>OZ035834.1:23706927-24094427 GCA_964034765.1 Knipowitschia caucasica | reverse complement strand
TATTTCTAATTTGGTCACATCCTTGTTTTGGTTGTCACTGTGGTATTGTTATGAAGTCCTGTAGAAACATCATTGGTAGTGCATTCTGATTCACAACCACAAAACATCCCCCGAAGAGTAACTCATCTTTTGACTTGAATGCGCCTTTTGCCTCCTCCGCCACAAAAGCTCTGAACCGCGGTCACTACACATCAACAAGCCTGTCCAAAAAGCTGTCACACTCACTGACCGGCTTATTTCTCCTTTTCGGCCCATTCGATATCGGGTCTAGTTTTGCTTGTGCTTTCAAAAACACAATGCAAATCGCCCAAGTCGTTCATGCAAAAAGTCCCCCCGCATACACACGCACACACAATCTCTCTTCCTGTCCTTGTATGTCCACTATTTCACCCCCAGTTTTGAATACACCCCCCTCGTAGCGCTTTTCTCCCGCCCCAATCCCCCCAATCGGCTTTTGTGCGCGGTCTCTTCATGCTCGACCAGCCGTGCCATGACTCTTGGCTTCAAAGGCTACCTCATTCATCAGTCACTCATCGGAAAGAGGGTGCTATTCAGCGGCGCGCTAACACACTGGGAGGAGTATATAAAATAGCTCCAGAGAAGTGCATGAAAAGGGAGCGGGGGGGCTGAAGAGAAGCGAGGGGATTGGTGCTTGACTGAGGGAGACTTGAGGAGGGGGACAAGACAAGGATGTCCACACTCCCACACTTATTTGAGAGGCCACATGTTGCTAAGAGGAAGGACATTGACAGGGTTGATTCTTTTTTGTGGATATTGTTTGGAAACCATTCTACAAACAGTTTTGTTGTGCCTGGATTAGATACATCACTGTGGGAGTGTCTTTTGTTTGTATTTATATTTTAGAATTCAGATTTATTTATTTTAACAAACTCTTTGTTAACAACACTTTTATAACAATGATTTTGTAGGACACAATGTCATTGGACACAAACTAAAGCCCTACACCTTGTGGCAAACTGTTGAATGGTAATTGTATCTTGTCCTTTTGGCCATTACCCAAAGCTCATGACCAAAGGTGAGGGAGGGAACGAAGATTGATCGGTAAACCTCTTGACCTCTTCACCACAACGGTCCGATCACTGCATAAGCTGCACACTCCATCCTTCCCTAGCTCGTGAACAATACCCTCAAATACTTGAACTCCTCCGTTTACAAAAAAAGATATTTCCACCCACCTGGAGAGGGCAAGGCACCTTTTTCCGGTCCAGCACCACGGCCACGGATTTGGAGGTGCTGGTTTTTGTTCCACCCTCATTGTGCACAGGTCATGCTCTTGCTGTGTTCTACTTTCTGGGCTGGTACGGTCATTTAGTGTATCATCTTTCCCATGTTCTTTTGACGTGAGCCGCCTTCACAAAGGGGGAGTGTCGAGGCCTGTTCCTTACTGTAATCCCTCTGCACCTGTGGGACAGAGGAGATTGAATACAGCTTTTCACTGAATTTTGTTCATTGTGGTTGGTTTGATCAAAGTATGCATTGTCTTCTAATCTTACATGACACTTTATATACTGGCCTTTCAACTACTCTTTCCATACTTTGACATTTGGGTTTGGCAATGAACACAGGTTAAGTTAGGAGTGCAAGTACTTATCTGATGATGCACTGGGGAGTTTATACTTTAACATACTTTAGCAAATGAACATTTAAGTAAAAAAGTTAATCTTTTTCAGGCTTTCTTTCTTGCTGATTTGTATTTCCCCCAATACTGCATAGTTTGTTAGCACTTACTGTAAAAGAGCAACTTTTTTTCTTCTTTTTCTTTTTCTAATAATTTTTTAAAACAAAACATAAATACTCAAACACACAGAGCAGAAAATAAACGTATAGAAATCGTGACTTCTATGATCTACATGTTAACCATACTCTCATTAGTTCCATGTTGTTGCAGATAGTTCATGTAAACAATGTCCACAAACGTCATCACCCAATGAGAGGGCTTCCAGTCTCTGGCAACCATCTTTTTGGTCGTCCTAGAGAACACTCCAATGCGTCCTATTAAGTCCAATCAGAGTAAAGTCATTCAGTTGAAGCACTACAACACTACAGAAGAACTGCAGCACTACAGAAGAACGGAAAGATCAGAGAGTCTATCTTATAACCAAATATAAACATGAAATGTAGGTTAACCATATTCACTTTGAATCTAGTGCCATTTTACATCACGCAGTTCCAGGGTCAACTTTACGTCACGCTGCTTTGATCGCAACACTCACTCGCCAGCTTGGAGTTTACTGTAAAAAAGCATCTGTAAAATCAATGACCTATTTGTGCATCTTCTTCTCCTGGAACAATATTGGCCATTTTTCTGTGGGAAATGTGTGCGAAATCCAGACTAAACGCTCATGAAAATTCCACTAGCGAGCGTTAGTATTTGCATGCTGCTCGCTGACATTCGGAGGTGCTTGGATCGGCAGCGGCTGTTTTCAGGTCAGTGGGAATTGCTATTGCTTCCCTCTCAGCTGGAGTCCGCCTCACACTTAACTGCACACAAACAGAGCAGGGCCAGTTTTTGTCTGGGGCCACGTGACTGCGCTCTCCTCACTGGCCCGTAGCTAATGACAGGGACTGATTTGGTAGATATGTTTTATGTACTGTACTTTTAGGGGTTGTTTGCGTTGAGCGAGGGTAGATTCACAGTAATCGCAATGGTTTTTCTATTTGATGTTTTTTCCAGTTTATCCATTGTTACTTCGGCTTTAATTCAATATATTTTAGCTGTTTTTCTAATTTATATTTTTTTGGTTCAAAGACACCTGTTTTAACTTTTAAGAGTCACATCAAGCATAAATCTACAAAAACATTAAAAATATATAATTAAAATCCCTCAGGGAATAAATAATACATTGAGATCACAATAAATATTATAAACATGCATAATATCACACATATTAAAAACATGAAAACTTTGAATAAATAATCACAGTGCATTAAAAAGAGTAAAGATAAAATCCCTCAGTTTTATGAACAGCCAAACAGAGTATGCATTAAAGTTTTACCTAATGGGTGACATGTTGCTGTGATGTAATTATCTACAATAGTTGAACTTTTCCATACTGAACACTGCATTTGCTTTTATTCAAAGTTGATTGACAAAAACAGTGTCTGGCGCTGCCTCGCTGCAGAGACACATGCAAACCTCTCTGTGCGACGTTAGCATGTTTCTCCCTGTGTTTCCTCTGGGCGCTCGGGTTTCCTCCACCACCTTAAGCCTGCCCCTTAGCTAAAATCCTCCAGCTTCAGTTCTGACCAATCTGATCATCAACATCTGGAGATGGATCCACTGCTTCCAACAGGTCGCCCTGGTGACATGAAGGACGGGTCAAATGCAGAGGACACATTTCTCTAGGGGGGTAATAAAACCTTAACATACCAAACAAAGTGGATCCAAATGTGTTCATTCATAACTGCTATGATAATGCAAGTTGTTACAATACTAAAATTTCAATCTTGAATTTACTGAATACCACAGTGATGGTTAAAATGTGCTTTTCTATTAGACAATAGGCTGTAACTAAATATTTGGAAACGTTTAGTTTTTGTTAGAATGTGTTTCTATTGTCATTCCAACATAAAAAGCTTAAAGGCACACCGTGTAACTCTTGGCCACTAGGGGCGCTAGACCTGCAACTTTCACGTTTAGCGCCCCTAGTGGCCACAAGCAACTCAGCACTGTCGCAAAAGTCAACAAACAGTCAGCCGGTGTCTTTTGAGTGTGTATTCAGACAGCATGCACTGGTGTGTGTGTTCAAACTGTAGAGACATGCCTACAGATATTGAGAGACTCTGCTGTGGTCAGCCTCCAGACCGCTGCATTAGTAATCTACCACACATGGACTTCTATATCCTGGATGAGGGAGTTCTGCGTCTAGCTCGTGCTGCGTGGAATGACATCTTTGCAGTCGATGACATCCAGGAACCAGGTGAAGAGCAGCGCTCATACAGACATGCAGCTTACAGCACGATCCCTTTCGCGTTTCCTCTTTTTAGCCTCCTCCGAAGGTTTAAAATTTTTCCTTGCCTCAGCCATGACCAGGAGTCGAGCAGGTGAAAAATGAGTAGCAAAAGCCTTAGCTCCATGAGTATATCAGCGCCTGTAGCCGTAAAGCAAGTCTTTCTTCCAAGTCACGTGACCTGGTGGCAGACGGTCCGTCTGCTCGAAACTTACATGGGCGGTATTTCAAGAGGGCAGCCCCGCTCGGAGCATTGCAAGTGTCAAGCGCTGTATATTGGCCCAAGTATTCATATAAAATAACTCATATGTGTCAACTCTTTAGGTCACAAAGTCCGCGGTGTGCCTTTAAAGGAGATATATTGTGATATATCCCCAAACATTTGGTTATGTAATTATGTGTGCCATGTTGATTTGACCTCTACATAAAGCACAATTAAGCTTCCATTTCTCATAACCATTTTGCAAATGTTTGACAGTATTGCCATCCAAAGTCCACTAAATTTGACAAATGTAAAAACCTGCCTGAGCTTGTGTGCAGTCAAATCCCAAATGAAAACATAAACAAAACCCATTTCCCTAAAATGCTCTGACGACTACTCTCTTTGGTGAGTCAATAAGTTTTATAATGTTCTCAAAATCTCGGCTTTGTCCTGACATGTTCCGCCGACACGCCACGGCACATTCGGGTGGGATAGAGGGGCCATTGTGAACAAGCCATAATTATCCACAACTATTCAAACAAGAGACTCAGGCCAATAGAAAGGACATGTGATCAGGCAGCCGGCAGGTACCAGCATTACACTGAGTTTTGGATCAAACAGTTTTGACGTTTCATATACACATGTGGAACTGTAAGGCCTGAGAAGTGATGGTTTTAGAAGCTTATCAAGTCCTTTTCACTGGATCTCTTGACCTAAATCTGCTTCGTCTGTTTATGTTTCGCAATAAAGCTGTACAAAGTCTTGGAAAAGTAAAAAGTTGTGACCAAATAGACCCTGACATCCTCATATCAGTAGATAATTCTGTTTTTTATACTTTGTAAGGAAGAGCCCAATAATTTCACAATATTGTATAAAATGTTTTGAAATGTTTTTGGGATGCACCACTTTTTTCAAACCGATATGAGTACCTGAATTTGAGTATTCCACTGTCATGACGTTAACGGTTGCAGGCATCGGGTCCTACTCCTATGGTATGAGTATGAGACTAGTACAAGCCTATGGTATTGCCCAAATACAAGTTTTGGTATCGGTGCATCCCAAATTCTTTTTGTCAAATAGTCTAACTTTTAATTTGGGCATTCAGTATTTGAAACCTTTAGTCCCATCTCTTAATTGCTTACATGACGGTGTTTTTTTATCATTTAAATTATGAAATGATGGCATCTCTCTGTAGAACCATCTTACATTTTTGGATTTACATTGTGGAGCCTGAATGTGCAGAGTTTATGATCAATGTGCAAAATGAGAAGGAAGCAAAACATCTTCTGGCTGATGAATAACTCACTAGTTGTTTTAAAAATTTACACAAGAAATGAAACCCTTCTGGCATGTAAACACGGCAGTATTCTAGCGCCATTACCTAATTTTCAAACTGCAGAAGGAGGAAGTTATGCAGTATCTAATCGGTCACAAACGCTCCGGCGCATTATGGATTTCACATGCATGCATTTCCAGATGTGGGCACAGCTTCAGAACAACTTTTCCAGACAAGGATGTGAAAAACCGTGTGTTCTTCCAAAGAGCTGTCAAAAGGAGCATGCACCTTAGTGCACCATAGTTTATCCCCTTCAGAAAATGCTACTGTCACAACATATAATGGGTGAATACAATGTCCGTGTGTTATCCACAGCTTCAGCCCTAAACTTTTGTTGTATTGGTTTTACCGAATATTTTGTTAAAACACAAATAATTAGTGAATATAATTGGATAATTGGAGTAGTGTGTAATGCATTACTTTGTTACTTGCAAAAAAGACAGTTTAAACTTGCAAACACGTCTGTGATGGAGAGTGCAAAACAAGTGACAGACTAGGGCTGGGCGATATGGCAAAAAAAAAAAATCTCAGATTTTTTCACACCAAATCCGATTTTCGATTTTAATCGATTTATTTTTTTCTATTTAAAAACAAACTACAACTGACAAAGAAATAGATTTTCCTTTATGCAGTTTAATCTAAATCCCCATGGAGCATAAGTGTAACAGGAATTAAGCCTTAAAACATGCTTGTAAACGAGATGGCTCTGCCATTGTAAACAGTGAAAATGTAGCTTAACAGTTTTATAATAACTTCACTTACAATGACACTATGCACCTTCAAAATAACTTAAATCACACAAACAAGGCCCATCGCAAATATATAAATCCTATTAAACACATGCATTATTTACATGAAATATCACATTTTTAAAACTGATTACTCAAAATAGAAATGTTGTAACAGTCTTTTCCAAAAGCCTCCTCGGGTTTTCATGCTTGTTCTTTCAACTGTGCCTGAGTAACTGTGCTGTAGTACAACGCTCGGTCCAGCTGGTGGCGCTAATACTAACTTCAGTGACTCCCGCATTGTGCGAGCTTCCTGTTTACATTCTGATGCTGTAGCTAACAGCTACTGTAGCAGCTACTGTAGCTAACAGCTACTGTAGCAGCTACTGTAGCTAACAGCTACTGTAGCTAACAGCTACTGTAGCAGCTACTGTAGCTAACAGCTACTGTAGCTAACAGCTACTGTAGCTAACAGCTACTGTAGCTAACAGCTACTGTAGCAGCTACTGTAGCAGCTACTGCAGACAGCGGGGAACACGTTGTTTGTATCAGAGCAATGAGAGCAATGTGTGAGACGTGTCTTTACCCAAAGTGCAGCGGCTCAGTGGGACACGGGTGTGTGCGCGCCACGGACACGGGAGTGCGCTTTGGAATAACGAGCGTGAGAGAGCGTGAAAGAAGTGGCGTACGAACATAACGACCGGAGCCTGCGTGCGTGTGTGTGTGTGTTCTGGCGATTTAAATAAAGTCTGATTCTTGAACGTTTGAAGTGTTATTGCAACAGCACCAACTGTGAGAGCGAGCCTCAGGCCAGAGGGAGACTGTTAGCATTAGGTTAGCTTCAAAATGACTGCTCAACACCAAAGACCCGCGGTTAGCGCGTTAGCGCTGTAGTTCTGCGCTGGAGAAAATAAAAATCGAATTTTTTAAAAAAGAAATCGCCCTAAACGTAAAACTCGAATTAATGATTAAAATCGATTAATCGCCCAGCCCTACGACAGACTGATGCTAAACTCCTCAGAAAGCAGCAGCAGTGAGTGGAGGTGTTTGTGACGTTTAAACCTCTTCTAATAAAACCTAAAAGCCGATCCATTACTAATCTAAATTGTATTACAACTATAGTTATCCAAAAGTAATGTAGCTATACCTTGTGTAGACTGTAATTAAGTATAATTACTTATTACATGTATGAAAGATGTACTTATACTTTACTCAACCCTGTTTGTTTGGCACAGTTAACAAACCAAGCTCAAGCAAAGCGATTTTTCAAATTTGGTGTATATATTCCATTGAGTTTACAGACAGAGGGTACAGGCCACAGTCTCCATATGACTTGAGTATTTGATGCTTCATATTGTTGTGTATCTAAATCACATACCACTCTTGAATTGGTTTTATTTATCCACTTTTAACCCAGTCCAGCTATTATATATAAGGAAATAACACTAAATTATAAGGCAATATTTAATATATAATATTTTTTTATCTTGAGTACATTGTGACTGTCCTAAAACTAGATTTTCCTATGAGACAAAGCCATTTAGTCTTTTTTACAGAATTGTTGCTTATTTTCTCATTCCATAGGAGACTTCTTGTTTTAAGGCAGTCGATATATTCTTCATTTAAGATACATTTGCAGAACTTGAGCCATTTTATAGCTTATATTTCATCACTTTTTTTCAGTGAAAACCAGTATCAGCGCTGGACAACTGGTTCACTCATCATCAATAATACACTTTTGCAATAACACAAGCTCCCCAGAAGCCCACAGCCTATGCCCACTTCCTACTGATGGAATTTGAAATGGCGCACAGAGGTCAGGGCCGGGATGTGTGCGAGGGGGTCAGCGGTCAGCCCGATGTCTCTCTGAAGGGCCCCTCTGAAGTGAACAGCAGCATCGGCTCCGTGACAATGGGCCCTTGACTAGTACACACTCCAGCTGCCGCATAGAGAAAGAGAGAGAAGGGGGGGAAAAACACTTGGGATTGTTTGCCGCTCTGATTGAACGCGGCCTACCGGACACAAGCGGATAAACAAAAGCCGTTATTTATGAAGCAAGAAATGTATAGCCTCTCCAGCTCTAAAGATGTGTTTGCGCTTCTGTCTGGTTCTCGGTTCTAATCGGCGACATCCATGGATCATTAGAGCCTAAAACTACACCATAAAAGAGTGAGTGATTTTGACGTGACTTTTCCAGTTTAAATTTATCCCCACCGCTGTCAGACTGTACAATAAGTAACTTTAGGTCACTAATGCACTAGGACTTAAAAACCTGCACTACTATTGCCACTGTTTCATTAATTGCTTTTTATTGTACATAATATATCCTGAGCAGACTATTTTTTGCCTTTAACATGTTTGCCACATGTGACACACATATTTCTCCAGTGTGAGATAAATAAAGTGCCAAAATGCCTGTGCCCACTGCATATTACTTGTTCAAAGGGGACATATCAAGACACAAACAGAAAAAGACAAAAGCAGAAAGTGACAAACAGATTAGGAGATTCTTTATTGGTCCCACAGTGGGGGAAATTTCAGTATTGCATCACGAGTTACAGAAAAGTAGGAATGAGAAGCACAAGCACAAGAAAAGTGAACATTAACTCTATACTGAAATCAAATAAAACCTTTAACTTTAGCATAATAAAGTATAGGATCTCTAAGTTTAGCTTAATAAAAAAGCAAGTGAAACAGTGAAACAACATCATAATATGCTTACGAGGCTGTGAATGTTGTATGAGTCTTTGCCACTTCCTTTTTTCAAAACGTTCAGTATTATGTTTTCCCTCTGAGGATTCATATCAAATTTAACTCGTTTATAACCAAGTTTTCAAATGTCTTCTTGAATGTAAATATTGCAAAGATGCATCATCTTCTAATTAAACGTAAAAGACCATATGTGGAACTCTCTCCTCCCTGACCTCCGTACCATTGACTCTCTTCCACAAATCCAGACTCAAAACCCATCTGTTCAGACTGTCCTACCCCACCTAACACACACACACACATCCACCTAACACACACACACACACACACACACATTATATATTGCACTACTGTTTTATTCTGTTGATCCTGCTTTTAATGTTTTGATTATGTCCTGTACAGTGTCCTTGGGTGTTTTGAAAGGCGCTTTTAAATAAAATGTGTTATTATTATTATTATTATTATTATTATATATTACTAACTTGTAATGTAAATCAATTTAAAAGTGATATAACTAATACTTTCTTGAGACTGTGATTAAGTTGTGTTCTATCTGTATCTTATTACTCAAAATTGTATCGGCCATATTGTGATATATGTATATATTTGACAGGGATATTGCATAATAAATGTGTTTTTCAGAACGAGTATAAGTACTAGATTAATTGCTAAGTAAGTAAGTATGCACCCAAATGCTTTACAGTCTTCAGATATTGTTCCATTCTCTCCACCCCGTGATACTGAAGCATAACACCGAACACACTTTAGTGTGACCAACGCAGACACAGGGAGAACATGCAAACTCCACACAGAAAGGCCTGGAGGTGGAATCGAACCCAGGACCTTCTTGCTGTGAAACACAATCCCTAACTTCTGCGCCACCGTGCCGCCCAATTTGTGCTGATTTGTACCAGAAGGTTCTCTTGATATGGGGGCGAATGGAGCAACAAACCAACTTCAAGTCTGTTTTTGACGAACATAACAATGTTTTGAAGCCATGTTTTCTCCAGAACACATCTCCTTCAATTCATTTCTAATCCATTACATTCCTCTCACCCATTCAGCCTAATCACAAACACGCGGTGACACCACTCCTCACCTAATCCCCCCCCCGTGTTTGCGTGCCTCCTGAATGCCAATGCACCAGTTAATCCTTATGTAGACCCACGCTCTGCCCCGCTCTTCTCCCGTCTCCCCTCGTCAAACTCCTCCGTAGGCGAAGTGACGGATGCCTCGTAACGGCACCAAAGAGAACATCCCCCTGACACGTCGGTCTGGCCCTCAGCAGACGCTCTGTGTGCGTTGTTACCTGTTGTTGTGGTGGAGACGGGATGGAAGAGGACAGCTGCCATCCGGACTATTTCGAGCCCTGGCACATGTCGACGCGACCGAGCCTGCCTGGCGTCTCCTCGCTGCTAGATTTGGGCCAGTTTTGTGTCATGTTTGAGAAGCGTGAGGGGAAGGGGCACAGAGAGGACAGACTTCGGGTTCATGCAGTGTTCTGGGGGTGAAAAGGTTGTTGGGATTGGAGTAGGGCTGGGCGATATAAACGGTATAAGCGGTATGCAAAAGAATTTGGCCAACGGTAAGTAAGTAAGTAAGTTTTTATTTTATATACCGCCTTTTCACTGCAGATCTGAGTCTCAAAGAGGTTTACAATTGTTAATTTTTGGGCATTTGTCTCTCACTCCACACAGAGATGGGAGCGGGGTCGCCAGTACAGGAAGCGCATGCCAGAACTATTGGACATATTTTTAGTGGTAGGGGAAACCGGAGTACCCGGAGGAAACCTACGCAGACACGGGGAGAACATGCAAACTCCACTCAGAAAGGCCCTGGTCCGACCGGGATTCGAACCCAGGACCTTCTTGCTGAGAGGCGAGAGTGCTATCCACTCAGCCACCGTGCCGCCCATAGAGATTTTTGTTATACTGGCATATTGCGATAGGTCATTATGTCATTACCTCGCAGTCGGTTAGGGTTGTAACAAGTTAATCAATTCAATGATTGACTGATTGATTGGTTTTATTTTGGTCATCACATCAGCAAAGTTACAGTTCAAACAAATGATATACTATAATTAATTGCAACCAAAAAGGCAGAAGAAATGACCTATTCTACAACTTTTAAACTTCAATGGAAGCTAGTTAATCATTTGAAATAGTTGTCAACTTATTTAGAAATTGATGAATAATTGTTTTTTTAATTAAACAACCGAACAAGTCATGAAGATATGCTCCATGGGCATCACTTGACGGCTGCATCGTTGGTACAGAATTTACCAGGGGTCAAGAGGCTGATGTAGAAGCCACTAGACTAGTTTCGTCTGTGGTATACGATCCTTCCTCTTTCTAAAGCCTGGTTCACACGAGACTATTTTAAAATTGTAGGCTGATTTTCCTAACCTGAGAGACCCCACACACAGAGATAAAAAAAATCATGGGTCTAACCACTTTGGTCGTACAGTGTGTGGTGCGCAGCCACACGGCAAAATCACGCAAACCACACATGAACCGATTTCCCCTCCGAGCATTTCCAGGTCAGACGGAAATCTCACAGAATCTCTCAAGATCAAGCGTGACTTCAGAGTAAATAATCATGGAGGACGAAGAGGATGCAGTGGCAATCGTTTGTTTTTAACAGAGAAAAAGTGTTATGAAAGGAAAAGGCGATGGTCAAAGAAATGGAGACAACGCGAGCATGGGCTATATATATTTATGCCACTGAGTGTTATGATTTTTTTACGGTGTTTCCTCGCCGCATCATCACCTCGTCTTCTGACTGGCTACACGCCGCAGTCCACTGGCAGCGTGTTTGTCTGTCCCTGGAGGACACCACACATGAAGAGAAATCGGGCCAAAACAATCCAACATGTTGGATATACCCAATTTGAGATCGGAGCAGTCCCGAAGTCCTTCTGAGCGACGAGTGCAGTCTTAACACACCACACATTTTACGAAAATCGGAGCGTTCTTAAGAAAGTTTGTTAGGGGTAAATCAGGTCTTAAATCAGCCTAATTATCCTGCCGTGTGAACCAGGCTTAAGGAAGACCAAGGAGGACTTCTGCATATGCTTCTCAAACATGATCCTAAAACAGGTTATCTCTGGGTGCCGCTTGCTTGTCACCCATGGTGATGACAGTTAAACCTAATGACCATCTTGTCTGGTTTCATACACAGAAATGGACTTTTCACTACCCGGAGCCTCATTTACAACCATTTGAGCACAAATCAGAAAGGAATTATAGATAGACACTTTATTGATCCCGCGTTGGAGAAATTCAGGTGTCCAGCAGCAGAAGACTCATCAAGGTTTGTTGTACAGTCTGACAGCCGAAGGAACAAAGGATCTCTTGAAACGTTCCATTCGGCAGCGCAGTGATAGGAGCCTGTTGCTTCGATTACTCCTCTGAGCGGTCATAGGTCATAGCAGTTACCCAGGATGCCCTGCGTAAGAGCCCTCATCCTTCTCTCCATCACAGCTCCCACAGAGTCCACACTTCTCCCCGTCACAGAGACACATTTCCTGATCAGCCCGTCGAGTCGGTTACTGTCTTTTGAGGTCAGGTTGAGGTTGAGGATGAGGTTATCTACCTCATCACGCCATGATTAATATAAAACACATTATGATTCATATAAATGTTAATTACTGATACTAGAAAATAGGTGATTTATACTTTATTCAATGTGTTGTTGTGTAAGCAGGTATTTCTATTTTCATATATTGTATTGTATAACATGATACAATACAGCTTTGGCAAAATTAGTGACTTTAACCAAACAGACTTTAGCCTACACTATATACAGTGGGGCAAAAAAGTATTTAGTCAGCCAAAATACCAGCTACTGTGTGTGCAAACCTGGTAAAGACCTACAGTATAGTAATCGTTTGACCTCTGTTATTGCCAACAAAAGTTATATTACCAAGTATTGAGTTGAATTTTAGTTTTTGACCAAATACTTATTTTTTCCACCATAATTTACAAATAAATTCTTTAAAAATCCTACAATGTGAATTCCTGGATATTTTTTTCTCATTCTGTCTCTCACAGTTGAAGTGTACCTATGATGAAAATTACAGACCTCTGTCATTATTTTAAGAGAGAGAACTTGCAAAATCGGTGGCTGACTAAATACTTTTTTGCCCCACTGTATATATTCATTACTTAAACAAATTGCACTTTTGAAATGTCCTGACGACTATAATTACAACTGATTTATGAACTAAGCAACTTTCACAGCTCAATTCCGGTTGAATTTAAGTAAACGATTCCGCATTGACCTGAATCACACCATATCTCATTCACATATGCTGTTTGCCAGGAAGTCTGGAACAAAATATGGAGACATCCATATTTTGTCCGGCTCATTTCAGTACAGATGCAATTGTTTGGATCTCGAAGAGCAGCAATATCACCATAACTATACCACAGGCTATATTTAAGGGACAAGAAAACGTATGAAAAGCTCACACTCGCACATATTTTTATGTCCATATTTCGCAGCCTTACCTCACAATACCTTGTTTGTGGTGTGTCCTCTGCAGTCGGCCCACTCTGCATTGGCCATACCTCACACACTCGGCTCGGTGATGCCTCAGAGCTGGAGATACATGAAAGAAAAGCCTCTCTCAAGTGCAGCTCTACCTGTCCATCCGCGCTCCCTGGAGACGCTAGCTTTGGGGCTTGTTTTCTCCACTGTTGCTCTCCGCGCACCATCTCATTCATTCGTAATGAGGTGTCGCGCTGCAGCAGCTTTTGGCGCACTGTCTCGGACCTCTCTCCCGCGGTGACAAGTCCAGTGCGCTGTCCACATCTGTTTTTGTCCAATATATGAGCCCAGAGGAAGTCATGGAGTACAGGTTTTGGAGGTGTCACTAGTGGGAATGGGCACTGCGTATGAGGGGTTTGAAGGAGGCCTGTTATGGAAATCTTTAGTATGTTACAACATTGTTCCCTCCTCAAAAACATTTGATTTTTGATTTATCCATGGAATGTTTTCTTTCTTTTTTTGCAGCCTTGTGGTGGTGGCTGCTAGGACATTTGACATTTATCAGTATTTATAGACATTGGTCATCCACCCCTTATGGACCAATGGGTTTTTTATCATTGCATCTCTGTTGCTTGAACGGTCTGATTCTCTAATTTGTGTTGGCAAATTCAACGGTTTTGAAGAGTCCTTCGAGATAACCACAGTTGGTAATTTAGGGCTATACAAGAATACTTTGAATTTAATTGAATGTTACTGGGAAGTTTGACCTGTTGAATTATCATATATAAGAAATTGAGGGAAATAGTTATTGCACATTTTACACATTGAAATCTAGGTTGATGTTTTCCAAGTTATTAACATGTATAAAAATCAATACATCTGTCAATCCCTTTTAGTCATTATCTCCCTTTGTTAGTACTCCCTGCACCCAAATTCCACTTTTCTGTCTAGATAAATATGAAACATCAACAATGATCACACAATACCTCATATTTGAACATCACAATCAATTTTGTGACTAAATATGTCTTTTTTTCTCTCTCTCCCTCTTTTTCTTTCCATGTTCGTCCCCTGCTGACCTCACCATTGCTGCTGAATCTGAAACAGGTAAGCGCTTGTTCTGTTATGTTGGTATAGGACTTTTACGCTGTAGAGGGATGGGTAATCAAACACGGCCCCGGGACACCGTGTTCTCCCTGGGTACGCCGCTCGCTCGCCTGCCTTTCTGAAGACATAAGCCCACGCCCCGCGCTGTGTTGATTCTAGTTGATCATTAAGTGGCCTCGGGTTGTAAAGGGATTTGTAAGTCAGGTATAGTGTGATGGATGGAGTTGTAGAGGTGAATGGGTGCGTATGAGCAGTTGTTATTGTGTTGTATTTTGTAGTGTTTGGATATGGAGCTAAAGGGGTAGGTTAGCTTAGTAAAAGAGAAAACCCAAAGTATTTTATTTTGCATTGATGAATGACTTGTGCTAGAAGTGTGTAGCCACAGCTGCCCTAGAACTGTGATAGAAATATGGTTGTTCGTTCTATGCTGAAAAAAATCAATCGTTTTACCTTATAATTCCTTCTGCGCAATTTTGATGCTAAAGAAATTGGCTTGCGCAGTAAAGCTGGGGTCTTTTTTGTTTTATATAATTGTGTTTGCTCCAACATAAAGTCTCAGATTTGTTTCTCACTATTACGTCTTAATCTTATCGGAAAACATGGTATATTTTGCATACTTGAAGAAGGTCCTGGGTTCGAATCCCGGTTGGAACAGGGCTTTTCTGAGTGGAGTTTGCATGTTCTTCCCGTATCCGCCTAGGTTTCCTCCGGGTGCACCGGTTTCCCCTACCACTAAAAACATGCACAATAGGTATGACTGTAATGTAAACCGTGTGGAGTGAATGAAACCATATCTGAACTCTGAACACTGTAAAGCGCTTTGGGTGACCTTGGTCTGTAAAAATGTTCTACACTTTTACTTATTTAATTACTTACTTACTTACTTACTTGCAAAAAAGATCTCAGAGAATTACTATTTGATGCTTTGGGCTGAGAGGACATTGGTTGAGTGAGATTGGTCTTATCTGTCTATATATTTACAAAACTGTTTGGAGAACTACAAGCTAGCTACAACAGGGCTTTTACAATACTGTTACTTGTTGGTGATTTGCTAAGTACCCCAGCTTTAGGTAATTGATATGTATTAATGTTTCGATAAAGGCTCCATGTTGTGGTTTGTTTGATGCGTTTCTGTCTTCTATCCTGGAGCGCATTCTCCCAGATTTCCCAGTCCTCTCTAATCTCTTGCCTCCACTCTTCCTCTGTCCTCGGCCCTCCTTCTCTGTCCTCCCACCTCTCCAGCATCTCTGTTCCTTCTCCTCCATTTGTTCTGCTCTTGCTTCTCTGCTCACTTCTCCACAGTCTGCACAGCGTTTCCGGCCCGCTGCCCCTTTCCCACCTCCGCGTGCTTGCATGCGTAACTCCGTGTGCGATTGTGTGTACTCCAGTCCTGGTTCAGTCCGACATGAAAGCAGCCAGGCGCCCACTTCTCGCTTTCATCCTTTTTTCCGTCCCTCTTCTCCTTTTTTTAAACAAACCAGAGGACAGCCAGTGCGTCGTAACCCAATCGTGTCCGCGCAGGTTAGCTTTGGAGTGGAAGTCTTTGATTTGAGCTGTGTTTTCATGCCACGGAGAGGCCTTTGTGTTGCAATTATGCGCAGCGTGTTTCAAAGACGTGCTTCTCCATAGTGGGTCAATATTGAGCTTGTGTACATTTCCTTTGTGCTTGTTTGCCGTTTAGTTTTTGTTTTGACTGCAGCACAAGTACTTGTATACATTTCTGTTGCAGCATCTGAAGTTCTTAAAGCTGCAGTACCCAACTTTGAAACCACAATAAAATGTAATAAAATCCATGAATCTAGTTACGGGCTCTCAAAACAGTATTTTTGGGCTCTGTCACAACTTTGGATCAGATTTTTTTGTGAAATAGAGGGTAGGAGCCATATAAGATAAGGTATCCTTTATTTGTCCCACTGGGGAAATTTCAATGTTGCAGTGCACATACAGTTGGTAAGTAAATCATCTTTATTTATATACCGCCTTTCTCAGACCAGAGTCACAAAGCGGTTGACAATTGTTGTGGGCATTTGTCCTCTCACTCCACACAGAGATGGGAGCGAGGTCAGTAGGACATACAGGACAGTTGTTAGAGCACACAGGGAGCACACAAAACACTATAAGTAGCTGCTATGCTTCTTAGCTAGCTGTTACTGTATATCGATATTGTAGCATTATCTTGATTTATCTATATATAGTGTAAAGTTATACATATAGGGTAATATCTCAGTGTGTAAAAATGTTCTCTGGTGAGATCATTCATTGTGGGTTTGTTACTTACGCAAAACTTTCTTTTGGGACAAACTAAAACTATGAAACAAAAAAAAGGTAGGTATTCAGCTCAAGTATATCTAGTAAAAGATTTACTTGGCTTATCCTGTTTAGATTTATCTGCCTGAATTTTAGGCCCGGGCACAACAAACGTCTTCTACAGCTCATTAAGGCAACAAAGTCTTGCATCCTGTCTCGCTTGAACTGGAGTCCAACAAACCTGGGCCTGATTAGTCCGACCAAGAGGAAAGTTTCTGTTTAAACTTCTCCACTTCACTGCATTGAACAAAATAATAATCAGATCATTTCCAGAAGTACACCACTTAAAGGGCCCATATCACGGTTTTTGACTTTTCTCTGCTTTAAACATGATTACAGTGCTGTTTGGCCTTCATACACAAGCCCACAGTAGTTTATTCATTGATTCTGTCAATCTTTTGTAAGAGAGCAATCTGTCTCCTTCCCCAGCGTGAGGCACAGAAACGCTCGGGTCCACTTCAGTGACGAAAACCACACTGATGACGCGCATGACCCCGTTTGCTTTGTATTTAAAATAGTTGTTAAATACTTTTGTCAAAACGGGGTAAACAATACACAATTAGTATGCTGTTTTTTGTCAAAAATAATAAAAATAAAAATAAATTAAAAGCCGGCGGGAGGTGATTGACGGATCAAAACAGCGAATCAGAGCGCACAGGCTCCGGCTCCCGAGTCCAGCGTCTGGTCTGGTCTCGCGGACACCACATAGAGCTGCTGTTTTTATGCTTTTGTCAGCAACTAAAAGTGTTAGGATCACGTCACCTTGAATGAAGTGTGTTATGGGTGTAAATATGTGACACACTATTTGGCCCTAAGAGGAAGAAAGCGGCTCGACTTTTTTCATCTGTTCATCTCATGGATCTATTATAAACCGGTTCATCTGCGACACTTCACTGAGACTGTTCCAGAACTACAGGGACAATGGAACTGGACTTACTCAAAAGCTGATCTGGAAACGCGTTATTCCCACGGTAAAAGACGTAACTCGGACCCCCTCGATCTGTAAGTAGTGACACTAACTCGCTGTATACTTCTGTAAACTAAATAACTAGGGTCTGATTGTGCATCGAGGACATAGGGCTCGATGTGACAGATTGTCATTGTTGGAAAAAGTTTATTTTTATGTATGAAATTACTAAGTACAGGTGATAAACGACAAAAGCGTGATGCTACGTCACCGTGCGGGCGGGGGGAGGCGGGCTCACAGGCAGAGGAGCAGACTCTTCTCTGGATCAGCTCGTTTGAGTCGAGGTGACGTCACCTCTATACAAGAGATGGCTCTAATCTCACAAGCTTTGATTGTTGTGTGGTGTATCATACACATTAATATCACACATGTGCATAGGATTGAGTGTGAAACATGAAGAAAAGCGTGATATAGGACCTTTAAGCAATATCTGTTTAGACATGATTAGGCTTGACCTACATTCTGTATGCAGAGAGTGACAAAGTCGAGTTTCCAAATGTTTTACTTCACTGTGACGCGCTGCTGTTGCCCAGAGTGAAACCCTATGAAAAAATAGGTCTGCTGTCGACTTAACACGCAGAATCTTCTACTCTGTAATTATCGGACCATAAGCCACTTCTTTTTCATGTGTTCTGACCCATGCGGCCTATAGAGCAATGCAGGCTTTTTGTCAGAACGCCCCCTGGAGGTTAATGGCTTTATTGTTGTGCTGGTGCAGAAAGAAATCATGTTTTGTTTTCATCATTACCATGGCAACCAGCTGGAGAAGACATCATCCTTTGTTATAACAGCTTATCTATTGGCTTTCATTCGTGTTGTGTACAGATCCATTGCTGCTGTTGCGTGAGTTAAATTTATTTCTGTAGGAGCAGTCTTGAAGGACTATACAAAATGACAACTCACCAACACAGATCAGAGAATCAAACTGCTCAAAACACAGGATATGGATTAATAACAAACACATAGGAACCATTGGTCCATAGAGAGTGGGATGACAAATGTCCTTAAATGTCCTGGATCCTAATCACTGTTCTTAGACCCTCCTGGAACAACTCAAAAACCGTTACATTATCTTCTAGTACGGCCTACACTTGACACATTTTATCTTATTTTCACGTTTTGCTGGTGTGCTCAAGTGCCTGGCAGTTACAGAAGGTGCTCCCCAAATCAAAAATGTGTCATTGTAGCATCTTCTGTTATGTTGAGACAATTACTACTGCCTTGTTGTAAACTTTGCAGAGTGAGGCACAGCTTGAGATGTATCACTCCAAATACTGTAACCCCCCTTGCACTCGTCATGTCACTGTCTTTCTCCGCATTTCTCCCTCGTCTCCTACCTGCCTACAATGAGGCTCCCTGGGGAGACGGAAGGAAGGGTTGACCCAGTTAGGCCCCGGATGAGCCTGGATGAATGGGGTGCTGCCTGGAGAAGGGAGAGGGGGAGAGGGGTTGAGGGGTAGCAGGAGAAATTTAGTGTGTACACCTGCTTCATGTCAACGCCTGGACACATTCTTTCCTTTCTCCTGTCAGTGGCATCTATCTGTCTTTGTGCCTCAGACTGAGCGGCTACATGCTATGATTAGAAGGCCCGACTTGTGGTCGTTGACGTTTTCGGCATGTTTGTGTTCACAACTTAGAAGTTCTTAAAGGTTTCAACAATTTGCCTTTATACATTTTACTAATGTATAAAGCGTTGCGTTGCCTTGCGTTGCGTTGCCTTGTGTAGGAAAGGCGCTCTACAAATAAACGTTGATTGATTGATTGATAATGTCGATAATTCTCACACTGGTTGAATGTCCTTCTTTTCTTGTATCTCAAGCCTTCTCCTGTTTTTCCAGGCTTTCTTAGTATCAATTTTTCACTGTGTTTTTAATGGACTTCTTAAGTTGTAGATTTTAACCTTTTGAACATGTAACTATATAAATATTAGTATTGTATACATGTATCTGAAGTTTTGACTGAGAATTATAACTAGTTTGACAATCTGTTAAATGAAACCTTATCTGGAGTAACCTTTTATTTCATAAAAATGATATATGCAATTTTACAATTACAATGTACAATTAAAAACATGTGAACAAATCAGACTTTAAAACATGTTATCCTTTGCATATTTGTATCAGAGTCACAATTTGAGAGCTGTCTGAAAAAGCTGACAGTAGTGACAGTCTGACAGATGCATGCATAGGAAAACTTAGGATAGAATCAAACTGTTTTGAGAGCGAGGAACTAAGTTGGATGAATGTTATTACATTTGTTGTGCTTTGAAAAGGAGGTGAGCAAGCTTTTAGACAATACAATTAGTAATACAGAAAGATAAATGGTTAATTACTCAGAAAGGCAATTTAGCCGCAACTTTTAGTGATGCGGCTTATATGTGGTAGAGTTGTCAGAGCAGACTTTAAGGACTCATAATTTCCATCATGTTTTAGTGGCTAAAGGACTCTCATTTATTATCAAGCTCATTAAATCATGTTGTGTCCAGTTCAAACAGTCACCTATCTGCTACATTACAAAACCTGCAGCTTATAATCAGGGTCGGCCTCTATATGGAGACAAATTATTACAATTTTTTATATTGCTGGTGCGGGTTCTATACAGGTGCGCACAATAGTCCAGAAAGTACGGTATATATTTTTAGTCATGGATTGTAGTCACACTTCTCTCACATTGTCGCTACCTTTTTATTTGATATCATTGCCTTTTAAATGTAATACGTGCCACGAAAACGGAAAATTTACAAAGGGCGTAACTCGTCCCTGACGCTTTAAACACACAAAACGTCCTTCTCATCCCTCCTGCGTCTCGGCTGTCGACTCGCAGGCGACGAATCTGAAGGGACAGCCGCACGCATGTCACACAGCGTCTCACAAAAAGCATTATTATGAACTCCTTTGGCGTCCCCACCAGTCCCCACTATTCTATCTACGCACACATACACACACACACAAACACAGACCAGGGACGCCTTGACAGCTCCCCAGGCTCCTATCCTGGAAAGACTAGAGACACGGAAGAGCTGCGAAGCATGCTGGGGAGAGACGCTTAGAAGACCTGGACGCCCGGCTCACTCAATACTTAATGTCCCCACACACGTACGCACACTGTAGAAAGCCACTCATAAACACCGATTTATACACCCACAGTCACAGCGCATCAAATATTCAAGGGTCTATGAAAAAGTGATGAAGATTGATGGAAAGAAACGCACTAATTTAACTGAGAGCTGGTGCCTTTGTCAAAGCAAGGCAGGAGAGACAATGGAGACCAAGGAGCACGGTGTGGAGTTTAGTGGGAAACCTTGATGTTTTGTCTCTATTAGCATCTGTACTTGTACCTGTGTTTTATTCATTGCAATGTTGTATGTAATATAGAAAGAGTATGCAATATTTTAGGTTGACTCTGTTTGGACCTCAATTGCAGCTGTAGGATTTTGTGTCTAAATGGGAATTGCACACAAATTATTATTACAAATGTCTTTCCAGAACTGCAGTGTTATAGCATTCCAATATTAATCTTGTTTTAAGTATATTTTGGATCCGAAAATAAGAAAACCTCTAATCACTTGTTTTTGCTTGCAGCATATGTAGAACGGAATAAACAGTCTCGGCAAGTCCAAATGCAAAGACTTTTTTTTTTACTCCAATTAATCTTGCAATCTTGATCACAGCCAAAGTACACTTCCCATAGTAATTTGTGTATCAAGTGACTAAGAAAATAAACATATTTGTAATGCGCACAACAGCAGAATAGCTAAAAACTATTTTGAAGCTACATTTGTTTTAAAAAGGCAGAAAATATCTCTGCAGCTCTAACTATGATGTAACGGTTAACAGGGGTCGGGATGGACTTCTTTGTGTTTTATGGATGATCCCAAGTTTCTATTTGATGAAGCAGAAACTTGTTATGCAACAGTTTTGCATAATCCTCTTTTTAAGATGTCAATGAGTTTTTGGACTGAAAAACAAACGTGTAATGGGTTATCACAGCTCTTCAGCCTCCGACTTTTCTCTGATTTTATAAAGTGAAGGAGACACTGATTTAGAAGTGGGCAGGATTGTTGGGTTCTATATCTTTAAATAGCACACAGCCAACGTCTTCCTATATCGCCCTGTTCCTACACGCAGCTACACACTTTAACTCATGTAGGCAATATTCTCAAGCCTTGCCCCAGGGAAGTATATATCGTCTCACTTTAATGTCTTTTTCAGTAACCGCCTTTTGTTGGGCTTGTTACAGGACTTGAACGATATGTTTTCTTTACCAATCCTAAACTGAGCCCTTTTTCTTATTATCTGCAGTTCATGGGTCGCAATACTGAGAGCAACTTCTTACACCGCATCCATCGGCAGTAATCAAGAAGTTTCCAGTATCGATTGTTTCTTTTGTCTTTCTATCTCTATCCTTGAAAGTCAGCCCTTCACTTTGAACTAGTCTTTTTTTCAAACATTCAAGATTCCACAGGAGACAATGCAATATTCACAAGCAGTCACCAACCCAGGTCCTCTCAGACAATAAGTGCTGTCCAGACTGGCCTCTCCCCAGACACCTCCACCAGAAGGACCCCGCTTGTCATATCTCCAAATGCTTTCAACTTAAATCAGGGGTATCCAACTTATTTTTACCATGATTAATACATTGTTTTTGTCCCAACAGAAAACGTGGCCTTGCCGTTTTCATCTTTCTTCATCTGTAAATTTCTCCACTGAGACCAATAAAGTTTATCTTATCATAAAACATGTAAGAAAGTTCCCCATACATGATTTGACTCTTTGGGCTGAGATATGATTTAAGGGTGGTCCTCTATAGGTCTGCATGTGAAAACTACTGATAGAACCCATCTGTTCTCTGAGCGAGGAGTTCTAATAATTTGCGGCTTGAAACTTGGCTACCCCAGCTCTAAGTAAATATTACCTTGTCTTAAGCACTATCAAAATGCCCCGAAACAAACCGAACATAACATTTGTTCTTTTAAAAAAACATTAATTGACTTTCTGCCCTCACTTCTCTTGCAAGAATCCCATCTGTTGCCCTCGCTAATTTATTCATCGGCAGCTCTAACACAAACGTAGCCGTGCGATTAAAGCTATCTGCATTAACAAGCATTTCTAAAACACACGCAGCTAACAAAACAAGCCCGACACCGCACGCACAAAGAGTCACAAACCCTTTGCCACGTCGGCCTGGCGAGGTTCAGCCACGTGTGGGAAGTGCAGCTCGTTGCGCAGGGATTAATAATGTTGTCTGCCGTTTCGTAGCGTCGAGATAGAACTTTGGGTAATCAGTTAATTAAATCAGCTAATTAAATCTGTGTTTGCAGCCTGCCGTGTTTTTTACATTTTTGCATTTGTGAATGGAGCTAAACAGTGGGTGGGAGATGAGCGCGCCGAAATGTGTGGGTGTGGAAAAGACGCTGATAAAGTGTGGAAATGGTGCATGATGCGCGTGGCAGGTGGGTTTTTAAGGCGGAATTGTCCTTGGATGCCGCGGTCAGGAGGACGGATGACCACTGCAAGGTCCCATTCACAGCGTGGCGTGTGATTGGGATGGTTACACAGGTTGCCATATGTGCTGTGTAAAAGGGAAAACATTGAAGTCATGCTGGTGCTATAGAGTAATGAAATAATGCATAAGTATGTAGAGAAAATTTGAAAATGTCGTTTAGTTTCTTCAAATATGTGTCTAGAAGAATATGAGAAATCTTCAATCTGAAGCTGGAACCAGACCAACCCCCATGACCTGTCAAAATCTCTTCATATCAAACATTACACCCTGATGATGGCCATTGGCTTTATACAAATATTGACTTACATGTTGGAACAAAGGCAGTAAAAAAAATGATATATCTTTACCGATAAAGACATAAATGGGGAACTTCTGATACTGCTTCTTTGTCCCATAGGTGGTGGGTACATCATAAGAGATCAGTTATGCAAAATAATTATGTTGAACTCAAATAGAACTTCACAGTGAAACTAATATTGAAGAGAAAACTATATAGTCACACTTGAATATTTGTAATCTTGTTATTCTTCTGTCATATCTTTAAATTCAAATCTTATCTGACTAAGTGTTTTTGATGGAGTTATCAGATTATTTTGACATTATTTTGAGTACTCGGCCACAGTATTCGCCAATACTGATGCCTGTAAAAGTTGCAGTATTAGAGCCAGTGTCGTTGTGGGAACATCCCTAGGACTATAATCCAAGAAAATATAACTTTGAAAAAAAAATCTCATCTACTTTTTGACCGAGGATTCATTGTGGGCCTCAGCTCAAAAAGTCATTAAAAATGTCCTTTTTTATTTATTTATATTGCACATTTCGACATTGCTTATTACTTCCATAGTTTATAGAAGAATCCATTCCCAGTAGAGCCAGTAACTTTTATCTTATCACTTCAATGGCAAAGCATTAACCCTTGAACTATCCCCAGTTTAATATGAAGCCTTCACAGTGGTTATTTAGGATTATTGTGTGAAGTTGGCGTGTAGATGGTTTTAGCCAGTCCTTTTTGGTTTTTTACATGTTCAATGTTTGTCAATTTCAACAAGCCAGAAGAACACGCTCTTCTCTAGGCCGCTTTTTCCAACGGTAAATGAGGATTATTACGAGAATTTGGCTTGTAAGATACTTTTAGCTTGTTCCCTTAAAAAAAATACATATTCAACATTTCCCCATTTTAACAAGCCAGAAGAACACACTCTACCTTAGGCCACTTTTTCCAATGATGTCATGATTTTGTAGAATACTTAACAGTTGTCGTTCATCCCATTTCCCTTCCATGCCGTGTCAGACGTGCCAAGCTGTGCCGCAGAGGTCAATAGTTCTGCCGTCTTTTCAAGTCTCCCCCCAATCAGGCCATTATCAGAACAGCACGAGTTTGAGAATGCGCTAAACTTCACACATAGTCATTTTCATCACACAGTCAGGCGCTGCACACTCTCATTTGACTTGAATTCTTAAGACCATTATTAGTCATAACAGACTGCCAGAAAAAGAAAGGGGTATTGAAAGTGCGCAGCTGGTATTAAATGGAATGCAAAGACAAATACGTGATTTTGTTTTTTGTTAATGTATAGACTGTGTGGAAACTTTTGTTAAGACTTTGTTTAGTTGGCAGTGATGAAATTCCCTATGCATGTTTTTAAAGCTCTCCCCCAGTCTGGCACCTTTATATATTTCTGATTTATGAATGCTCGGACCTCAACCTTCCAATCCCATTTGCCTGTGCAATGACAAATGTACTTTCACATTGAGCTCATTGGAGAATAAACTAAAGACTCAATTCTTTTAACTGTGTTTTTTGAATGGACTTGACAAGATATGTCTCCATCTGTTAAATGTCGTGTTCTTTATGAAATAAATAAATGTCCTTCTATTCATCAATTTGACTGTGTTTAAACCAACAGAAAAGATATTCACACCTATGTCTATGACAGATGTCGGGTCCCCAAAAATTCCCAGTTGTTCCCATTTTTAGAATCTACTGTATATGACATGTTATTTGGATCAAAAAAGCAGTTTATTATTGATTCTATTCTCTAACTTTTTATATTTGCGTTTACGTTTCAATGGGTAAACTAGCTGGAATAAGTTGGTTGGGAACCACTTGTTTTTGGCATAAAGATAGACCAGTTAGAGATATGTAAGTGATAGGCAAGATTAATTAATAAGTATTTCGTGAGGGGATGGGACGCATGTGTTTGTGCCGTGAATTCCAAATTATCTGTTTTATTTCAAGCTGCTTTTAATGTATCCTTTTAGAACAAAACCGCTCAAATACAAATCTGAACAATTTTCTAGTGACTTTTTTTTCATACAGTGTGTATCCACTAAAATCATTCACACAATAAAACCATAGTGGTGCCATGTCCGTGTCCCCTGAACTTGTTCTCACCTCTCAGCCTTCCAAACCCAGCGACGACATGACACAAGAAATGCCAAATGCGACTCATGGTGACTCAGGGCTGTTTGTTGAGCTAACAGCATTGGACGTCAGAGAAAGTGGTCCGATTACAAAACATGCACGTGCCCAAGGTCCTAGCAAAACAGTCATACCCATTTTTTCGAAGCTGAGAAGTGGATGAAAAATTTTGAAATATTCACGTTATGGTAATACGTGGAGGTGAAAGTGGGGATAGTCGAAGCAATGGCCTCTGGGGGAGAACAAATATTACAGATTACTCCAACTTTGATTACATTGATTTTAATATGGGAAATGGCTCTCAAAAGCAAAAACATGCTATTTACAGTAGTCCAAAAACCTGGGCGTACCCTTTTCTAAAATACTGAGCTTGTGTGAAAAAACATCTCGGCCAAAAAATATGTCTTATGACCTAGTCTTTTTGGTGAGGTGTGTATAAATCTAATCTAGATAGAGATTAAAGCAAACTGTGTTATATTCTGTTGCTTATATGTTGGTCAGGTGAAGAATGTTTAAAAAACTACACACATATCACAATCAGGGACAATACTGTGCACAAGGAGCTGAAGCTGACCAACATCTCATCCCTCTATTCATGCCAGATATCTCTATATCACTACAATATCACTACAGGTACGGTGAGTGAGAAAAAAAATACAAATGGCTGAAGTCTACTGGAATTTTATCGGAAAATCTTCCATTTGAATTTATTTTGTTGCTTTTTCAATGATGTATCCGTTTTAAATAGAGCTTTTTTGGACACTCAAAGATGCTTTGCCCTGGGGCACACTGACAGAAGTGAGCCCCATGCCATGTGCCATCGGCCCCTCCTGTCCACCACCAACCATTCACACACACGCCAATGAAGTGTCTTGCACACAACGACAGTTTGGCACTTTACAGCCGCAGCGCATGTTGCTCCTCGTGGATGATAACTTGCCGTAGTCCATTATAATGCTATTCCCTCGGGTCCTGGGTGCACTGCGCAGTGACTTAAGACATATTTTGAATGTAGGAAAAAAGGAGAACATTTGTTTTGATCAATTTATTTTTGACGCATTTCTGTCTTTCCTGTGGTGGAAAGCTGACACATGTCAAAACAATACGGTGACCTTTCACAATGTTGTCCCGGCTAGACATGGCATTCAAGCAGTTTGAAAAGACCCCAAGTTGATGTACGCATATTGCTACCTTATGTCTTGGCTTCACACCAATCTCTCTTCTCACCTCTCCTGTTGCGCAAAAACACGGTATTCGGCCGTTCTCCAGATGCCTCTGCTCATCTTGAGCCGTGTCGCTTTCAAATCTGTCCCCACTCCCCTGCGTCGTGGCCTAATCCCTCCCCTGCCTCCACTTGCTGACAGGTGGCTGGTTCCGGGCGTCCTTGACCTCAGTCTGGCTGTTTTTGGGACTGGATCAAAACCATATTAGCACTCAATCCACAATGCTAGCCCAAAAACTCCCCACAAAGTCCGCAGGTATCGGATTTTGGGAGGTTGATGCCTTCCGACAGTGTGGTAAATGTCTCCTCTGCCTTATTGGATGTCCGGAGAGTTTTTCCAAGTGTGTTTGGCTGCAGAAAGCTTGGGTGAAGTCAGCTCTTTGCTCTATTCCAGGTGCAAAAGTAAAATAATCCGGTGTTAGAATTGTCTGCCTGGAATCACAGCAAGAGTGAGAGAAGTGTGTAATGTTGTTTCAGGCCTTTTTCCTGGCAATCGTGCCCCTGTCCTTCCTGTGACTTGGAACTGGGAGACAATGGACACAACTGCAGGCGATGACTGAATGTGGATTATTGAAAAAACCCCAATTGTGTTTAGAAAGGCTTCTTTCCACAATAGGCTATTTTTTCCCGTCCTTTGACCTTTAAGTGCCTGCCTGTTTTAGCAAGCTTTAGTTCAGACGTTAGTGGGTTCTAGGGCTGCATGATTATTGGAATCAAAATATATATTTTTTTGTGCAAAATCGGGGGTTCTATGCCTCATGTACAGATGACATTCAATACAAGTAAAAAAACAAAAATAAATCAGTCATCTTCATTTGCCTTTAAAACTGTGTTCGGCAGATGTCACTTTGGCCTGAGCGCTGATTGACTGTGCAAGCTTAACTAAAGTTATTCTAAATTTGTGACGTTTCAGCCACTAGAACAAGTGATGCTAGAAAACAATACCTGTTGTTATTGATAATGCATAAAAATGTTAAAGTTGTTATAATCATACAGTGTATTATTCAATCTGTTAGTTTGGCCGTAATCTGTTAATACCATCATCTCTGTGTCAACTACAGTCCTCTTCAAAAGTGTGAGTGCATCCTTAATCAATAATATACAGTGTCCTTACTTTTAAAAATCCACTTTGTTTTGCACAGTTGCCTCCCATCACTGTCTTTGCAAAACCCCCAAAGTCTGAACATTACACCGTGAATTCTTCTCCAAAAAACTATCCTGTTTAGAGTCGGTACACCGACGATACCTCAGAGTCTTTCCTGTTGACAAAAATATAATATGATCACACGCCTTAGCTCTCTAAGCCTCACCTCACCCTCAAAAACCGACTTCAAAGTTTCAAAAGATGGTGCTTGGGTGTGCTTTTTTTTCTGCCCATGAGATATGGTTTTGAGCTTGGTCCATATGTAGCTGCCGTCCTAGACTTCTCACTGATCTGACCTGATGTGCATCATCCATGACAAAGACCTGGCTCTAGAGCACGTTCTTTTACCCCAGCTCATCCCCGGGCTCTGCTGGAGGCTGAGGCTGCAGGCTGCTGGAGAGTCTTTGCCATCTCCCGCTGGGCTGATTAGAAGTGTGGGCGGTGTGCAGATCATTGCCGTGCAAGAGGCTGGGGTTACAATTTCAACTTAAAAAAAAAAAATTTCTTTTCATTATGCAACACTTCAAGTGGAAAGAATGTAATGAACTTGGAACATCTGTTTCTCGTTCTAATTACATTTCCAGGGATTGTCGTCATTGGTCCCTCCACGTCTGATGTAATCCAAGAAACCACTGGTATTTTGGGGGAGACTTTTCTCTGGTTTTAATGAGACTTTAACGAAACATAAATTAAACCAACATTATTTTAATTATCATAACAAGAGATAACGTAGAATGATGACACATTAAGTTGGTTGTCTTGGAGAGATGTTAGCCGCAGTATTTCTGTGTTTGGATCATTCACCACTAGTTTTGTGTCCTTGCACAAGACACTTCACTCATCTGAATGCAATGCGTGAATAAGCAGACATAAAGGTCACTGTGTTGATTGTCTGAATATTTGGCATTTTGTTCAAACGCTGAAACTTTTATTACGACGCCTTGACTTGGGCTGTAACATGGTTGTAATGCAGACATCCAGTACCGCTCACTGCATGTAATAACCCATCTCTCACTTTATTATTTTGGGTATTATGGGTAAAGCAGTGGTCCAGAAAGGTCCTGTGTGGTGGCTGCTGGTTTTCATTCCAATCAGCAGATTCCAACCATTTCATTGAGTCCAGTTGAATCTGAAGACACTGAAGTGATCAGGATCCAAATAATTATGATTGATTGAAGCAGAACCAGTAATCAAACATTTGTTAAGTTCAGTTGAGAAATAAGTACAACAATTCTGGACACTATTTTTTTCAAACACAAACGTGCGCCATGTTTATTTGAAATACTGACTTGTTTGACCTGACTGGAACACATGGATTCTCAAGAGTGACAGACAAGATTCCAAATATTACATTCAAACTCAACACTTGTCACGCTTTCAGATTGCATTTTGTTCTTGCGTGTGCATTGAACCACAGGCTTCCGGCCGCGCTTTTTCCATGTATCTTAATCCAGACATGACACCAGGACACCACTGAACAGCCCCTGTCCAATCCATTTGTATCACCACTCCTTTGCAGTCTATCCCACATCCACATTCATACAGCCTTATTTTTCCCATCTGCCTTCCCCTGCTGACCACTCCACTGTGTCTATAGATCCGCTCTCAATAGCCTCCTGTAGTTTTGTTTTCGCGGTCAGATCTCTTTAACCCCACGGTCAGCCTTTCTCTGTATAGACCCAACAAAGATTTCCCAGCGATTGTCTCATCAAACGTTTACCGACCGCTCTACCACTGTTTGCGGAGATGGACGGGAGCTGCCGTTATAGCTAATTGTAAATCCATGCTTTCTCCCTCGCAGGCAGGACAATAATGCATCGCAAAGGACAGTCCGGGCGAGGTAAATAAAATCAAATGGAACGATATGCGGGGTTGGAAGTACACCGCTGCTCGAATAATTACTTTTAACTTGGAGCCTTTCTGCAAATTGTATTACCCACAGGTCGATACGCAAAACTACTCTTGGTACACTTTCTGAAATTGCACTGATGTTAGTGGGTGAATAGGCTACGCTTGCAATTGCTTTTATTGACCATGTAGTAAGGTTTATTCTTCCAGCTTTCAATAGCAGTCACGTACGATACATTATAGGACAGACGGGTCAAGATGTATGAATAGATTTATTGATTTTCAAGTTGAATAGACTGGTCTGGTTTGGAATAAGCGGGTATTGGCAGCTACAGGAAGTGCTCTAAACCAGATTCAGATATGTAATTCCCCCCAATGTGTCCCCATAGTATTATCTTGTCACTCCAGTACACTCATCCTGTATGGAGAGGAATGGGCCAGAATTCTTGCCAGCTATTATGATAAACCTGTGGGAGGATAGCCAAAACGTTTGACCCATTCAGTTCTGAAGCATTGAGCAAAAATCTATTGTGACGGTAGAAATAAAAGTTGTATAACAAGAAAGATTTAACTTCAGGCAGTATGAAGAAAATTGCGTAAACATTGTGTTTTTACAGTGTATCTTGTCTCAAAATATACGTTTTCATATAAATATTTTGAATGTGGTTCCACTCTCCTCCAAATATTTACCAATTAAATGTGGGCTCTTTACATTTGCTCTTTTGTATTAGAGAAAACTGAAAACTAACCAGCTATGTTTCAGAATGTTTGGTCAATCAGGTTTGAAAGAAAATGCCTTTCAAATACATGTCTCAAAATAATAAATGTGACAGAAAGCATAACCCGTGAAATGCCATCACTCACATCCAGTCAAATCAACTCAAATTCAAAAAGTCCGGAAAAAATAACCTCATTCTCGAATCGTCGGTGGCTCGCGTTTGCAGCGTCACCCCAGCCGTCGGATATCGCTGCAGATGCGTGCAGACTTCCTCTTCCTCGCGGCTGTTTCTGCTGATTGAACGTGGGAGTGCACCAGATTACTGTTGCTTTGTAATGCTCCCGTCCTAATGGCCTACCGTGCAGCGGCAGTAATGTGTAAAGGATTAACAGCGGGATGAATGTGGCGAGGAGGGAGGAGGAGAGCCACATCACAATGAGGCCTTTGTTTCAGACGATATCGAGCCAAGGTTTCAGCCAGGATCCATTCTTCTTGCTCTAATGCCGCCGCCGGGATGAGAAGTGGTGGCGGTGACGCATCGCTTCTACAGCGGTTGGGGATATTGCCGCAGCCCTGTTCAGCATAATTTGGCTCCCCACCTTCTGTCGGCTATAAGCGAAACTCACCCCCCGTCTTGACTCGGGCAAGATTGATGCGTGTTAGCTTGAGTTAAATGGAGTGCATGTGCGTTCACCTTAAAGGGGGTGATAATGTTACCATGTTATATCTGCTTTCTGTCTTTACTCACAAGTTACTTACAAGTTGACAAGTTGAGCGATCCATACATGCTTGAGTAATTTTGATTATTGTACATTTGAGGCGCCATCGGATCCTCTGACCACCGCCACCAAGACGTCCACGGTTTTGTAAATAGGGAGCAGAGCAAAGAGCAGTATGGCGGGATGGACACAGAGTACTTTTCGAAATAGCTTTATCGTTTTTTTTTCATATTTAGAATACCAAAGATTAAAAAATTACAGCAAAAATACTGGTATGGTAAATATGTTAAATATATTGACAAACTATTACCTCGGGCGACATCTCATGCTTTCTGTACTGTTTTTTAAATCCTAAACAAGTGACTGTAACTCGTAATCAGCTACTTCTGCTGTTACTATTTTTAATTCAGGTCTGGATGGATTAAAGAATGTAGATTGCAAATTTATGTTTTTTGGCGTCTGTCACAGATTGTAGCCATATAGCAGACGGAAGAATATTGTTTTCTTCAATACATATGAAACTGTATTTGTTATACGTCATTATATATTAGACACCTTTTTTTCTTTTCCAATTTAATATTGTGTTGTTTCCCATTTTAAAAAACTTGATATTGTTAGTGTTTCAGATTCTTTTTAAACATATAATCAAATATGTTTCCCATCTGTTGCTGCTGTTTCCTGACAATCCATGGAAAGCCTATAGACGTCTGGAGTCTTTCTAAACCCCCCTCTCCAAAGACTGTGCTATTATCATACCATTCATTTGTTTCCCTGTTCCAAAACCAAAGGAACGTACCACATTCTTTCAATTCAGATTTGGAGTAAAATATGGCATTCCACCTTTCGCCATCAAACCTCCCAGCCAAAAGCTCACACCGTGCCAAATTCGGGGGCCCCTGACAAACGTCGCTGTTGCCCAGGACGACAGTTGTGGGGGGCGCAGTTTGTCACTTATATGGGCCAGTTGTCAAGGAGCAGATTGTCAGAGAGCGGGGAAGCCGGGACAATTAGAAGATGGCTGATTTATGGCGTGTGATAAAAGCTTGTATGGAGAGGGCCATCCTGACTAGTTCTGTCTGTCTAGGCTGATATTTTTTCATTAGTGATCCCAAGGTTGTAATGATGGTGGCGGATATTAGCCCATAAAGTCCGGCTGTCAGTTGTCGGTAAAAAAGGTTTCAATACATCTTTTATTTACTGTTGAAAATATTTTTTGAAGGAAAATCACATATCGGGTGGCACAGTGGCACATTGGTTTGTGCTTGTGCTTTACAGAGGGTCCTGGGTTCAATTCAATGACATTTATTTTTGCACAGCCCTAAATCACAACACCAGTCATCTTGGAGGACTGCACACAGTTGTTTATTCCTCAGCAACAGATCAGCGAATCAGAAAATATAATATTAACAAACACATAAGAGCCATTGGTCCATAGGGAGAGGGATGGCTAATGCTCATAAATGTCCTTAAATGTCCCAGATCATGATTGTCCTTAGACCATCCTGCATCAGCAAGGAACAACAACAACAATAAAAAAACAGTGGGGAAAAAGGTGAGAAACCCTGGGGAGGCCCGTATTGAGAGAGGTGGAGGGACAACCTAGTTTCATCAGAAAGTTGTGTGCGGAAATAACTTTTCTTTCTAGTCAACAAATTTGCATATAAGTAAACAAAACAGAGATGAAAAAATATGTATTTCCTAACATGTTGCTATTCACAAAGCACCAATTTGACCAGCTCTCTTCGCCACAGGCTAAAATGTTATTTGACATGACCCCTAAGTTATCTGAAAGCAAAAGCCTCTTAGCATTCTATCTGCTAACGTAAACAAGACCGCGGCTAGTATACTTGCAGTCAAAGCTAAGCTAATCAATGGCTTATTGACTAGCCTTTTTGTTGCTACTGATGATGCCTAATTCAGTGACTTTAGCTCGACTTGTAGACTTTGCAGTCTCTGGACATCTTCCGTGACCCTTCTTGCGAAACGAAAGCTGAAGCATCTTTGGAATTTTGACTGTTTTTTTTTCTTGCAAATTCCAGCTATATTCCCCTGTCTAGGCTTTTTAATCACAGGGGCTTGGGTTGGGGTAGAGTGACAGATGAAGTGTTGTGTAGGGGCTTTCCTGCTGATACTTCCACGTGTGACAGATATCCTTTTTTACCAGAAGTTGCAACATTATTTCCCATCAGAGCACAGATGTTCAAGTGCACGCTTCTACTCCCCCATCACACACACACACACACACACACACACACACACACACACACACACACACACACACACACACACACACACACACACACACACACACACACACACACACACACACACACACACACACACACACACACACACACACACACACACACACACACACACACACACACACACACACACACACACACACACACACACACACACACACACACACGTCCCCTATCCTGCTGCGGAAGACGTTAGCGAGACATGCGAGATGCCTTTATTAACAATGCCTGAAATCCCACGGAGATGGAGTGAGCGAGGAATGAGTTTCTTGAAATGACAGCCTCCTAAACTACTCCTGGTGAAATGCGGAGGTGGGTAGATCGGAGTGGTAGAATTTGCTTTATAAATGTCAAAACTCTTATGCTTTTGTATGTGGTTCGCTGATATCCTCGTCGGTTCACATGAGACAAGAACTGCCATCTAGCGCACTGATTTTACATACTTTGCTGTTTTTCTTTTCTGAATTGGAATCATGAGCTGGAATCTACATCTCTTTATCATTATGTCTGGAAAATGGTTCAGGTTGAGAAAAATCCACCTATTGCTAACTTGATCTGCATCAGAGAGGAGCTGGCAGGCCTTTTAATCACATAGGGGCAGAGTGCAGAGCTATATGATATTTAAAATGCACTAACTATGCAATAATGAGCCATAGGTGTCAAATAAAAAAAATTCTAGTGGGAAATAACCAGTTCCCTGGAAAGCAGCTGTTGAAATAGTCTTGAATGGTTTTCCAAAGTGATCACAAAGCGGTAATTGTTGACAGTTGAATACATGAGCAGAACATTCCTTTGACAGGTTTGCACAATTTCTAACAAATATCAAACATAGTCTGGGGTTTTTTTTAAAGTGTGTTTGCAAATCGCATGCCTACCGTTCGGCTTGACAAAAAAAATCAGTTCTAATGCCGAATTTAGAACTTTCTGCATAGTTTTCCAGTTTTACACATTACACAGGGAAAAAACTTTTAACGAGGGAAAAGTCCTTGGAACAAGACGCTGAAAACCTGTTGGAGGGGCATGGTTCATGTGATACATCAATACGCATGTTTGGTTGTGTTTCATGAATGAATTTCCCATAATTTGTATGAAAGAGCTTTGATTGACATCCCCTCCTCTGGCAGACTGTACAATAAGTGACTTCATGACGACCTGCACTAGATATGAGGTGATAAATGCTTAAATCAAGGGGTTTATATATTATTTTGAGCACATTTTGACTGCCTTAAAACAAGATTTTCCAATGGGTCTTCACATTCAAAAGGTGCTCAAATTTAGACACATTTTGCCAAATTTGCCTGCAGTTTTTTTGCATATTTCTTGTTGTTGAACCAAGAAGCTGAAATCTATGTAATGCAAGGGCCATTGTATCTGGCTGCATTATAAAGCTATTTTAAACGCATCGCTGAGAGGGCTCTGTAGGAGTTGCGGACAAGGACGTTCCACTCTAGAAACATCAAAACGGAGCAATGAAGAACAAGGCGATCTGGGTTGTTTCAGCTGACGTTGTGAACACTTGTGGGTGTTATGGGGGAGATGGGGGTGGAGGTGTCTGTCTGAGGAGGGGGCTGTTGGCTGCTGCTGCTGCTGCTGGAATGCTCCTGGAATGCAGGATGGGGCTCTCGGAGAGGGCAGATGTGGCCCCCGGGGGAAATCAGGATCATCATCATCCCTGGCCCCGTTCTCCCCCCCTCTTCGGAACACACAACATACACACATTTCATTTGGAAGAGCTCTGTGCAGGGCTAGCGAAGGAAAAACGTTTAACCCTGACCCCAGGACGTCAACCGCAAGTGCCCCAAAAACGCTTCAGATATATTACTTTTACGATAGTGTGCATTTTGAGGCACGTCTCAAAGTTAAGCTATTTTACCCTCTACATCAGGGGTGCTCAATACGTCGATCGCGATCTACCAGTCGATCGCAAAGGTAGTATTGGTAGATCGCATTAAATAAATAAAAAATTACACATTCTAAACAAATATATACAAAAAACTCCGGGCAAAGTGGAGATTTTTGAAAACTCCGTTAATGCATTTGTGTGTAGACAGAGATAACCGGAGTTTTGCGTTCTCGCACGCCACAGTACCCCCCTAAATTCCTCTGATCACTGAAGCATGGATCATACTACCTTAAAAACTGTTCGCTGTGAGATGCTCGCAGCAGTGAACATCCTCGCTCCACATCAGAGGGCAACAAAGTGATCGCGGGGACTCACGCTCGAAAACAACCAAACCAGGACTAAACCAGGACTAAACCAGGACTAAACCAGGGCTGAGGACGGGGTCAGTGCTTGTAAACATACGTCTTTACCCTGAGTTTCTTCTATGACTGTAAAAGTGCCGTTACCGGCGTCTGCATCAAAGCTCCGCCCACTTCTGTGTTTTTCCCCAACGCAGGACAGGACGTAAGAGACGCACATGTTTGGAATGTTACGAATGTGATTGATAACGCAGATGTGTGGATGCAAATTATTGTATAAACTGAGGAGGGGAAATATTTGGATTTAAAAAAAACAGGCATGGCACATGGACATGGCACCACAGTCAAATGACATCTGTGTTTTACTCAGTAATGTTTTACTGACACTTAGGTGACTGCACATGCGCAAACAACCGCGCTCAGTGCAGGAAAGCTAAACCACGATAAACTTGTCAGCGAGTTGCCACCAATTTTCCGGACTATGCATCCCTGGCCGATTCAGTTCAGTGCAAGTCATCAGAGTAAACTCGGGTAATGACAAATTTACATAGGTAATTGTGTTGTGTTGTGCTATAATGGCTCATGCGGTTTTGCATGTACATAAACATACATTGTAGATATAAAGAATATTTTTTGAAATATATGATTTGCATTTTTGTAGTTTTTTTGTAGATTTTGTAGATCCTTTTGACTTGATCCTTTTATAAGTAGCTCGCATGCTGAAAAAGTGTGAGCACCCCTGCTCTACATAGTTTTGAAACGGATGAAGTCACAAAGTAATAAGGTAATCGATAACTATCCGATTAACGATTACTGCAAGCATAAGGAGAAGAGGTTTTATGACTAGGATAACTCCATAATGACTGCAAGCTGAAATGAAAATGTATTTTTAATTAAACAACCCAATGTGTAAGTCATCTCTATGAAGGTGTTCTACAGAGGCTCACTTGAGCTTTGTCTTATGTCAAACACATCAAAAATATCATATTCACTTGACCTTTCAGGATCTAAACAGCTAATCAATTCATCTAAATAATAAGCCATCCCGTTAATTGGCAGTCTCGTCATAACCATTTCTGGACATGTTGTTAAAATGTTGACTTAAATAGATATATTAACGTTGTGTAGTTTTCCCTCGAGGATATGATGAATGATTATGGCCCACTAGACTGGAATGCTGGCTCCTTCTCTTATCTGAAGAAGGAAAATCTGTACATTCTGCTATAAGTATTATAATTGGGAACATCTGTTATTCTGTTGTATGGAAATCTTGTCAATTGAAGTAAGTACCGTTGGACTGTTGTAATGTACTGTGGATAACGACTTCTGCTTCCGTAGATGGTCATAATTAAGCAGTATTTATTCTGTGGGTCGACAGATCCATTTCTTTCAGATTACATGGATTTTAGTGGGATTGTAATCTTGGTGTCAGGGTCAGTTTGATAGATCCATGGTCATTATAGGTTGTGTTTCAAGATTCAAGAATTTATTTGCCATTTGCACTAAAACCACATTGGAAAAACTGTGCAAGACTACCCCAGTGCGCACAAGGTGTATCATGAATGAATGTTCCGTATGAAAGAGCTTTGATTGACATCCCCGACGCTGTCAGACTGTACAATAAGTCACTTAATGACGACCTGCATTTGTTATGTTATTTTTTTTGACTTTTTATCATGTTTGCACACTCCCCATCTGTCTGCACACCTTGAGAGATCTTTTAAAAGCCAAATGTAAGATGTTCATTTCTTCGTTGTGAGATCAATACAGTTTTATCTTATCTCTTGATTGATATCAGAGAAGCTTCAGAGGGAGATGGCAGATGATTTGAGAGTGAATTTTTCATTTAATCTTTTTCTTTTCTGTATAATTTGATTTTTTTCCAGCACAAATTGAGGTCTATTGGGTCTAATTACATGACTTTTTTCTACACCCATTCATAATCATCTAATCTAACAGCATGAGCATGTTCCCTGATCGACTGCATCCCTAAAACGCTTCATCGCTGTTCAAACCCACCCCCAAAAAACGTTCACTCCTCTTGGTCAGAACTCAAAACAAAGTTCCCATTTTTTCATTTTCCGTAAGCTCACATTTTTTAACTATCCTCTCCGTGAACCCGGCCGAACCTCCCCCCTGCAAGTCTATATTTGATTTCACATAATTCTTTCTATTTCTCTCTGCTCCCTCGCTCCCTCTCCTCTCATCTCCAGCGGGCAAACTGCGTAGGTGCCCCGGCAGCCCGTCCGAAAGAAAGGAGCCTAAAAATTCCGGATAAAAAAGACAATCTCGGCACAAGCACACTCTGTCCCGCGGGACTTTGCTCTGATTAATTTCTCTTTTGCGTGTCTCCTGGTCTCTTCTCTCCCCTTTTTTAATTATTTTATTTTTTTCTAGGGTGTTAATGACGCTTCTTCTTGGTATTGGGATGAACCTTTGTGGGCGCACGAGGAGATAATGGCTTGTGGTAGAAGTGGTGACCTGGCGTAGGAGGCAGGGTTTCAGCTCGTTGATAAGGACTAGACTGCTAAATGCTTCCCGCGGTGATGCCGAATGCTAATCGCGAGCTGCAGAAGCGGACATTTTGGCTCCGCCGCGCACTCCGCTCACTTGTCCTTTGAGTCTATTCGATGCGCTCTTCCCTTTCTGGAGGAGGAGGGTGGATTTTAGCATGTGAATGAGAAGAAGGGCTGCAGGAGACATGTTTGCTAGGGGACGAGGAAGGGGAGGCACAAAACATATGGACTGAATGGATTCGCATTGTGAGGCAGTCAATAAATATGGAAAGTTCATTGATGGTTTGCAGATTTTGGCTAAACATATCAGGCTTAATGAGCATAAAGATTGACATTGAATGGGACCTTTATGTAACGGCAAAGTTAACTTTCTACAGTTAACTCATTGACCACCATTGACGTGTTAACACGTCAAACCAAATAGTAACGTTGTCTGCCATTGCATGTCCCGCTATTTTCACGTTCCCAGATGTCTATTGTATCTAATGTGTATGAGGATTGGCTTGAGACCATATTTTATCTAGCCAGCAGGTGGCAGCATTTCTCTCTGAATGGTTTGAAAACAGTTAGATGCACATGTGGTGCCTCTTTTTTCTCAGCTTTCTGGTGATTTCAGTAAAACTTCCCTCTACTCAACTGGGGATTACAGGGGAACGAAACAAGCTAGAAACAAAATTATTTTTGCTGATGAAAGTAGACAGTCCATTTTAGATAGTCATAGTACACAATATTCTGTGGGTTATTTTTATATTATTGGCCTTAAATCTAGAGCAGACACCATTGTTATGTTGCTAATCAAAGTTGTATTTTCAATAACATCAGAGGTTGATTCTGGTCACATTGTCTTTGTGAAACAAAGGATTTTTTTGAACATATATGTAAAGACTTAAAACAAAAATACATACAGGTTTAATGAGCCCAATCGGCACAAGTCATAGTTTCACTTTGAAGAGTGACGATGTGATTTTTGTTGGGATCAGCCCGATCACGACCAGTGGGCAATTGATCGGAGTAACTCGAGAAAACTCTAGAAAATACTAAAGAATGTTGAGAGACCTCCACATGACTAAATGTGACTTAACCTCAGCCATGACTTTGTAAGAAAATTCTAATTATTTATATTTTGGCCAACTTAAATCGACCAAACAATATTTGTAAACTGGCTTTTGATTGTTGAAAAGATCCAAAGGTCCATTAGACTATAATCCATAGATATTGAATTGGCCAAATTGGATCCATTATCCACTTGGAACAGGTAGTTATCAGCCTGCAACCAGCTCCAATTGCTGTCATTATGTCAATTTGTAAAGTGACTTTGGCCTTTGTGCTGTGGAGTCATGTTTGCTTGCATACATTGGCACACTTACCATATGGACTGGCTTCATTTGCATTACACATTGTTTCTCTGGCGCACACAGTTACACACATCCTGGAGGTCCCTACGGCTTTGCAGCGTCTCCAGTGACCACTTTGAGAAGCTCGCACGCTAACTCTCCATCTTTCAAACCTTACCCAGTCCACACCCCCCACCCATCCTCAGTCTCACCGGGACCTGATCCTTGGATTTGTTTGGGATTCTCCTCGATTCTCCCCTCGGTATTCCCCTTTTATCTGTGAGCATGTATGCGCGGCAAGGAGGCATGTCTCCTCTGGCTACTCGGCACATGAATTTAATTACATATCAGCCTCCACCCACTCAGGCTTTGATATCTCCCCTAGACAAACTTCGCCATTGTTCGGCTGATTGGGGAGAGAGCGTGCGGCAACACTCCATATCACACTCTTGTTGACTGCATTTTAATGTGGCGTACAACATGCCTGGTTTATTGTTTTGGAATTTGTTGCTGTATTCTTAAGCCAAACACTTGAAGTAAGTAAGTAAGTAAGTAATCTTTATTTATATACCGCCTTTCACAGACCAGAGTCACAAAGCGGTTTACAATTGTTATTTTTGGGGCATATTGTCTCTCACTCACACACAGAGATGGGAGCGGGCCAGTAACAGGAGGCACATGCCAGACCTATTGTACATATTTTTAGTGGTAGGGGAAACCGGAGGTACCCGGAGGAAACCTACGCAGACACGGGGAGAACATGCAAACTCCACTCAGAAAGGCCCCGGTCCGGCCAGGATTTCGAGAACCCAGGACCTTCTTGCTGAGGAGGCGAGAGTGCTATCCACTCAGCCACCGTGCCGCATTGAACAACCATGTCTATGTCTGACCTTTGTCAACAACTGTCTCATTTTATACAACAGCAGCAGATCCATCAGCCCCTGAGCCTCCATCTTCCTATGTACCATCACCAGTGTGAAACCTCAAGTTTTATTATGTATGTTCCATTTTTTGGTCTCCGAGTCTCTTGCATTCAAAAAGGCTTTGACAATCCCTAACTTCTCCGGAATATACACATACTGTTACTTTGTAGATATTTTCAAACCTGTGATACACATTATTTGGCAGCATTACACAGGCATTTTGGCACAGAAATATAATATAATGATTGTACTGCTTGCTTTCATAATGTGAACGTTCATGGTGATGTCGTTGCATATTTTGAAAATCTTATAAGATTATCAAAATGTTTTATGATTACAATATTGTCAATATTGTCATTATATTTTGAACTGATTACTATGTCAATATGGTACAGTTTTTGCAATGACTTTGCAAGGATGTTATTTAGCCATATTCTTTGCACTATTAACCCGGGGGTTTTCCTCTCTACTTTGTGAAGTGCTTCAAAAATTACTCGCTTCCATATAAAGCAGATTTATGATCACTTTTATGTAGGCTTACCAGATTTATACTTCCTGACACCCAAATCTAACACGGCCATCCTCCTCCTGTGTGGAAAACTTCCTGATGGCATGGGTTTAGTTAGTGCTGCAGGAAAAAGCCTTATGCCAACTTAGCTTTTCAGACAAATTGAGCCGTTCTGTTGCCAAATCCAACCAGGTGGTGCAACTCACAAACGCCGCTGCAGACTGCCCAGAGAATGCTAAATTCCAAATTAATTTACCACCCATTTATTTCAATTTTCACTGCTCCAACACCAAAATTTTTCTTTTCTGTTTACACAGCCTGGCTTGGTCTGGCACGGGCTTGGCTATGTGGCTAATGCATTCTGACAACATGAATTACAAGGGGTGACACACAGAGACCCTGTGTGCTCGTAGCTCTGCAGGATAGTGTGGTCTTTGGCCCCCGGCTACACAGGGTCAGGCTGAACTTCACAATCTTACTGTACAGACATGAACTCTAACCGAATATGGCATTGTACTAGGATGGGCCACCTTCCATGTATGCAAAGTAAATGGGCAGTCCCAAGTAATGTGGGCAATGGAAGCTAAAGTTTATTTTCCAACTCACTCTATTGCATCAACTCGAACCTGGATCTGCCAACTCTTTGTTATGTTGTGTTTTAAAGCTTTTTATAGCAATGTGGATAATGTATGGGTACCATAGATGGCACAACTCCCAACATATTTCATTGTTGGCGCTCCATTGCCACTTGCAGATAGTAAAGTTGCAGATCTAAAATGTCTTTGAATTGGAAAATCATAATTTGCCAACCCCCTTTTCAAACCATGAATATATAACTGTACTAGTGTTAAAAATGTTTGTGCAGGTTTGAAATAAAGAAATTGATTGATTGATTGATGAAACTTAAATTAATATCTATTAATGACCCGTGATGATTTAAAGCCAATGTGATCGCAGAAAATTTGGCAGCATGGACCAAGTATTACAGGATGAAAAACACAAACATTGGCAAATGAAATGCATGTTATTCAAAAGCTGTGTCTATGTTGTTGTTTAGGTAAAATAACTTGACAAATGGTTGGGCAGCGTAAAATATTCCTCATCAACTAACATAACAAATAATTATTTGTTTTAGTTTTTGAATGTTTTTTTTTGTGTGTGTGTGTGTGTGTGTGTGTGTGTGTGTGTGTGTGTGTGTGTGTGTGTGTGTGTGTGTGTGTGTGTGTGTGTGTGTGTGTGTGTGTGTGTGTGTGTGTGTGTGTGTGTGTGTGTGTGTGTGTGTGTGTGTGTGTGTGTGTGTGTGTGTGTGTGTGTGTGTGTGTGTGTGTGTGTGTGTGTGTGTGAGAGATGTGTGGTGTGTGTGTAGGAGGATGTGGAGGAGCAGAGGCTGGATGTCACAGGCCTTATAATGGAAGGATGCTGCTTCAGACCAGAGCCTAGAAAATCAAGCTGTCATATCAATGCGCCCTTAGCCAGAATCCACGTCTCCCCCACCATGCCTCCTCCCAGCCGTCCGCTCCGCTGCCTGTTCTCATGGATGTCTTCAGAAACACAGCTGAAGGTTTCGGCAGATGCGATGGCGGGAAACAAAGACAAAACGGAAAGATTGATATTTCTCATGAGAAAGTCTTATGATATCCTTAATCTGGTTTGTGGGAGGGTTAAAGACTTGGAAAGGATCCCTCTCTGGTGGATATCTAAGTGAATACTACGCAATCAATTTGGATGTATTCATGCTGAGGAACGGTCTCTGCCCAGCGTCAAGTCAGATGTGTATTTCTGAAAGTAAAATTGGCCTGAATTTATTAAGACTGAATAAACATGGCCAATTGGCTTGTCTATGATAATAATAATGGTGGTCACTCAGTATTGAAGACTATCGGCATTGACACATGTGAGAATGGAGGCCGATGCGGTGGCGGCAGGTCCTTCCACATCTGGGACATGTAAGGAGGAGGACAGAGTTTCTGACTATGGTATATATCGTGACTCACATGGCTGTACTTTACAAGAGGAATAAAACAAATGGGGCAGTTAAAACATTGTTCCTGGTCAGATATCCAGGTTCTAGTTTCTATCTAATTTCCCCAATTCCTGGGGCAATTCACATAAAACAAAAAAAGTTACAAATCTTCTTTGTCATTACATATGAACTAACGTCTAGATACTTCGTGATGAGGTCTGGATGTTGGCTAGTAGAACAGACTTTCAGACATGAGAATAATGCGACGGGTTTATGAATCTAATTATTATCAGATGATTATCTGGGAAAGCATCCATCAATCAACTTTAATTTGTAGAGCTCTTTCCGACACAAGGCAACACAAAACGCCTCGGAACCCATGTCACATCAAGCATAAATCATAAACGTAAACGGTAGTAGTGGACATGTTCTTCTTTCGCATGGAGTTGTATTGTGACCTGCCCCCTGACTAAAATTTAATTAGAACAGGAATGCAACCTTTTCACCTTATTACCATCATTCAAATGGAGTGTTTTACTTTTAAAAGAGCTGACTGTGAAATCTCTGAACATGGGAATGGGTTAAACGCCATTTGTCGCGCGTTCTCACCCTATATTTTCCAGCATAATCATTTCTCAGTAATGCAAATGGCGACACATATTTTCCTTTTTGCACCAGACCGGGTGGTGAAAGGTCTCCACCTCCTCCTCACCTGCCGGCTGTAATTTCCGTATGGGAACGAAGGCTGTTGTAAAAGCTCTCCTCTGACCTCCTGCGCTCGCCGTTAAGTGTAGTCTTTTGAGTCCAGCGACATATGGTGTGTGCAGCCTCCTTCTTCCCTCTCAGTCTTCTCCGCTGGTCAGCACAGCGCTCGGATGGCTGCTCTTGTCGGGGATAGACAGATGTGGTATTTCTTGCATCACGCGCTGGAAGAACGGTCCAACGGTGTCTAAGCTTGCGGTGAACGTGTGATCCTGTTTTGTCAGATGTAAGAACATTCCCATATGGTCAGTCTAGAGTCTGATTTTTTTTTTAGATGTGGGGAGCCGAGGGGTTAAGTGATGGCATGGAAGGTGAAATGCCTGAAATTGTACGGTGGGAGTACAAAAATAAGACTGAGGCAATGCAAGTTTATTTGTATAGCACAATTCATACAGAAGTAAAACTCAAAGTGCAGAACAGAGTAAGATAGAAACAATCACACAAGGCATTAAAATCATTGACATGGTTTTTAAAGGGGACATAGATTGTTTTTAGTGAAATTCATGTACTCATTTAAGAAAGTAAATAAGTATTTTTTATTTACAGGTACACTGTAAACCCTAACTTCAATCCTACTTCAGATATCAAGTTATTTTAAATAGATTTTTCCCAGTAAGTAGATATTACTCATTTATTGTTAGTTTATTTAAAGCTTGCCTATGTCACTCAGGGTTTTCTTTGAATTGAACTGTTTCTGTTCAAGTAAGCCTCACTTTTGACATTTTGATGTGTAGAGTCTTTAATGAGGCAGGTGTGACAATGGCAGGGTGTCCTGGTGGCTGAACGCCTGGTTCTCTCCCATCTCAAGTCCCTCACCTCCCCCCTCCTGGACCCCCTGCAGTTCGCCTACAGAGCCAACAGATCTGTAGACGACGCCATTAACCTGGCCCTCCACCACATCCTACAGCACCTGGACTCCCCGGGGACCTACGCCAGGGTCCTGTTCGTGGACTTCAGCTCTGCCTTCAACACAATCCTGCCATCCCTGCTCCAGGACAAGCTCTCCCAGCTCAACGTGCCCGATTCCACCTGCAGGTGGATCACTGACTTCCTGACGGACAGGAAGCAGCGAGTGCGTCTGGGGAAGAATGTCTCGGACTCTCGGATTATAAATACAGGAGCCCCACAGGGCTGTGTTCTTTCTCCCCTGCTCTTCTCCCTGTACACCAACCACTGCACCTCCAGCCACGACTCCGTGAAGCTGATCAAGTTCGCGGACGACACCACCCTCATTGGACTCATCTCCAACAACGATGAGTCCGCCTACAGGAGGGAGGTGGACCGGCTGGTGTCCTGGTGCAGTGGTAACAACCTGGAGCTGAACGCCCAGAAGACAGTGGAGATGATTGTGGACTTCAGGAAGAGCACTGTCCCCCCGCCCCCACCCTCCGTGATGGACTCCCCCATCACCTGTGTGGAGTCCTTCCGTTTCCTGGGCACCACCATCACCCAGGACCTCAAGTGGGAGCCGACCATCAGCTCCCTCATCAAGAAGGCCCAGCAGAGGATGTACTTCCTGCGGCAGCTCAGGAAAGCCAAGCTGCCTGCACAGATGTTGGTGCAGTTCTACACGGCCATCATCGAGTCCATCCTCACCTCCTCCATCACCGTGTGGTTCGCTGGAGCCACAGTCAGGGACAAACAGAGACTACAGCGCATTGTGCGCTCTGCAGAGGAAGTGATCGGCCGCAGCCTTCCATCGCTGCAGGACCTGTACGTCGCCCGAGCTCGAGGCCGGGCTGGTCGTATCACAGCCGACCCCTCTCACCCTGCACATGGACTATTCCAACCACTCCCCTCAGGCAGGAGGCTGCGGTCCATCAGGACTAGAACCTCCCGCCACAAGAACAGTTTCTTCCCCTCTGCTGTTGGACTCCTGAACACTTCTTAACCTGTCCCCCCGCCCTTTTAAAGTCACTTTACTGCCCATCATACGTCACTTTACTTCACTGTACTGCTGTCACCTTACATTGTGTGCACCATGTGCACTTGTATATATATTGTAAATAGTAACTGTAACTCTATTTTAAATTTAAATTTATTCTTTAGAAGTGTTTTTTATTCTTATTTTTATTATCTCTTTTTGACTGTTGCACTGAGCCAAAGCAATTTCCAAGTCTGTGACCTCCTGTTACTTACATTGGCAATAAAAATGATTCTGATTCTGATTCTGATTCTGGCTGAGTGGGTAGCACCATTACCTCTCAACTACAGGGTTCTGAGTACGAATCCCAGTCGGATCATAAGTAGAAATTTAAACTTTATTGCAATCACTCGAGTTTACTTGGTAATATCAAGTAAAGGATGTACTCGAGGAATTCAAGTGAAGTTAATACGCAATTTATTTCCATGGTTTTTTCAAGTAAACTTTACTTGTCAGGGTTTACAGTGTATATAGCACCTTTCACAGACCAGAATCACTATGCGCTTTCAAAAATGTTTGGGCATTTGTCTCTCACTCCACACAGAGATGGGAGCAAAGGCATCAAACAGGAGGTGTGCATGTACCTATTGTACATGGAGTTAGTGGTTGGGGAAACTGGAGCACCTGGAGGAAAGCGGAGCACCCAGAGGAAACCTACGTGTACACAGGGAGAACATGCAAACTCCACACAGAAAGGCCTGTAGGTGGAATTGAACCCAGGACCTTCTTGATAAGAGGCACAAGCGCTAACCATTTATTATAGTTAATCCTGTTGCTCCTTGTTCAGAAAAAGGGCGGAAATCTTAATTTTTGAGATAATTTCCGTTGGACAAATCATTCTTTTTTTTTTTTTTTACAACAAAATTCAGAAAATGTGTATACAGTATATCATTTTTTGTCTTCTGTTTTTTGATACTTTGAGAACTGGAGTAAAATCTACTGCTAACTGTTAAATTCCATTTTCAATATTGTTTAATTTAACCCATTCTCTTTCAACATTGAAGGGTGAAGTTGGCCATCTCTGTCTGCATAGTTCCCGTATCAAACCCAAACTTGCCCTGCCACAAATTCCCAATTAAAACTTAACTTAAAAAATGATTATGTGAGAGTCGGTTGTTGCCTATCAATGCGTGCATACTTGGACTAAGTGGACGAGAGATGAAAATCCAGTTAGAAGCCTTAATTAGGCTCCGAGTACAGTCTGAGCTTCACATGTGAAAGTTGTTTTTCCGACTCCTCACTGAAGTCGGCTGTTGCTGCTACAGTTTTGGGCGCTGATTATTCCATTAGCTGCTCGTGGCTGCGCTCCGTTCTTATGGCTTTAATTTACTCCCTGCCAGTTTGTGTCGACCTGATAGCTGCCTCTGTGTTCAAGCACAAACATTACCCTTGTCTAAAGCTGCAGTCTAAATCCAAACCCGGCTCCATATTGTTTGTAGAAATCAATGAAGGGAGTCTTGTCTCTTAGAGTGAACTTTTCAGCTCAAGTAATGAATTGAATTTGTATCTGTTGCTTGCTCGTACACTCACAAGTCTGTACACAATGCGGCTATAGAAGAAGCAGCGAATTTGATAATACATATTTTTTGTTCTTGATACTTTGCCTAATGGATTTTGCTTAATTGCTTTGCTAGTTGGTATTGATTGGGATTTTTTTTTTACTTTTCTTCATACTTTTTGCTTGTTTTGTATTGCACCTTTTGGCTATAATCTTCCAGCTTTGCACATTTTTGTTTCTATATCCATGTTGATTGTACAATTCTTATCAAGTTTCCTGTCAGAACAAGTTTTCTCTTTTGTTGGTTTTTGTGCAGCCACCTTTTGTACATGTGACCAATCCCAGCTGTCTTCCAAGAAATTACTTTGTGCTTTGCTTCGACCTTGCCAGAAGCAAGGTAAGGGGATTTTTCTTACTATCGCAAAGTTTGTGCACTGGACTTTCCGCGCAAAAGCTTTATGAGAAAATTCCTTTTTTGTTATAATGCTTGACAACCAATAACATCACACATTACCATATATTACAATTAGGGCTACCTTGTGTCAGCAAGTATGCACTACATCAGGGGTCTCCAACCTATCCCTAGCCCAGGAGCTTCCAAGTAGCTCCCCAAACTATTTAGAAATTAACACATAATCCTGAATGAGTATGAGTTTTAAATAAAACATTTTACTATACTGCACATGCTTCCATTATGTTCACTAATGTATGGTTGCAGAGTAATATGGTGAACTTTACTTGTGTGTTCTCCATGATTTGTTATTGTGTAGAGTATCTTGTGTCTCTACAGGGGTGATTATGGAAATAAATATCTGTGTAATTATGTATATTGAAGTTCTGTATTTGAAAAGTCAAACACCTGAATCCTCTATGAGCCTGAAGAAAAATAAATAAAATTAAATTAACAAAACTGATGCCCATTATACTAGTATGAATATATAAATAATGAGAGGAGCATTTTGGGCATGTCATTTTGCAGTATGGACAAGACTCTTTCTGCACTCATTCCCATTCTACACAAACTAAAACTTTATTCTAAACCAGTCCTTACAAGCGACTGTTCATCGTGGCTGGGCTCGGCGCGTCGACAGGCACACACCACTCACGGCGCTTTGCTGCACCCGCTCATACAGAAAGTGCATTAGATAAATATGGAACCCTATAGTTGGATCGTCACGGTGATAGCCTTGTCACATGAGCGCATCTTTGGGGCTGTGATGATTCTGAAGCGGATCATTTTAACTACGCCACTCTCTGACAGCTCGTCTCCGGTGACGTCCACCTAACGAGGCCGTGCCATTCACTGCAAAAATTCTGGTTATCGTTCATCCTTTATTTTTGACTGAGATTAATTAAAGCTGGGGTAGCCAACTTTCAAACCACAAAAACAATACAGCTATGTATTCAAATCATTCTAATAGTTCCTAGCTCTCAAAATAGTTTGGTTCTATCTCTGGTTTTCACATGCATGGTATTTTTGGCCTCACATCTTTAGATCAGCTTTCTTCACACAGACATGTGAATAAAAGAGGACCACCCTCACCTCCCACTCCATAGAATCAAATCGTGACTCACAGGGCTCTCGCTTACATGCAAAAGATAAAATAAGCGAGAATGAAAACTACATGTTGTGGTATATTTGAGCTTAGAATTTTACTTGTAGGTGACTGTCACAAACAAAACTCTTTTATGGGAAACAATGATTACTGATACAATCAATTATGTTTTAGAAACTGAAAGAATTGTTTATATTGATTTACAACATGTATAATGAATAAAAAGGGAACCCGAGATCTCCATCTAGTGGTTTGAGCATGAAATTACTTTCGGCTATTTTAATGAAACTTACACATGGTGGGGCCTTTTTTAAGTTGTAAACTGTTTGTTTTTACAATTGACTGGGAAAATTCCCTGTTGAATTCTCAGGGAATACTTCTGTTTTAAAAAGCAGAAACGGCTCTGTCACATCGCAATCTGAGGATTCGTCACAAGTTTTTTTGGCAGTATTTAGTATTAGAGTGGGGGGGTGGAGGGGATCTTCTGTGCTGATCTATGCCTGAAGTGACTGAAATTGTGAATGCAGCTAAAGATGTGGATGAAAATGTTGTAACACAGCCTTTGCATAATATGTGTTCTCTAAGATCAAAATCTACCATCTATTTTTTAGTATATGACCCAAATCGGGGAAGGCTGTCATCATTCCTAAGATTTTTTTTTTTAATACAAATACTGATTTCTTCTTCCATCTCGCTGCCCCCTTTCCACAGCCTGGTCTGGATCCGCCATCCCCCCCAGGGCACAGCTCATTAGCCCCTCAGCCTTTGCAAACAGGTGGGCCATGTTTGGCACAGACCCTCCAACATGGTGTCGGACTTAATTGGGCTTGCACACACACACATATCCCCCCACTATCCTCACACTATCCCTCCCGCCTTAAAGACCGCCGCATTGTTCCCTGGGGAGTGGTTTAGCCTTGTGGGCCGCCCCGCTAAACCCAGCCCCAGGCACCTCCCTTGGCCCGCCTGGTCAGATTCCCCATTAGCCCGAGCTGTTAGCCACATAGATCCGCACACACACAGGCCACACACGCCGCCGGCATATTTCCAAGAGAGTTGTGTGCCCAGCTACAGGCCATAGTTAAAGATGGTTAACACTAAGGCCGTGTTTAAGAGTAAAATGCCCAGAGCAGTTGTGAAATGTGGTTCAATTTGATACGCTGTAGGAATAGAAATGTATTTTAAGTATGGGTAAAAAACTAAATGAAATGTTTTAAATAGGCGATCTCTAAGTTGGCAATCTCTAAGTAGGCGATATCTAAGTAGGAGATGTCTAGCAAGCAAACAGGTTCTTAGTTATGTAAGAGTGGTAGTACTATAGCCAAGAAGTCTGTTTTAAAACCAGTTTGGCTCATGAATTCATTTATGAGAAGCGATTCCAAAGTTCCAGTTTTACATACAGCGGTTCCAGCAATTCCGATTTCTACATAACATAAAATCAAAGTGTCCATTATCTTGAACATGACGTTTATGATATTAATATTATTTGTTATTTCCCTGTATATACTTTCCCTGTCCTCTGCCATGTGAGAACCTGCTTCTATGTTGTAAGACAAAGACATTGCTTGAGAGAAATAAAGCTTTTCTTATCTTGAATACATGGTTAATTCTACTAACATTTACACAGTCCTAATGTCAACAAAGGCAAAATTCCCTTTGAAATGATTATTGTGAGCGTAACGGCTATGTTCAGGCTCATTAGGTAACTTAAGTCGAATGCATCCATATTTTGGGCTGTTTAGAGCACTTTCATATTACTTGAGTGAGTTTTTATTGTAGCACATACATTGTTTTTTTTTCCAACTTGACAACTAGATCATAGAAATTTGGAGAAATACAGTATTTACTCCAAGTTCTAACATTCGATTGACAAGTGAAACAGATCTTTATCGGGCATATACTCACCCATGACTGGAAGTGCAAAGTCTCAGACTGTGTACCACTGCTTTTCTGCATTCAATCCTCAGGCAGCTGGGCGTCAGAAGCAAAAGCAGCGGCTCCAAACTATTAGATCTTTATTCATACTGAAGCCAGAGTCCTGAAAGGTGCATAATAGCCATCTGGAAAATGACAACTGCTGCACTTCATTCTTGCAAAAAGGTGCCAAAGGCCGTAGGATCTTTTTATAAGAGCGACTTGATAGTGCCGCTAGCTGCATATTCAGTGGGCAGACAGCAACTGTAAACTACTTGGATTGCTCTAAAGGTGTGTCGAATAATCCAAAATGAATGAAAGGGAAGGCCAATTTAAGAATGGCCGGGACAAATTTTAGTTCATCACCCTGCAAAGAGGTATTGTGATTGTCTTTGTGTATCTTTCTGTCTGTGTGAAGGCAGGAATGCGCAAAAAACGACTTGCGATTAGGTGTGTGAATGGGGTGGGTTTGTAATTTTGTGACTGCATATATTCTGTTATCACTTGATTTGTTTTTAATGAACAACAAACACTCACTCTCACACTACTCCAGGATACAAAGAACGTTGGATAAAAACACAATCTGTACAAATCAAAAACTTGATATAACTTTGTCCACAGAGCTGCTTCAGTCTGGTGTTGATTGGAACTTTTTGTATCGTACATGCGTGCAGTTGACAGCTCTATAAAAGGTGAGACAGCGAGTATATATTCAAGTGAGAAGGTGAGGAAAAAGTTTAGACAAATTACAAAAAAAAATTGGTTCAGTCTTTCAGCAAATTTAAAGCTAATTCGCTAAGATGAATGTCGCCAAGAGAAACACGTACTAAATGCTGGCTTTAAAAATGCCTTTTGATTTGCACCTCCATTTTTAGCTTCCCAATCCCTTGCCTATTCAATCACTCGTTTTCTTTCTTAAACTTGACAAAAATCCACAGCTCAGAAATTACACGGACCATAAAACATGTATGGATTGAATTCCCTTTGCAAACATTATGTCCCCCAGGCCCTGGTGACACCGGGGTCAGAGCAATCATCAGTCCTGATTCAGTGCTGCCCCTGTCACCAGTGTGGCCTCATGGCTTTATTTAGGCGTGTACTGGTAATGGCTTGGGCACGATTATCAAAGAGTACACGCTGACTATAACCACTATAATTGTACAACTTTTTTGTGCTAGTGAGAAAATGTTTCATATACATTCCTATTTTCAAAAGTAGAAAAACCGTGACATTTGTAGATAATAAAGAGAGTATAGTAAGTGTGAAAAAATAGGGTGATCAAGTGTTAATACTATTTTACTGTATTTGAGTAAATTCGTTTTGATACAATTCTGAAATAGATTTTGTGTCTGTTTTTATGGCACGGAAAAAGTAAAAAACCATGGTATGTTTAGTATTGGTGTATTTTTTCGGCTAAAACGTTGCAGTCTGAGGAAGTTAAATGTACTACTGCTTACATTTTGGGAGTCGGGACCTAAAATATTTTGTTTCATAAACAACACGTTGTTTATGAAAAATCTGATCTATAGATATAGCCGAGGTCAAAAATACATGCAAAAAATGATGATTGAACCAAACTGTTTTAGAGCCAGGAACTAGTTAACGGTATATAGTAGTATATGGATTTCATTAAATAGTTTTTGTTTGGTTTGAAAGTTTGGTACCCCTACTTTAAATTCAGCATCAGATCTACAGCGTTTCATCTGTTTGTCTCAGTCAGAATCACACTTTCAGTCCGCTGATTTCACCACACGCCAGTTACAATCACCTCCTAATTCCAAACTCCGCAGGGTCCTCTGTCCCATTATCGCTGATGTGTCCCGGGGGTATATTCCACCAACCTGCTCTTGTCCCACCGGAGAACCAGCCAAACCGAGGAGGAGTAGGGAGTGAGTTCATCCCAATTACAGACGCGGGTAACGGGCCTAATGAGGAGACAGGTGGCCCCGTCATGGAGAAAAGCCCCGCGCGGTCATTAAAGCTAACAAAGGCGCCCCCTACGGCTGGGATTAGGGGCTGCGGCAGTCAATACACCCCCCATCCCTCCCTTCGCCTCTTCCCTATCCCGTTGCCTTTCTGCTCTTTATCTGCAGCGTGTTTGGGGTCTGCGTGCGATAATCAGACCGCGGGCAAGAGTTTGAAGAGCTACGTGTGAAATCGCAGTGATAAGGAGGCTGGCGTCGGAACAGGGGGAAAGGAGAGGGAGAGAGAAACCGGCTGCAAATGAGTTTACTGATAATTTGTGGTGGAAAAGATAACGTGAAGTTCGTTTTTATGTGGAAAATACAAGTTTGCTGTTTATGTCTGTGTGATAGATATGCAACAATACATACAATTCATGGGAGGGGATGCTTGATTTGAGCTGCGATATTGGTGCTGGGGATCTGGTGCCTGTTTGTTATATAAAATGTTGTTTTTTATTAGTTTTAGGGACAGTGTACGATAAACCAAGCCAAAAGGATTGTACCGGGTTATAGCAGAGGTGCTCATTGTCTTTGGTCCCCAAAGAGAGAGCGTCATCTTTCACCTCCAGTCTCTCTCCCTAAAACCTTCAAACAAGGTCAGAAATCTAGGGGTAATACTGGACTCAGACTTAAATTTTAATAGCCACATCAAATCAGTAACATCAGCAGCTTTTTACCATCTAAAAAACATTGCCAGGATCAAAAACATAGTGTCTAAAGCAGACTTGGAGATTCTTATCCATGCATTTGTCTCCAGTAGGTTAGACTACTGCAATGGCCTGCTCACAGGTCTGTCCAAACAGGCTGTAAAACAGCTGCAGTACATTCAAAATGCAGCAGCTCGAGTCCTGACTAGAACCTGGAAGTACGACCACATTAGTCCAGTCCTCAGGTCTCTGCACTGGCTTCCTGTGGCTCAGAGAATAGACTTTAAAACAGCTCTGCTTGTGTACAAGTCTCTCCATGGCCTCGCACCAAAATATATTAGTGACATGTTAGTCCCATATGAACCAGCCCGGACTCTGAGGAGCACAGGGACTGGAATCCTGTTAGTGCCCAGAGTCAGAACTAAACATGGGGAGGCTGCTTTTCAGATTCATGCTGCTAAAATCTGGAACAATCTTCCTGAAGATGTGAGACATCCTCTCTGAAAATGTTTAAAACCAGGTTAAAAACAGTTCTGTTTAGCTGTGCATACAACTGAGGGATTGTATATTTTATATTTTTATTATCTTTCTTTTTAATGTACTGTGATTATTTATGATTTTAATGCTTTCTTATTTTTGTTCAGCACTTTGAGTTGCCTTGTGTATGAATTGTGCTATACAAAATTAACTTGCCTTGCCATGCCTCATTTACATCTGTGTGCAACAAACCTCATAAATGTGTATTTTAGTAACGATTATATTTTTGTTATATTATTAGATAGTAGGGTTGGGCGATATGGGCCTCAGCATGTATCACGATTTTTGTTGGTATGTATCACGATATGACGATATGATAATTTTAACAAAGCCTCATATAAAAGCTATAAAAACTTAGCACTGATAATTTTAAACACACTTGCCTCAAAGTGCATTTACTGATTTATTGGCAGCAAAATGTGTAATACAGCTATTGTATATAAAACGTATTAACAAAACTGAATTGTAGAGAATTCTGTTTTGTACATACTGAAAATTGCAGGCAACATGTAATGAAGGTGAACATTTGTAATTTGTAAAATATATAAAAGTTTGTCCTTTGTAATATAAAAAGTGTAGCATTATCAAATAATTATTTGATCACTTTGGCTTATGTTTCCTAATCCCAATATAGTCAAAATGATCAAATACTGTATATATTTTTTGTATCCTTTTGCGTTTCTATAATTATGTAATTATAACTTAGTTGTAATTATATTGCAATGTAGACAAACACATGCATTGAAGTAAAATGAATGACAGTAAACAGTAAATAAAGCTTACCAATGGCACTGTGAGAGAGAGAGAGAGCGAGAGCGAGTGTCCGAAGCAAGCCACTCGAGTCCAGTTGTTTAGGGCAGCTGCTTTCACAACATTAGATCCACTGTCGATAGTTACAAACAATTGCGTCTTTTTATCTAGTTCCCAAACTACTCCCATATGTTTGAGGTAGCTCCGCGTTTTGGCACAATGTCTTCTACAATCTGCATGTCTTCACCATGGTCTTCACCGCCGCCCTCAGCCATGTTTGCTCTCTGCTCTGTTGTTGTTGTCCCTGCACGCCGCTCTGCTACACGTGTCGCGCAGATGCGTCATCAAAGTGCGCCGCACACAAACGTGTCTTCCGCTCGCTGTTTTCAGTGTTAAATGATCGTTTTCACCGGTATAAGGCATTTTCTTATCATTTAATTTACTTATACCGGTATACCGGTACAACAAAAATATCGCCCAACCCTATTAGATATGCATTTTAGACTTTCAACATAACTTATGTAAATGCCTCATGACTGCTGCGAACCACAGTGTGTACTCCCCAAGTGTACTTATCCTTGAACAAAGGACAATTATTCCTCCAGAGTTTTATTTTATTATATTATTTTATTCTTGCGACCTGCTCTTAAGTGATCTTATTGTCTCCATCTATACTGCAGTAATGTGCGCAACGATGACATTGAAATTTCCCCACTGAGGGACGGAAAACGTTTATCTTATAAACATGTAAACTATGTAATTGAAATTGAAGTTATTTCAATAATCTACAACTATGTTATATTCTTGTATAATCGTTAACTGTTGTATAAAGACTCCAACATATGTGTTCTATTTTTTGAGACAGGTGATGCTAAAACTCAAACAGAAAAGCAAGAAGTCTTTTAATGATGAAAAAAATAATAGTCAAATTGAGATGCGATATATTAGCTTTCTAAACATCTATTTGAATAATCGCTAATTGTAAGTTACTAGCTCTAATGGAGACACTGCAAGGTAAGGGTCGCACAGGATCTTGCACTATAAAACTTGTATAAAAAATACTTAGAAATGATCAATCAAGGTTTTATTTTGGCTCACTTATATGATACACAAAACCTCCCCAAAGGTCCATTCTTCAGCCGACTCATTTCCATTCTAATTGCTCATAAGTCTCCTCTCTTGAACAAACGCATTATCCCTCTCTGTTTGTTTACTGTGTACGGTACAACACAATGAGTGCCGTCTTCATTCTGGAGAGAAAGTGAAAATAAGCTGTTTGTGGCGGCTGCGTACACCCAGGCAGGAAACCCCACCGGCTGATGTGGCTGTAATTACCTCCACCGAGTCAGCCCCAAACTCTGCAACCCTTCCTCACCAAAAAAAAACAAAAAATCTCTCACTCCCACAAAACAAACAAAAGCAAAAAGTCAGTCGAGGATACAGCCCTCAGCGGGTACGTGCGAAACTGAGCCCAAGAAATGTGGCTTAGTTTAGACAAATCTGGAGTAACACAATGGACACTTCTCTACCACAGAATAATGCTGTTTGTGTGAGGTTCAAACGCCTATTGTTGGGTGGGAAATCTGATCGCTGCAGCTCACAATGGTGTCAAGAGAAGAGACGTCAAAATGAAAGGCGACGTGCTCAGAGCCATAATCGATATTAGTCGTGTCTAGAAAATATGGAAGAGAATATAATGTGTGTCGAAGAGAAATCAATTGAGGCTCATTGAGGCTGTCTAATTTGTAATCAAAGATCAGTTGTATGGATTACAGGCCGGGTGACTTCCTGTAACCTTGCTCAAGTTGAATAATTGGAGAAATATGTTGTTGTGTTTTTCTTTCAACCACGTTACAACATGTTCTCTTTTTAAAAACCTATGAGTTATTTTTCGCCCTTTGAGCTCCTTCTGTTCAAATGCCCCTATCTCCAAATTTGTACGCTGTGACAAAGCCTGAGACGACAACAACATTGTGTTCACTAGCAAAGTTTATCCATATATTTAAACTATTAGCTGGTGTACCTTTGTTTTTGTTTCAGAAATATGTTTTACAGAAAGACTATTGTTTAAGTAATATGTGGTAAACAAATCAGACCACAGTATGAGGTCATGATCTTACTATAAAACATTAGATCTGTGAGATGGTGAGAGCTGATTGGCTGAGTGAGGGTGGTCCTCTTTTTTTCCACCCTTCTGTCTGAAAATGTGGATCTAAGGCCAAACTACATGCTTGTGAAAACCAGCGATTGTCAACCATGTAATCAAATCCATGCTTCTTGCTCAACTCGTTTATAGATAACTTTGTGTTGTTTTGAAGTTAGGTACATGAGCTTTAATACATGATTTCACATTCTGCAACATGAAGAAAAGGCAATGGATGTGCATGTTTTTGAAATAAACATATTTTTTTGTGTTATTTTTGGCCTCGTCAAATCAAGATGTGGTTTCTTGTTAGACCCTCTACAGATAAAGCTCTAGTCCTGCTTTGTGGTCTGGCATCGGAAAATATTTACTTTAATTATGATAATTAGAACAAGTTGCTAAGCTGTGTGGACTTTAAAAGGTCTAATGACTATGTGCACAATGTTAAACCACAATGTTGTAGTTGTTGTTTGTAGAGAGGCAATGATAGTAATCCTATAGAGTCTATTATTGTGTCTGATTCAAATATTTGCTGTATCTGGTATCATTCAATGGATATCCTGCTTTGTTCTTCTATTTTAGTGTAATCAAACTATTTACAAGCTTATGTAGACCTAGTTATCTTCACTCTGTCTTCGCTCTTTTGTCTCTACTTGGAGGAATAGTTGGAACACTTCTTCATATAGACTGACCAGCGATCGACATTACATTTCATATGATGTGACCCTTAAATAGTGCAGAAATTAGGGATTGGTTTGCACATCTGGGACAACATCCGCTTATAAGTTCCACGCACTGGTTTTCATCACTCGTCAATCAGTTTCAGGCTCTCAGTATCTAAAGATTTTTTAAATAGCTAATAAGATGAAGATGCTCAGATTTGTTCACAAAATGTTACTTAAACATAATTTTCTGTTGGGAAAAACTATATGTATTTATGAAACAAAAACAAGTTAGCTACCCCAGTTTTAAAGGAATAGGCCACCGTTTTTACATACTGACATATGTTCTTACCTTATCTTAGACTAGTTGATATGTACCTGTCTGGTCTTTGTCCGTGCGCTCTGTCAGGCAAACGGAGCACAAATGCAGCCTCTTCCACAGACTGTATAGTACCAAATCAGCTCCCGTTAGAAGCTACCAAACTTCTAGCTACGTGTTCCCTATTTAAATACAGTTACGTGACGTGTTACGCTATAGTAACACAGAAATGTAACATGTCGATTTTCTCAGTGGATAAAAAGGGGTACTATATTGTGAGGCGGAATAATACGAGGAGCACTACGTCCGCGCACTAACTCCTGAAGACTTCTCTCCCGCTCACACTGCTTCTATTGACGGAAGTGAGCGGGTTTGGTAGTTTCTAACGGGAGCTGATTTGGAACTATACAGTATGTGGAAGAGGCTGCGTTTGTGCTCCGTTTGCTTGACAGAGCGCACGGACAAAGACCAGACAGGTACATATAAACTAGTCTAAGATAATGTAAGAACATATGTCAGTATGTAAAAACTTTAACCTTGAAATATTCCAGGAAACAAGCTTACCGTTACAACACGACTTCATAACATTATCGAGTTAGTCAATAATGTTGTGAGACATTTGCTTTATTGAATCCTGGATAACCCCGTGATTCCCATGTATTTTTGACACTGCATAATGTAATTCCCCGCATTCATAATCCTTTTATTACATTTGCAACTTCCCGCGTTGCCCTGGTGTAGTTTTCACCCCGTGCTTGTCCTGACCGGCTGTTGGGTGGATGCGTTTCGTCTTATTGTAGCTAACCCAAGTTAATAATGTCTTCTTTATTAGTCCAGGGCACAGCTGCAGCCCAGAGGCACACAGGCACATCATGACAGTCACTGCTGCTCTTCCTCTGGCTCCTGACCAAAGATCGGCCAAAGATTCCAGTCAAGACTCTACTGCTTCTGGCAACGCATCAAATCGGTTCATTACACGGTGGGCCGGTCGTGGAGAGTATGCGGTCTGGCTTTTGGTTAGAGATAAGCAGCAGTTTGCACCCGATCCATTAAGATAAGTTTGAATCATGTGTGCAATTTGTAGTGTTGTCAAAAAAGGCCTGAACGACTTGGGAAATTGCATGGGGGTTTTGATTGGTTGCAAATGAGTCAAAATTGCAGAGAAAAAGTGTGGTAATGTGAGCAGATGTCCCGTGTGGTTGTGTGCAGACTGCGAACGTTACTGTTTGCACCTCCTTTATTAACTTAGCAGTTCATATTTCAGGATCCTGCTCAAATTGAATTAGTTTTTTATCTAATAAACAATTATAAAGTGTGTCCCGTTTATCGCTAAATCTCATTTTTGTTTCACACACAAAAAAATAGTTGTCTCCCTTATGTCGCCAACTTGGAAAACTGGATAGAAAAGTATGTTTCAGGTTTGCGCAGATGCAAGCTCAATCACGATAATTCTGATTATACAGCTTCAAGCCGGGGGGTTATTTTTTCACCAGGGTTTGTTTGTTTCTGTCTCTCTGTCTCTTGGCAAGATAACCTCAAAACGGGAAAACAAACAATTGATTTTGGAGGTGAACCAGGATCCGGGACTTTTTTGTAGGATTAAAACCGGGCCTCTACACTCTCTAAGTGTTTGATTGGCTTAAAGTACAAGGTTGGGCTTTGATGGACAACTTTTAGCGTCTATAGAAAGTTCTTACCATATTGTATGAAGTTTAAAACCTCTTTAAGGTCAATTCCACCGCCAACAGGTGTACTGAGCATACGTGTATAAGTATGATGTATTACTATTATTATCATTATTATAATTATTATTATTTATTAATGCAATCAATCAGTTGTGGATGTAGTCTGCAGCCAGCATTGCACAAAAACTACTGGACCGATTGTGCTGATGGGAGGAAGACCCCATTAAAATTTCTGTGATTGTCTGCGGTGTTGTTGCGGTATGGCACGTCGTAATTATTGTATGGTGTTTTGAAACGCTTTATGAACAGATTTGAAAAGCTACAAACTGTTTAAAACGCTCCAGTTCTTTTATCACCTCCTTAAGCCTGTAAGTATCAGGTTCATCTCATTTAAAACAGGTTTTGAAATCGTCGAGCCGTGCTATCGGAGTTGAAAAACGACGTGCCATATATCCTATAAGCTCCTCTCCCTCCGCCCGGTCGCTTCGTTAGCCTGGACTGCGAGGGGGGGCTGGGGGGGTTTGACAGTGCTCTGGTCGGTTGCCAGTGCAGTTACAGAAGCCAGGACATTCCACATATCTGCCGCTCCGGGGGGAATCCCTGCTGCATGTCCATGTTTTTAGGCCTCTCGTCAGCTGTGAAGAGTGCAGTCCAACACTTACACCTGCGAATGCCTCTGTCACTACGCCGTAATTGCTAAAAGATTGCTTGGACGGAGGAGCGCCCAGTCTAACAACAGATGTCTTGCTCAATTGTTCCGTTTTTGGAGATTCCATTTATTTTGTTTTTTCGCATTTGACTATTTGTGCCACGCCTGGAGATGTGTTTTATTCCATAAGCTTGTGTTTTGGTCATCTGGTTTTGATGTCTTTTAAATTCATTCACAGTCATCAGTAAAGTGAATACAACGCTTTTGAACGTTTTCATTCTAGCTGTGATTTTTGCGGAATTTTCTATTATCCATGGGTTAGGGTTAGGGCACCCGGGGGCACAGGGGTTTTATCTTTCCTTTTGAAGGTCCTGGGTATGACTTCCAGGCAGCTTTTGAGTGCTCTCTGAGTGGAGTTTGCATGTTCTCCCAGTGTCTGCGTAGGTTTTCCTCCTGGTGTTTTGGTTTCTCCACTACAACAAACATGGGTATGGATGTGCAGGTGCCCAGTGAGTGGATGGAGGCTCGCTCTGGTAGTACTTCCGCAAGTTGTGAATCATATAAATACAAATACAAAAAACTGTGAATCGGTATATGCATTGTCTTCTGTCTTTTGGAGTTTTTTTAATTACAAAAACAAAACCCAACACAAAATTAAGAGTACAATTATTTGGTATATTTTGCAATCTCTATGTATAAAAACACACAAAGTACCCAAGGGTCAATTTGTTCTTATAGTAGCCCACTTAACTACACAGATTATTTTGGTAATGCATAGGTTGCCCTCCTCTATTTTGGCTCTACCCCTTGACTCACTACCAGTCTAATAGTCTGTATGTAAGACATGCACAGCTTAAGTTTCCTTCACTCTTCTTCACGCGAGCCAGACTACAGACTGATATCGATCGACTGGCACAGACGGAGCAGGACCGGAGGCACTATTTCCATCCTCTCACACTGCGTCATTATGGCACACACGACACGGACACGACACGGACACGACGGGAGCACAGGGGGCAGCCGGGTTTGCAGAGGTCACTCTTGGCTCACTGCAGAACCCTGGTGTGGAGCAGATTCGTGTTTTTGAGCGACTGCTGTTTGAATTCACAATAATATTTGGAGACCGGCTTGTGTCAATGAAACGGGAAAAGGTGTTCATTACTGTTGAATAATTGTTGCCGTAATAATATTGGTTCCATGTCAGGAAAAATGCAGTATTCATTTGTGATTATGAAGACATTATTAGGACATATTGTTTGGGACATGGCAAGTCATTTCAGAGCAACATTTTGTATTTGTCGAAAAACATGTCAGTAAGAGGCATAAGCGATGGAATTCCTCAAAACTTTGCAAACGGGAGTTTTATGATAATTGGAGCAAAATGCAATGCCAGTCAGATTTATATTTTGAAATGAAAACTTCCAATTCAAATTTGATGTAGCCTAATAAGCATAGACATGATTGCGCTCTAATGGCTGGTATATATCCTCCATTATTTATAGAGCGCAATTTACATACCAGGGTCACCCAAAGCAATTTACAATGTTCAGATGTTTTTTTGTTTGCAGTTTAAATGAAAAATCTATCTAGATAAATGACTGTAGATATTATCGGCGTCTTGATTACATTTCAATGCAGCATAGAAGGGCGGGGATAGGTGGTACGTTAAACAGATCATTTCTGAGCACTGAAGCCTTGAGACTTGAACGTGCAAGAATTCACGTTCAATATCTTTGGATAAGATAACGACAAGATTGTAGCAAGATCCACTATTTCGGAGAGTCCAGTTTTGCACGTGTTTTGGGAAAACCATTCAGATTATATTGGTCTATTAGTGTTTATTAGGGCTGCACGATATATCGAAAAAGTATCGCTATTGCGATATTGGTGCGTGCAATATCTATATCAAAAATATGCGCAATAAAATTTTTTTTTTTTTATTCCTTTATTTAAGACAACAAAACAGAGACACATCAACATTTAACAAAAACGACAAACAAACAAACAAAAAGTATTTAAATATATTAATTTGAATATCATTAATGTTTTTGTTATTTGTCTCTTGCGTTTCAATGCAGATTGCAATTTTAGGTGAAAGAAAAAAAAATCGCAATAATATCGTTGCAATACTAAACACTCATTTCGAATATTGCATTAATTTCCCATATTGTAAATTAACTGATTTACTGTATCTTTAGTTGCAAAGTTGCACAAAACAGTCACAACTTTTTTTTTTTTTTTTGTCACATCTGCGAGAGCACAGCGAAGCCATATCGTCATAATCCCCTTTTCCTCAAACTTTTGTCTATTGATAAATCATAGCTGGTCTGCATTCGCACCGGTGTGTTTGCCTGGCAACGATGCGTTCACTCTCGCCACGTAATTTGGAGTTTGCGTATCACCGTTTCTCTCCCCCACAGGACAAATAAAAGAAAGAGAAATGCCTCGTTAATGCTAAAAATTGTCTCCCAACACGTATAATTGGTGCGATAAAAACTCCAAATGTTAAGTGGCACGTCCCGAGGTGTAGTTAAGGCGTCTGATCATCGAGTTAGCACTGAGTAAAGTCGACGTGGAAGGAAAAGTATTAGAGATCTGGTTAGCCTCCCGGGTACTTAGTGGTTTGCGGGCGTGTGTTTGACAGCCAGGCCTCGAATGCAACACTCCGCAAGGCATGCAGTAAAAGACATGAGGTGGAGAAACCAGGGGAAATGTCATCCGGAGCTTTGAGACTGTTTTGTGAGACGAATAAATGGTAAAGGTAAGGTTGCAGTGGACTGGAGGCTAAGGTGGGAAAATAGCATTAAAAGATTTAGATTTTCTCAAATTTGTTGCAAAAAAAGGATCCTGAAATGTTGTATGGTTTGGAAATATGCTGTATTGGTGGAATTAAAGGTGCTTTTTTGGTGAAATGGCGTTTTATTCAAATGTAAAGGATTGTTTCACACAAATAAAGATGCAATTTGTTGAAGAAAAGTGGGAAATTATGTTGAAATGTACAGGAAGTAGAGCAGTGTTCTAGAACTGATGATATCACAGTCAGAATGGACAGGACTCATGTAAAGTTTGATAATAATGACAAAAGAAAAAGTGTTTCTGACCCTTTTAATGATTTACTATTAAAACATAAAGGATAAGAATGTGTGTATTACATTTAAGTTTTGTCCAATTTTTTTTTTTACATATTAGGGTCACTTCCCGATTGTAATGTAATGTCACATAATGTCTTCTATCAAATCTTAAAATATGGTAAACATCTAAAATCTTCAATGTAATGGTGATAATTGTGTTTTGTGAAAAATCAAGTCAAACCCGTATCAGCAATGTTTCCTCAAATTCCATTCAATTTCATTTATTTTGGTATAGCCCTAAATCATTACAGCAGTAGTCTCAAAGGACTTCACAAAGTTGTCGATTTGCAACAACAGATCAGAACACTTGGGTAGTCTTGCACAGTTTTTCCAATGTGGTTTTACTGCAAATGGCAAATAAATTCTTGAATTTTGAAACTGTTTGAACACTGAAAATGCTATTATAAGAAACACATTGGATTGGATTGGAAGTCATAATCAGTGAAAAAAAGTCGTTAGATAAGATATGTTTATAGTTGTACAGTTTAGAGCGGTCATCATATTTGAATGAACCTTTAATGTAGTGTATGTGATGAAATGTAAAAAGCAGAGTTGGATGATGGGGCCATGCATTTGATGTTCTTAAATATCACTTTGGATTATGTTTTCTCTGCTTGGATTCCTCAAATCTCAGGTAAAAACAAACTAGACAGAAATGTTGGATAATCACATCATTTTCAAACCTCACTGACAAAATATTACGCCCTTGTGCAAAACGTAACCCACACAATCCACTTTTTGTGCATCTCCTTTTCACTACTCGAAAATGAAATATTACTCCATCAAAACACACCCACCACGCATCACAAAACTGTCAAAGATTGTTTTGTTTTTTTTCTCCCTCTCCTTTTGAGCCGAGTAGTTGTCATAACAGGTGCCGCTTTTGGAGATGCCCAGTTTTTTTTTCTGACGAGCGATCGCTGTGAAAATCCCATTCTGGGCTTTGACGTGCAGCAGATGTTCACAGGAGGGAGGACCCGCGGTGGGCTTAAAAACACCAGGCGTCTGACACAGTCCTGGTTTTGCCACCGCTGGATTTGACAGGATTTGAAAGTCACGGCAAAGAGACAATAACTGCCAAATAGCTGCGTGAGGAGTGAGGCCGATAGGGTCACAGTGTTGATCTGTAATGGGGAAATGATTGGTTGCAACGGCTGCTTCCATATGGTTCTCTTCAGTGCTCTCCCTGATTGGTTAATGGGTCTTATTCTTGGCGTTTGCTTTGTTTTGGCCCTTGTCCAACTATATCTAAAGACAACATGTTTCGCACAATATCTGCTATTTCTTGTATTTTCAGTCCGACCCAACAACCTTTTGTTCTGAGTGTGTGAAATGCAGTGAACAAATCAGACATTAATGTATTATACAAACACAGCGTGACGCCATTTGAGAAATTCCAAAAAAACTATTAATTCCTTTTGTTTTAAGACCGAAAAGCTCTGTCCATGATAAATATGTCAAATTTGAACATGTTGAGACACAGTATACATTCTGTGGGTGGAGTAAACACTCATGGACACTTCAGGTTGTTCATGAGGGAGCAAACTTTGAACGTGTTAAAAATACATAATTTTGCATAATTTAAAGTCTTTTTTTAAAGTTTTTTCTCAAATGGGCAAGTATTTTCAACCAGTTTAAAATGGCTTCTGAATCTTGAATTAGGATTTCCAATTGACCGAGAGAAAAAACAATTCTGAAGTCTCCACTATTTATTTTGTTTTGTTTCTTTGCCTGGCTGTTTGGAGGTAGACAAATATAAAGATGTATTTGTTTCTGCTTTTTGATGTAATATGTAGTTATTACCAAGCAGCGCAAATGTTTACCAGCTCTTTGAACAATGGACTCAAGTCCATTTGTGTACTTAACAGGCTCCGTAAATAGAATTTCATATCTGACAATTGGATTTTATTGTGCAGCCTGAAAACTCTCAGGGTCTGTTCATTACCCAGGCATTTACACGTTCCTAACGTTTGTTTTAATTGCTTGATTTGATAATTGAGGCTATGGAAAGGTCAAGTCTTTGTCTACGTAGTCCAACTTCCCGACGCTCAGATAAAATCTACTTTTTTGAGCTTTTAACCTTGTCACAAACATTGTTGTTTTGCAATCTATCTGCAAACTCTAATATCAGGAACTTCAGAATCTCTAAAAACTCCTTTCTCAGTTCTGTAATATGACGTCATGCTCCTCCCTCTGGTGGTGAAATAGGGAGTTACATCCTGAAAGCAATTTGTAACCCGTCATACTTGTTCACCCTAAATTTTCTACTCAAGATGTTATTTCACATTGTAAAGATACAAGTCTCATTATCAAAATCAGTGCATAGTATTTATTTTAAGTCACCCATCAACGTGTTTGGAAATAGTTTGATTATACCTACAAATTTCCTCACACACAAATAGATCAAGCTTTAGCTAATGGCCTCCGTCAGATGCCGGCGTTGACAGGCAGTGAAATACGCATTAACATGAAGGCAGAGCGCGTTAAGTGTAATCCACATACAGCACCCGATGGTCCTCTGTCAAACATGCCACGCATCTGATCCTGCTTTTAAAATAGCTGCGGCCTGCGAGTAGCTGAACACTTGTCACCGAGTAAATAGGCTGTTGTTATTTGGTGTTTTTTGTAGGCCTGCATAATTTTGGGGGCCTTGTCGACCGCTTTTGCCATTTGATTCATGTTCAGAGTGGCCGCTGTTTTCATATTTTAACGTTCTCCTGAGTCAATTTTGGGTTTATTTTGTACAAGTTATGGCTGAGTTTTATCCTTTTCATACACTTTGAAACTATATTTAGTTGGGGTACCTAATAACACGGTACATGCCTTTGTTACTGTTTCATAAAATGTGTTTTTCAAACAGAAACTGTTAAAAGTTACATTTTGTGAGCATTTTGTACATAAAGCGTTAAATTTTGTTTGTTCTACGTCTCAATGCTTTGGGCTGAGAGATGATTGGCTGAGTGAGGGTAGTCCTCTCTTTTCAATTCAAGTTATTTTTGTAAACAGCTAAATCACAGCAGTAGTTATCTCGGAGGACTTTAAAAAGCTGTCACCAAAGTTAGAGAAAGCGGATGCGTACGTGTGAAGATTAGTAATGGGACAAAACTGTTTTGAGAGACAGGAAGTACATGGATTTTGCATTTTATCCTATTTGTTTTTGAATTATTGTACTGTCTTAAATTATTTTGGATTGGTTTCAAATTATGTTTTGGTCGTTTATTGTGCAGCACTTTTGTAACTGTGTTTATGAAATGTGCAATATAAAAAAAAGTATATTTGATTGGATTTCATGACACAGTTAAATTCTTGCGGTTTGAAAGTTGGGTACCACATCTTCATCACACGTCATCATTATTCCCACGCATGACAACCAATAAAAACCATAACAGGCCAACGATTTCAAAAGCCTTGACAGACTATACGCAGACAGGACATAAATGTGAATATATTTTCACGTACAGTTGGCCTTCCTTGCTCCCAACTCCCAAACACGCTACGCATTCAATCCCACTTTTAAAATAGCCCTGGGATCGGCCTCGCTATGTTGCTAATGGACGGGCATTAGCCGCGAGCCGCTACCGTTGACAATCCAGCTCACATCCAAATGCTTTGACTAACTTTGGCATTGACCGTTTTGTGCTCGCCGGTGAATCTTTTAATACCACCGTAGGCTTGTCTTTTTCCACGTTTATTCAGCTTAAGCACATCCAGATTTCGTTATTTATATATTTCCGGTCCGTCATGTGCCCCGCACCGTCATTGCACCAGCCCGCAGCCGTAACTTTGATAGATCACTTTGGTCTTGGGGGCCCTTGCTGCTTTGCCAGTATTAGAAAAACTAATTGAAATTCTCTTCCGCCCCCCTTACGCTCTTTCCTCACTCCAGTTGGTGTTTTTCAGTCATTTCTGGAGCCGACCGGGGCCAAACAACGGCTTGTTTTTTAAAGCAACTGGAGCCAAGAGGGGAAATGTCATCGCTGATTTAATAGGCGTAGTCTGCTTCTCCCTTGCATATAAACAGGCACACACACACACACACACACACACAGACTAGTGGCTCTATGGGGAGGTGAGAGGAATCCAGATAATGTCACAAGAGGAATCTCCATAATGTTGGGGCCCCTGTCAGCTCCGGGGCCCCCTCGCCGTTCCCTACCTGTCGCGCTAAGAGACCGGTGTGTGTCTTCCATGTGTGAATGGATGGCTCGAAATTGCCCAGAGCGAATTGAAAAGTAGGAATGTTCTGGTGATATCCGGATCCCGAGTTTATATTTGACGCCTTCTATAAACGGGCCTCTGTTGGGAGATTGCTGGTTTGAGAGAAGTGTCAGTTTTTGGAGAACAATTACTTTAAATATCAAACTTGTCTGATTAATAAGTAAGAGATATCATTCATTTATCTTACAATGAAGTTAGAGCCCAAGAACAGTAACAAAACATAAACAGTTTTGTTTTCCCAAAAGTTTTTGAATACTTTTATGTGGAAGGTATTACTATTTAACATATTCTAATCTATTTTGGATTACTACTATGTTCACTATTTGATGCTTTGGGCTGAGAGCTAATTTAATGAGTGAGGTTGGGTTTTCTTTTTTACTTTTTGGTTTAAAAAATCTCGTCTAAAGATATGATAGAGGCAAAAAATACATGCATTTTAACACTAGTGATAGAACCAAGTGTTTTCAAGAGCGAGGGACTACGGTAGTTCAAGGTATTTTATGACTTTGTTCCATTTTTGTGCCTTTGAAAGTTGGGTTTTCCAGTTTGAACCAAAGGAAAAATCTCTAATCCTAATCTCACTATATATCTTGTCAATCAATTTACTTTTTATCTGCCTGGGTAGAGCTAAACACGACGTCATATCTGTTTAAGATGAGGGAACATTGTTGTTGCACGCATTATAAGCTCTAAAAAGTTTTATTTTTCTCAGTCTCCACGCAGCGCCACAGCTCTGGAGGGTGTGTTTGGTTCCGTGCCGATCTCCCAGCTGTACCTGGATTTGCAGTTTAGGCCTGTGTAGGGCTGGGCGGTATAAACGGTATAAGCGGTATGCGGTATAAATTTGGCCCACGGTAGAGATTTTTGTTATACCGGCATATTGCGATAGGTCATTATGTCATCAAATTGCGCAGGCTCTGACGCCAGCAGAAAGCACCAAAACAAACCGGCATTCAGCAGCATTAGCCTAGCAGCTTTAGCCTAGCAGACACCACTGGAAACAACAGCACGGCTTTCACACCGTTTTTCTGTCTCTGTATTGGTCACAGCGGCCCCAGCGTAGGTAAATACACACACAGCAATCACAGTTTACATGTCTACCTTTCGGCCAATGAGTGTCAAAGGGGCGTAGGCTCGAAGCGCCATCGTGAGCCAAAATAGATCCATGCTTGTGCCGTGTCCGCATCATCTCAGAAGTTTTGTAAAGTTAGCGTCCGATTCAGACTTCCGCGGTCCATAGATCACGAAAGCTACTTTGTTAAACAAAATTAATTGTGCCAAAATGAGCATTTACATCAATTGTTCAAATCAAATGCGCTGTTTTAATGCAGATAAATCCATTGAATCATCCAGTTCACAGCAAGCGCTTAGGGGGCGTCAACAAATGGCAAGACTAGCTTTGTAAACGAACAATAGCTTTTACTGAAGCCATGCATACGCACTAAACTCTGACACTATAAATAATGACCATGTCTAACTGCTACAGATATTATATAATATATTTTATATTTTTATATTATTTAAAATTGCTTTCACAGTTAATGGTCTTTACTGTAACATACATAAATAATGTATGTTACAGCATTTGTCTCTCACCTGATTTTCAAACTCAAAAAATATATATCAGATTCTAATGTATAGATAAGTAACAATCTTGACTATTTTATGCAAGAACCCGCTAAACCTATATTGAAATTCACACACCAAATTATACCGTGATGTATACCGTCTACCGTCTGTGACCCAAATCATACCGCGATATGAATTTTAGGCCATATCGCCCACCCCTAGGCCTGTGGCTTGAGTGTGATCCCCCTGCCGCCTCCCGGTTTGAGTGGGGTCTCAATCAATCAATCAATCAAATTTTTATTTGTATAGCGCCCAACAACAGCCAGAAGGTGCCCAGGGCGCTTTCCAGGATAAAAACAAGAATCACAATAGACACCGATAAAAACAAACACATAAAAAAGAACAGCAGTCGAGTCAGTGATTATGCATTGAATGCTTTCCTGAAAAGATGTGTCTTCAACTGTGATTTAAAAACACTCAACTCAGTGATGTTTCGAAGCTGTACAGGAAGTGCGTTCCACAGCTTTGGGCCTTGGGCAGCAAATGAACGGCCTCCAAACTTTTTGTATTTGAATTTGGGAGTGACGAGGGAGGTGTGTTCAGAGGAGCGCAGAGCTCTGGCTGGTTTGTAGACCGTTACTAGTTCGGCGAGGTAGGCCGGGGCCAGACCATTGATAGCCTTGAACACAAACATCAGGACCTTAAACTCCACCCTAAATGCCACCGGGAGCCAGTGGAGAGAGCGGAGGACTGGGGTGATGTGTGAGCGTCTGGAGGTGTTGGAGAGGAGACGAGCTGCTGCGTTTTGTACCAGTTGAAGCCGATTGAGGAGTGATTGGTTAAGTCCAGTGTAGAGGGCGTTACAGTAGTCTCGGTGCCAGACCCGAACAGGCTCGGTCTGAGCTGTGTTTCGTGGATTGGCGAGGGCTGGGGCCAGTGTGTTTTGGCTGTCGCTGCATTTGCCATAGCTTTGTGATCTCATTTTTTCCCTTCTCGGGATAAAATGATCTAAGTGTCAAAAATGGAACGCAGCTGATGTATGATAGAAGGTGCTTTTATCTGCCCTAAACTACATTTTCAGTCCCAGTATTGATCTCAAGTGATGTGATAGTCTGCATGTATTAGGGGTTTAGATAAATATTACAGTATTTATAAGTATGTACAATTTTTTTTTTTTTTTATCTCAAAGTTAATTCAATTCAAATTTAATACATCAAAAAATCATCAAAAAAAGCCTTCAGTTTTCCCATCCATCCATTTTCTTCCCCTTTGTCCATTTCTGGGTCGAGGACTACCACCCAATTCACAGAACACCAGACAAGTCAGTTTGGTTCTGACTTTTTCATCTACATATATTTTTGGTCACATCTTGAGGTTTTTCAGACAGAAAGTGAAAAGGATTGACTCACTGAACTTTTTCTTACAGAAAGTGAAAAAGAGTGACTCACTGAGCTTTTTCTTACACGTTTGTGAAAGTTTTCTCATAGGATAAATACAGCATGTTGTTTTCTGATTTGTTTGCAACATTTACGCTTTAGACTTTAAATGTTTCTGTCGGGACAAACAACATGCATTATGAAACAGAAAGGTTAGGCTCCCCAGCTTTCGGCAAGCAACACTGCATGGCTCAGAAAAAGTACCATTAATAATATCGTAGAGGCTTGTTAAACTACAGTGAAAAACTGAACTAAACATTGATACGTCACTCTGAGGGATTTATCATAACTTTCACAGCAGTTTGTCTTTTGTGAACTCAAAGTTAAAAACAAGTCTGTCTTGCCCTAACAAACATTATACAGATCATGTTAGTATGTGCCTATTGTCTGTCTTGTTCACAATGACACAAGGCCGCCGTTATAACACGGTTAAAACCTCATAAAAGTCAATTCTACATATCATATCCGCTTTTAATGAGTTTTCCTTTCAATATAACGTTGTTGGTGTTGCGTGTAATCCCAGGTGTGTTTGTGATTGGATAATGAGGGAAAGGCCAGGCGGGAGAGTTGCGCTGTCTAAACCGGCCCCGTGCTAATTAGCGGCCGGAGATTCAATCAACACCGGCTCGTTTGGACAGACAGCCGGACGTCTGGAGCGAGGGGTGAGATCTGTGAGAGCGTGTGAGAGAAGGGAGAAGGGAGAAGGGGGGGAGTGTGTGTCTGGCAATGGGCAATGGGTGGCTCATCACGTCACCGAGATTCTATGTGGGACAAGGATGTGTTTCTGATGGCGATAGTTTTGGAGGGTTTTGGGGAAATATGTTTGGAAGTTTAATTTTATTCTTGTTTTTTGTATTAAACAGTCTGTATTAATGTGTATGCACTTTACAGTAGGGTTAGGTGTTTGCTGATTTTTAAGTACCTCGATACATTCTATAGATACAGGGCAATCAATACAGTTTGATAAAAAATCTATAAATAATAAAGGGGTTATGACATGTAACCAAAAATACAACATTTCATTTCATTTCTAAAATATAGCAAAACATAACTCTAAAAAATATAGATATTGTATCTTAAATTTGGTGTATTTATTTTTAGCACACCCGTACTTTAGTTTAGTACTTTTTAGATTAATTCTCTTCTATTTTGGATTCTAAAGTTGATTATGTGAATCAGTCTATGGACCAGAGCGATAGAGATTAACCACCTGATTTGTACCTCCAGTTTTCCCACGGATACATTGGCTTTTTTCTACATTCTTCCTATGCTGGCTTCTCAAACTTAATTAACTTTAACCAAAGGAGCTATCGTCTAATTAGGTTTGTGGCCTGAAAAATCCATGTTGGGAGATTGATCATCAGGGGCCACAGCAGATGCCAACTACTGTGTGTCCACATTTCCCTCACAGATTGATTTTAGAATCCTTGTACTTGTTCATACAGCCCTCCACTGTCTGCTTCCCATCATATATTTCTATTTCTGATTTACTTTTGCCTTATGCACCAATGCACAGGTCGAGATCCTTCTACCTCATATTGCCTTCTGTAAAACTGAAAGTAGGAGACGCTGTTTTTGCCCGACATGCTCCTTGTAAATGGAACAGCTCATGAAATCAAAGCCAGATCGAAGCAATGCCGAGATGAAACTAAAGAAGAATTTATTTGGATTAAACATTTTAGATGTGTCTGTATTTAGGGAAAACATAATATTTATTTTTGGGTAATTATAATCTTGTGACATTTCATGGAACATGTAGATCTGATCAAAGGATTTCTCGACGCCATTACTAAGAACCTCCCCCTTTATCAGTCATTCCATCTTGTTTGCACCTGATCCTAGTGTGACTGATGTTGTTTTTTTGGTTCGCACTGGAAAAGGTGATTCATACAGCAGACATTGTTTATGCCTGGATAGAAAGAGGTTTGTTGGTTCTTAGAATACATGCTATGGATAGATGGAAAGATATGGATGCAGATTGATGCAAACATAGACAAGGCGAGGCGAGGCGAGGTGAGGCAAGTTTTTTTGTATAGCACAACTCGCACACAAGGCAACTCAAAGTGCTGAACAAAACAAGATAGAGACAGTCACACAAGGCATAAGAATCATAGAATAAAAAGGTTCAGATAAAATCAATCAGTTGTATGCACAGCTAAAAATAACTGTTTTCCAACTGGATTTGAACATAGTCAGAGGAGAACCCTGTCTCACATTTTCAGGAAGACTCAAATGCAGCCTCTCCTCACATACAGTACATACTAAACTTAGGAAACTGATGTGAATATATGATTAGATTTTTCCAAATATGTATATCCTCGGTTTGTTTTTGTTAACTTTCACCCAAACACTGAACGAATTGAGTAAATAAATAATCCATTGTATGCGTAATCCTTTATCCTTTTATTTGACAACGTTCTCTATTGTGCCGTCAGTTTACAAAGTGCATTATTTATATTCTATTGATGCGGCGGTGCACCCCAGCCACATCCTGTTATTTACACATAATTAAAGTCAATGTTCAAAATACCACCTACTCTACTCAAAATGCCAAAGCAATTCATCTCAATCTCTTTGCATTTGCATATCTTTTGTCGGACATATTTAATGTTTTCAAGTAAAGATGTTTGCTTTCACTGTGACACAACAGTAAGAGCTGCAGTAGCGTGTTGGACAGTGCCCCCTGTTGGGCCGTGTGGGAGCAGCAGCAGCAGCAGCAGCCTCTTGTGTAATTGCTCGCTGCTTGTTGCTTTAATTCCTCGCCTAAATTGGCCCCCCGGGAAAAGGGCCGGAAAGATTTGCTCCTCCACTTTGCCGATATCATAATGAGTCTTTCCGCGACTGTGTTAAGAGCTTGGCTTGTTTATTGATTGTGGATTTGTCGAGTGTTTTTGTTTAAGTGAATGAGATTTGGCATGAGAAGGCTGTCACTCGAGTTGGAGCGCAAAGTTGTCATCCAAAGAAATGTATTAAGGGTCCCCACAACTATGAGGGACTTGTTTTTCTCTTCACGTTCACAAAATAAAATGTTTTGTTTTTTTATAGTGGGGAAGTTCAGAAAATGGTCATGAACTTCAAGCGAGTCGCATCACGTCTTGTGGGACAAAATGTGTTTTTGATGTAGGTGATTGCTTTGTAGTTGTGTTGCTTTGGTCCAATTCTACCTTTGGAGGATTTTTGCTTTGGGAATAGTGCATTTAAGATTAGGGCTGCAAACGATAATACTTGTGTAGACGGTCCGTTTAAAAAGTCAATTTACTTTTATATTTCAACTTACAGTGTTAAACTAGGACTGACTAATTAATCGCAAAGTGATAGATATATTATCACTTGTAATGTTGATAATTGAATCACAGCTTGAAAAAACCCCAAATGCAGAATTATGATATTTTCTAAAGTCATAATGATCAAAGGCTTACAGTCCATTTATGCATATAAGGAGTCTATAACATTCAAGATTCAAGATTTCGTTTATTTGCCATTTGGAGTGAAACCACATTGGAATAACTCTAACTCTATCATCTAAGGTCATCCTAAGTTAAATCACAGAAATAAATGAACTTTTATACAAACTTACACGTGTATAATCAACACGCGCTATTCAAAATAGATGTATTATTGTTATTATTATTATTCATTACATTAAAACAAAACATTATAAATCGCAATGTTAATCCGAAAAAGTGTATATTTTTCCTAAACCGTGCAGCCCCAACTCACCACCATGTCTGTGTCCTCTTGCAGAAAGTTCTACTACATCACGCTGCTGAGGGACCCGGTGTCGCGCTACCTGAGCGAGTGGAGGCACGTGCAGCGGGGGGCCACCTGGAAGACCTCCCTGCACATGTGCGACGGCCGGACCCCCACCCCCGAGGAGCTGCCGTCCTGCTACGAGGGCTCCGACTGGTCCGGGTGCACGCTGCAGCAGTTCATGGACTGCCCTTACAACCTGGCCAACAACAGACAGGTGCGAGGGGAGGGGCCAGTATGGAGTATAAGGATGTCTATGTAGAGATTTGAGTCAAATCCAATTCAATACATTTTTTGTATAGCCCTAAATCACAACAGTAGTTATTTTAGAGAACTTTACAAAACCGTCAAATTCACAGACACAAATCAGAGATTAACACATAGTCATGGGTCCATAAGGGGCAGATGATGACCAATCTCCATAAATGTGGTTGCATGTTGAGAGTCCTGGATCATCACTACTGTCCTTGGAGCCTCCTGCATCGGCAAGGAGAAACTCTGAAAACCCAGTGGGAGAAAATGTAGTCCAGGAAACCACCCATTTTCTTTAACCTTATCTAGCGTTATCTCAAGTCGGTTCCTGAATCTTGTGAAACCGAAGTTATAAACACGTTTGAAACTTGCTTTTTGGGGTTCAAACAACACACGCATAGTTACCAGTTTGGGCGGCACGGTGGCTGTGTGGATAGCCTCTCAGCAAGAAGGTTCTGGGTTCGAATCCTGGTCGGACCAGGGCCTTTCTGAGTGGAGTTTGCATGTTCTCCCTGTGTCTGCGTAGGTTTCCACCGGGTACTCCGGTTTCTCTGTGTGGAATGAGAGACAAATGCCCCAAAAAAAATGTGTAAACCGCTTTGTGACTCTGGTCTGTGAAAGGCGGTATATAAATAAACATTACTTACTTACTTACTTACCAAGGCAGATAAGTCTCAGTCTGGACAATCTATCAAACTTTGCAAAAGATGACAGAAGTTCTGATATTTTGATGTTTGCATTGCTCTACTTCGGAATATTCCAGAATAAACGCTAAAATCCATTGACACGGTGCAACAACTTGATGAACTAATGTTGAACCAAACAAATACATATTCCTGGAGTTTTAACTTTAACACAAAATACAAACATGTCTCCAAACACCCTTTTAAGAAATCTTTCACTTTCTCATTTCTCTTCCATCGCTGGCAGTTGTTTCACACTCATCAGCTGTGACTCTGGCCAGCGCTCACACCTCCTCTTCGTCGCAGCCTCTCTGAATCCTAAAGGCGTCTGCCATCTTGTTCCTCCTCCTCATCTTCGTCTGTGCCTTTCCATGACCCAGTGTAGCGGCGCCCAGTCTCTCTCTTCACACGTAAAACTCTCCACACGCAGACTGGATTACAAGTGTGAATCCTTTTTGCGAAGACCAAACGTGTATTCCAAGTCCAATACTATATTTTGCTTGCCAAGTTTTGTAACAGAAGTGTCAATGAGTAGCGCAAATAAACAATGGAGCGATTTATTACAAGTAGCGGCTTTCACTTCAGGGATATCCCAAAGCTTTGCAAAATATTGGTCTCATAGGCACACAGTGTTTCCAACTCTTTATCAAATCATCCCTGTGGTGTTTTGTGCTTTTGCCGAATACATTCTTGTATCAAAGAATGAATTGTTTTGTATGAGTATGGAAAAAAAAGGAAATATGAATGAATAATTGAGTCATAAAGGAGTGGTTGTCGTATGGAATAGTGTGTACGCTGCTACAATAGACGCACAACTATCTATTTCTTTCACTAGAATTTACTGCCTTTTATACTTTTATGCTTCTTTTTGATTTTGTACTTGGAGATTTTAAACATTTTTTTACTTATTATGCTAAAGTATAAGTCACATTTTTAATAGCTTAATCACTCAACTTATCCTGGGTTATTTCATATTTTACAGTAAATAATATATAACATTTAATAATTTCACACTTAAGTCGTATAAATTACACCCCCGATTTAAAATCCTAAATACGGTACCCATCACTGCCATGACTACTGCATAATCAATGCTACTTCTATTGCTTACTACTTCTACTGTCTACTACTTCTAGTGAGATATTGGCTGAGATTTCACTGATCATTGGATGTAATAGTTCTCACTTTTTGACATAACTCATCTTAAAATCTCTCCATCTGAAGAATTTACAATCCATGCATCTATCATTTCTGACCATAAGATGTCCACAGTGTCGTCCTGGTATTTGATTGTATTAACTGCTTGGAGGAATTGTCCTTTTCCAAATATTATTCATAAATGACATGCGTGATCATTTATGAAAATCGCAAATGAGCTGAGCAGAATATCCCAGAGCATTAAATTTACCATTGGTAGTTTTCTAACACTGTCTACTACATCTGCTACTACTAATACCAATGCTACTGTCACTACTACAGGTACTACTATCATCACCATTGCCATAGTGTTGGTATTGCTGTACTACTTTTACTACTGCTGCATCAAGCTAGTCATACAAATGAAGTTCTGCATTGCTGTTTTAAAGCGTCACTACTGAAACTGCTCCTACAACTCTATTAGTATGGCAAGTTCTCAAAAAAGTTATCTAAATCATAGCAACTACACCACTTTAACTCTATTCTTTACGTTATTTAATTTTTTTGTAAGTAATACGGCATACAGCTTCAGTTAAACAAGTTAACCGAGTAGTTCAGTACTACACAGTGATTTTAATACAAGCAACAACAAAAAAAACACACAGAAAAAAAACCTGGGGCTTTTGAGAACGTATTGCTTCTCTTCATATGATTTACATGTATTTATATAATTTCAATTGTGGACGTGACAGTACCATAAATTCAAATAATTGTAGTCCTGTCACACAAATGTAACAAAGCAGAAAGAGGAAAATAATTACGTTTAAATTATCTCTATTAAATACTTTTACTTTTACTTACCCACTACTACTACTACTATAATCGGAGGACAGAGTGCATCTTATGTGACAAGTCCACGCAAACCGTTGAATACATATTAATGTGTTTAGTAGCCTGAGTCCTTTTTCCCTCAAGGGTTTTTGAGCTCTTGTTGTCGATGCAGGAAGGTCTAAAGACAGTGATGATTGAGGACATTTATTACCCTTTCTGGACATTGGTCATCTGCCCCTTATGGACCAATGGCTCCTACTCACACTGACTGCTATCTCGTGCATCCCGTGTAGGTGCGCATGCTAGCCGACCTGAGCCTGGTGGGCTGCTACAACATGTCCACGGTGCCGGAGAAGAAGCGCGCTCAGCTGCTCCTGGAGTCGGCTAAGAAGAACCTCCGGGACATGGCCTTCTTCGGGCTCACGGAGTACCAGAGGAAGACCCAGTTCCTGTTCGAGCGCACCTTCAGGTTGCGCTTCATCAGGCCCTTCATGCAGTACAACAGCACCAGGGCGGCCGGCGTGGACCTGGACAACGCCACGGTGAGTCACAGGCCGACAGGAAATGACTAAAATAATTCTGATAGTTAGTTTTCTTTATTTAGTAGCGGTTCTAGTAGCAGCAAGAAGGTCCTGGCTTCTATTCCACCTCCTGTGTAGAGTTTGCATGTTCTCCCAGTGTCTGCGTAGGTTTCCTCCGAGTGCTCCAGTTTCCCCTACCACTAAAAACCTGTACAATAGGTCGGAATGTAATGAGAGAGTGAATGGATGGTGTTGGTTGGGGACTTTGATGCTCCACTGTGTTCAGGTGTCTCACTTCCATCATCACCGTGTCATCTTATCATTGACCGTTCCATTGGTCCTTAACATCAGAAATCCCAGAGCAGTCAATTTGTCCCTTTTAAAGTTTAATTACTAAAAGCCTGTACATTTTTGAGTCTTCATAACTGTGATTTTACCGTATCTCTTGCTGTAGTTTATTTTTGTCATTATTTTGAATTAGATTTCCCTTTAATGTTGAATTGAGCAGTTACCATAGCAACAGAATGCTTACTTAGCATTTGGTAGGCTTTCAACAAACTGCTTTTTGCTATATTTAAGTTATATTAACCAGTTTTAGCAGTTAGTAAAAGTGACTAAAGGTATAAAATATATGAGAAGGCTTTTAATGCGTCTTTCCATTTCTCATTAAAACCAATGTGAATTCCATTGGTTTGAATGAGAGCAGTCAAAATGACGGCTCAGGGAGTTCTAATAGTTTCATATTTGTGGGAGTCGTTGTGTTAACTTGACCAATCCGGAAGCTATATTCTCTCACTAAATGACATTTAAAGATGCAGTCAGTTATACAGTATATATATTTTTAATATTGTGGGAAAACGTCCCTAAAACCTAAAGGTAGTCAGGTTTTCATGTGTTTTCAAATAGTAATGGACTTGACCAGATGCCTGTAGTCTAAAAAAAATTATAAAAACATATATTTTGGAGCGGACCGATAAAAAAAAAACCATGGGATGCGTTTACCCCTTTCACCCTCTTCCTGTTTCTCCAGAGCGCACCTGAGTTATCGGATTATTTTCTAAAACCTAAAATGGCTGAAGAGAAGATGCCAATTTCACGTTTGCCACCCACTCTCCCTGTTGTGACAAAGAAAAACAAATGCTGCAAATGCTGGATGTTTGGTTTGGTGGAGAGGGGAGGCGAGGGGGGGGTTGATTTTAGTTGGTGCTACGGCTAAGCTAACAAATTTGCTTACTGCATCTTTAATGAGCGGGGGGAATTTTCCAATCCACATATGGAAGCATCTAACTGTAATTTCTTGCTCTCATAACCATCCCCAGTTTTCACATGTATATATTTTTAGCCTCCGTCACCTCTTTAGAACAGCTTTGTCAGACAGAAAAGTGAAAAGGAGCGCACCTCCCTCAGGGCTCTGATTTTTCCCACTATGCAGAAGATGACATGTTTCTTAAGAGGAATGCAGCGTGTCTGATTCGTTCACCACAACATTTTACTTTTACAAAACTCTTTCTGTTGGGACAAATAAAAATGTTATTTAAGGGAAAAAATCTTCCTCAGCTTTAAGTTTTTGTGTTTTTAATATTACAAATGGATTTTTTCTTTCCAACTTTTAGCTAAGAACTCACTAAAACATATTTTTCATATCTATGCAACTGAATTTAACCCTTGTGCTATGCTCAGTGATTAATAGTCGAAGAAAAATACCCTAAATTAAAACATAAATGGCCCAAGTCAGAAAAGGTCATCAAAATTCAGCCATGAAAATAATTATTTATGGTATTTTTTAACCACAGTGGCAGGTCAATTTGATTTGGGGATAGCACAAGGGTTAAATGCATAAGAACTGAGTAATAAACTGAGTAGTAATTTATTGACAAAAAATATGTTAGTCATTATTTTCTGTAGGTTTTTGATAGAATCCACAACACATTAACTTCACAATCAAGTGAACGCCTCCACATGTGGATTTAAAAAATGGCTTGTGTGAAACCCGCCAAAGTCACGTTTTCTTATTTCTTCATGGCGATAAGGTACAATCTGCAGTTTATCAAGAAATGCAACGCTTTTCGCCGTATCTTCAAACGGGCTTTAAAGTCTGACCTCAGCCAACACCATCTGTGGCCACAAATAGAGCCTTTGAAATCTGTGAGGACCACGCGCTTTCTCTCAGCTCTGTATTTGTAGCACCTCTGTGTGGACTGGAATGCGCCAATAACTGACTGTGAGTGACTGCTTTAGTGATGGCATAATGTAATGTACCAAGGAACGCTACCAATGAAGCCAATGTCATTAGAAACAACCGCATTCTGGAGGCTGTGTTCCACTGAAGAGAGCCCAGGTTATTTGTTTTTTTTTAAGTTTTACTATTAGTTTTACCATTATGTGAATACTAAACTTCCTTTGTGTTAGCCATTTTTGTCTATGCAATGTAGGACCCCATTTACAAGCTTTGCAGAGCTTTTTGGGGAGATTTTCGGGGAGCATTCACAAAGATATACACAAAAACACAACAAAAATGTAAATAAATAAATAGAAAGTTAGCAGAACAAGAAGAAGTGAATGCATGAATTATAGGTAGAGGAGGATTTTCTACCTCCGGGTGGATCATCAAGACTATTGGTCCTCCCTATTGTCAATCATTCTGGTGATACGTGCTCGTCAAATAAGACCAGAGAGTTTTGGGCGGTGCAATTTACAATTAACATATACATACAGTCCCTTTTAAGGATCAATTATTTTAGATTATTTGCTTTGATTATGGCACTCAAAAATAAGCCTTGGCATTTCACCCTCCTTCTTTATTTTTCTTTTTTTTATGTAAAATTATTTTCTAAGTAGACGAATACTATACTAGATTATCGGGATGAGCTAGTTGCAAATAAAATCAGTGAACTGGCGAAATCCCCAAAAAACAATTTAGAGAAACCAAAATCACATCTCATCCCCTGTACTTAAGACCCTCCTGCATCATAACGTACAGAGTTTAAAAACACAGCATTTAGACAGAAGGGGGTGGGGGGGCATAAAAGCAACTAGTTTATTTTTAAGGAGGGACCCATGTTATCGTCTAGTTAAAAGCTAAAAAAAAAGGTGTTTTGCATATTCTCTCTCTTATAGTATATTTGTGGAGCGTTGCTGGGAGCTGGGTGGAAATAGTGTGCGACAGTTGCTCGTTGCTGCGTTGTGTTGACAAGCTCAGAATTGTGTTGTCAGCTCCGGTCGACTCCGCGGTTCATCAACATATAATTTTGGAGCCGTTATTGATGGCGTTGTTTTGCACACAAATCATTTTCACAATCACTATTGGAATCACACTGGGGACCACCATCCAACGCCGAACACACAGACACAACAACGTCGGTCGTAAAAATGCTAACACCACAAGGGCTTTTTAGTGCACTGCATGAATGTCACATGGATTAGCAGTGCTGCTTTTGAGGATTCTGTGCTCGCAAAACGTCTATTTTACCTACCACTTATTATTCCTGCCCTGTTCTGTTTTATCTTTTGGGTTTATGTGTTCTCCAAAGTCATAGATTTTAGGTTTGATATTTAAATTAGCTTTTTTTTGAAACATGGAAATGAACAAATGCTGCCCAAAATGAGTGAGTGGTGCTTATCCCTGCTGCAATATTGAACAGAATGATTGTCTTTCTGGCACTATGTCATTTGAGGTTTATATTGTGTTAGTTAGTGAATAACATATTATCTAATAATCTATATGTGGGATTGTGGGATGGTAGAATTAGCTCCCCAAGCTTAGACTGATGCTGATTTTTCAAAACATATATTTTCCACATGCATTTGAGGTTCCAAAACATGAGTAAAAGTACATGCAAGATCACATTTAAGTGCCAAAATGCATACAAAAGGAATCTAATCTCACAATCCACTTGTCGAGTTGAGTGTTCATTTATTTAAAGTTCAGTCTAAATCGAACATTATTATCAGATGTTACTACATAGATTTTAGAATCTTCAACAATTACTTATTTCATTTTTAAGGTTTTATGTTCATTTATATTTTTCAGGCTTATACAAGATTCAGTTGTTTGTCTTTTCAAATTCAGACCTTGTACATAATTATATAAATTTATTATACGGCTCCTCACAGCAGCAGTAGAATGCTCCATTGATTTGAATGTAATTTCAAAAGGTTCTACCGGTCATTATTTTCTATAACGGACCTCTCAAAACAATAATGACCGCTGCCCATGGCAACGCACTCTCTGTTTGTCTTTCAAATGCGTGGATAACTCCGCAAGTAGTTCCGGCCACTCAATAAATGCAAATACCAATCAATCAACACACTTAAATGTTAATTGGAAAATACTTATGCTCCGTGCACACACGTGCACGGAGATTTTCAGAATTTACTGGTCTTGTCTTCATGACAAAAATACTATGTATCTGCGTCAAAAAGCGATCATGAAAAACCCGGAAGTAGTTCCGTTCCGGCCACTCCGGAGCTAGCCACGCTCATAAACACAAATGCCAATCAATCAACGCTATTAAATGTTAATTGGAGAATAATTATACATATACATTCTTAATACAAGTGCACGGAAGTTTTCAGAATTTTCCCTTTACGTTTTCATGACAAAAACACTGATGTAATGCGAGAAAAGGCGATCCCGAAAAACCCGGAAGTAGATACCGGCACATTTTAGGACACATTTGCAGAGGATCAGATTATGGATTTAGGTTAGGTTTATGTTTGGGTCACTCACCGCTGATGTTCAAAATTCTTTGTTCAGTTTTCATGCAGTTCCAGAGAGTTCTAGTTTGGAAGTTCCCAGCCTAACTGTTTCTAGCATAGCCACGGGAAAGCCATTGGGAACTATTTTATTTTCTGTAATTAAATAAACCTTTTAGGCATTCCTAAAAGTGGACTGAAGTTTATGTTGTGTGTTCTGTTGGTATAAAGCCGTATAATAAGCGTGATAATGTATATTACGCAGGTCATTATCGGAAAATAAGTACCGACAGGGCGAATTTTCCGATAATGACCCGCGTAATATACGTTATCCCTTACATATATCCTCCTCTTCCTTTCCTCTCTATGGAGACCTGAAATAGAGCGGGAAGAAGTAAGACTTATAAACTCCCACCACATCTACATACACATGCTTTCACTTTGGCTGCTTGGTCAGTAACAAAACTAGGAACTACAACAGTTATGAATTATATAGTATAAGGAGGAAAAACTAGTGGGAAAGAATATAAAACTTAAAGCCAGTGCGGCAGGGGCTCGAAAGGGACAGAATGAAGATGTGAGACAGGCCTATTCTCTGACAATGTTTAAATCCAGGTTAAAACAGTTTTGTTCAGCTGTGCATACAACTGAGGGATTTTATATTGTTTTTTTTCTTTTTAATGTACTGGGATTTTTACTGATTTTGCTATCTTGATTTGTTCAGCACTTTGAGTTGCCTTGTGTATGAATTGTGCTACATAAACTTGCCTTACCTAAAGCCGATTTTGTTGGTTGCTCGTCACTCTCTCACCACCTCCTCTTATCTTCTTCCTCCTCTTCCTCAGATCCAGCGCATCGAGGAACTGAACGAACTGGACATGGAGCTGTACGACTACGCCCGGGACCTGTTCCAGCAGCGATACCAGTTCACCCGGCAGCAGGAGCGGCGGCAGCAGCGCATCAAGCACCACCTGCAGTCGCACCAGGGCCTGGGGCTGGGCGTGAGTCTGTGGCCCTCCTCCCAGGACAACGACGTCAGTACAGCCGTCAGCGCCGCCGCCGCCGCAGGGGAGGAGGGGGCCAGGGAGCGGCCGGAGGAGGCAGCGGCGGCGGCGGGCTCTAGCAGACTGCCCACCGAAGACTACATGAACCAGATTGTAAACCGCTGGTAGCAGGAGGCGCGCTGGAGAGCGGAGTGAGCCGGGGACGAGCGCAGTGACGGAGGTGGTTTTGTGTCTTGGAACAGGTTTTTAGATCACGTGACAGACTATAGCTTTTTAACAGATTTTATATAATTTTGTTTTATGTATTTGGATTTATATTATCAAATTCAAGTGTTAATCAAAAGGTATATGTTGTAATATTTTAATCTCCAATTTTTATGTTATCTTTCTTGATTGAAATCATTTCTAAATTTTTTTACTTTTTCTTGGCCTTTTGGTTTTTTTTTCTGCATTTTAAATTTTTTACCTTTTATTAGACATACTTTTTTTCAAAATAGTATATAACATAATCCTCGTTAACCCTTCAGGTACCAAAGTAGCTAAATTCAGGACACTTTCCATCCATCAACCTGGCTTCCAACAAACCTTTCCCAAAAATTGTCATATTTATTATTCATATTTTTGTATTTATGGATTTTAGTAGTTCTCGTTCTCTTTTAAAGTTTCAGGGCTCAACTTTTTTTCATCTGTTTCACATCTTGAAAAAAAAAAACACTCTAAAGGGTTTTGTTTTTTTCCTCTTACCATAATTTCTGTAGCACTTTTTTATTTTTGTTTTGGTTTTGGTTTTAATTTTATTTTTTAAGAGAAGAAGCTGTTAAAAAAGCATTGAAGAGAAAGACACAAAACTACCTGCCTCAAGCTCGACTGCCTCTCGGGATGAGTCCACGCGGTTCTTCTGCGGGCTCGTTGTGGTCACGCAGGCCGACACTAGCACCTCCCGCTCGCTTCTGTCCGTCCCGCGAATGGAGCATGAGACATTTCTAATAAACTCCCGCTTTATCCACACGAAGACCATGAAAGTATACAGACCGAGCCGAACGATACGAGACGTGGGGATGGAAGACTTTAAGAAAAAAAATGAACTTTGTGCTTTACGAAAATCGGCCATTTTCCCCATGAACAAGCCTGCATCGGGCCCATTCATTTAGGAGGACGCTTCATCCTGTATTTTCCTTTGGTGTGAACGCTTTTGTGGAAGCAGAATTGTAATAACACTGAGACCAATATTGCTGCCTAAAGAATTCCTATATTACTTTATTATTTTTTATTTTATTTTTTCAAAGTGATTGGATAGTCGGACCATAGCCTTTTGCCGAAGCCTTGAAATGTGCTCATGGTATCATTTGTCTGGGTGAGGCTTCCATTGTTCAGAACACGCGGTTACCCTAATCTTTTTTTTTAAATGTATCCAGTCTAAAAACTCCAATGCAGTGGCTTTGGAATTGTTTTGGTGAAAATTATATTATTAGGGTCCAAGAATAAATATGTTTTTAAAAAGGTAAGAAGCTTTCAGTTTCCACTCCCTGCTGATGGCGGCATTGAATTTTCCCAAAATAAAAAAGGTCTTTAAAATGCAAGAAAAATACACATAATAGTCATTAACCAGTGACTGAAAAGCCTCATTTTTTTTTTTTTTTTATAGTATCTAATCATTCTCTAATCAGCGCTGGGAGCCAATGAGTATGTTTACAAAGCACTATTGAAAACCTGATCCCTGTAATTTGACTGAGGTGTGAAATTCCAGCGATCTGCCATGTGACCACGTAAACCGGATTCTACTGAGACAAGGCCATTAGATGTATGTAGGAGCCCGGGGAAAATCCATTCTTATCTTAAAAAAAAGTATGTATTTTGACGTGTATAGGCAACTCATTTGAATCATTTGAAAGGTGTTTTGATGATTTGCCTTTTGTTACATGCAGCAAAACATGGTGCGTTTACTTGCGCTTTGGAAATCTTGTGCTGCTGCCAAGTGGGCATGTGTCAAAATCAAAGAACAAAACAAAGTAAACAAGATTTCGCATGACTACATCGGCCAAAAGTGTGGTTATCTATGATGGGCCTTTACTGTACTACTATTACAACATTATAGTGCTAAGGCAAAGTTTACAAGATGCATTTGAAAGCATCACGAGGCTCCAACTTGTCATCAAGGAAAATGTAGATCAACCCTAGCAATTTTTTTAACACACTCTGTATCCGCATGCTTTGTAAACGTACTCCAGGGATCCGTCCATTACTCAGAGACCTCTCGCTATGCAAACGCGTGACTGACCAAAGCTATATCCTCACAATAACTTCTATATCGATTATTCATGTTTTCAAATACTTCTCCGCTTCTTTTTGCTATCTGACATCCAATTACAGCTCTGCATTGTGGGCCAGGTGAAGAATCAAAAGCAGAGGGAGTAGGCTGTTGCCGGACCCCCACTGTGGCGAGGTGTGGAAGCCTTACCTCAGACAAACGAAAGATGTGAAAAGGAAGTGCTGGTAGCCATGGCGATGTGTGAACCCGCTGCACGTTTTGGGGTTTCATTAATGAGACTTCTTTTTGAGCTTTTATGCGTTTTTTTATTTTACTTCCAGCGTGGTTTTGACTGTATAAAGGAAAGTATCGCATGTCTTTGCAAATTATGATTTCAATGATGTTGGTGAATGTCTTTTTTTTTAAGTGAGGCCATGTTTTCCCCTTGCTCCTAACATAAGTTTCTCTCTTTTCAAGCAGTTTTGGCTTCGTTCAGTTTACTTACTCTGAATAAGTAATAACATTGAAAACACTCAGCAGAAATGTCAAGGTTGAATAACAGAAAAAAGTTTAGAAGTTCATAATAAGTTTAATTTGATCATGAATATCCAAGTTCAATCTATGACGGACTAAAACACAATTATTTATTTTAAAGTCAGGACCCATCATTTTAAAGCAACAGCAAATTAAACTATGTAATAGAATAAATCTTGCTCGTTCATGTGAGATCATTCACGCCGGTAGTTTGGTCAGCCCTACTTTAAAATGTATATTTTTGAAATGGGCACAATTAAAGTTATTATAGTTAGTTAACAAGTTATTATATACTAGGTCAAGTTAATTGTAAAGAATAAATATTATGCTTTATTTTAACTATATTATTTATTTATAACAAGGCTATTCATTTTGACAATTCAGTTTTTAGATTGTTAACGAATTGATTTGAAAGATATGGATGAACAGGATAAGAAAATTACCTGAGCATGTAGTTCTCCTCTTCTACCAACAGAGGGATTGGTTGATTTTATTTGATTTTCTCTTTTTAACATAGCGTGCTGCAAATATAGCCATGCAGTTTTGTCATTTCACCAGAGATATTAAAAGGCAGGTTTTGTATCATTGCGTACCAAGTTTGAGACGGCAGCATTCAGCCTGAAGGGGCGGGACATGTTGGGGAAGTCTCTGATAATACTGCGGATGGAACTAAAAACAACGTATATGTTTTTGATGATTGAACAATGTTGTCATAAGGTTAAAGGCTCAAAAAAGAGGATTAGGCACAATATGTCTGGTTTAAATGCAGATTTCTTTGGGTTCACACGTTGCCATGGACCAGTGCGTTTCCATGTTCAGGCTTCGGTTGGCGTTGGTTCGGATGAGGCCAAGCAGTGCCTCAGAATAGACTTATACATGATGACTACTCACGAATGACTGTGTGTGTGTGTGTGTGTGTGTGTGTGTGTGTGCGTGTGTAAATACTATGTACAGAATGCCTTTGGATGCGAACGCCTTTGTAAAATAGTGTGCCTGAAATGATTTTTAATTTTTGAATAATTTCATTCCATTATGGCGACGTCTTGTGTGATTACAAGCCTATCCTGTATGCTCTTATGAAAACGTCTATCCATTATGATGTGTTTAAGTTTATATTTTCAACAGCCGTTAAGTTTTTTTTTTTTTTTTTTTTATTGAAAAGTCAATCAATTATCCTATGTTTTTAACAGTCCAGTATTTTGTAATAATATTTATTGTCAGCCTTGTTAATTTGGAGTACCAAACAGGAGCATATTCTGCTAGTATTATTTTTACATAATCATAATTTATTTATTTTTTTAACAGCAGTAATGGCTGAAATGGACTCATTGTGTATAAGCAGACGGAAGCAATGTACACAATATATAAAAGTATTACTAAAATATTGAAAACAACAAATAACTAAATTAAACACGTTCTAAAATACTGGACAGTACATTTCATTTTGTTTTCTATTTGTAACCGTTTCTACATCCCGAAACCATACAAAAAAGGTTCTTACTAGAATGTATTAATCAATTAAACTTGCAGACATTATATTATTATGGTCTTTTCAAACCTATTTTTAAAGAAAGCTATCCTTTGAACAAATCCGACAAAAATATACAACATTGAAACAAAATTGGCCAAAATTAAGACTTCTCCTATTTTCAAATTGGCGCTTTTTTTTCAGATTTCAAAAATATGAAAGTATTTTATTCCTGACATTGTCGACAATGTCTTGGGGCTTTACAATATGATGTACTTTATTATGTTGCATTTCGATGCCCGGGTCTCAGTGGTGCATAGTTTATTATTTGTTGGCTGTTACTGTTGTTTCTTTATATTCCATACATTTCAAAACAATGCCAAATTGAGCTAAAATTCTAAGAGTGAATTTTTAAGAAGTCTGTAAATCATCAAAACGTCCGTTATCTGAGTTTTTTTCATGGGAATTTAAAACACCCGCCTCACACCATGAACATGTCTTAATATTTGATTTGAACAGTCGGAAAGCATTATGTTTCCCTTTTATTTTCATAAAGTGGAATGATTTTAGAATGGTGTGCAGTCTGTCTTCTGTATGCAACATTCTGGTTTGTTTTTTTATGATTGCAAAAATGAATCATTGAACCACCAATTAAAATATTTCATTTTTACAGAATAAACCCGTGTTTGTCATTCTTCACTAACTCTACAAAGGATCACTGTTTTTACACTTTGGTGATGACAAAGTTCAATCATGAGGTTGTTTCATTTCAACAAACCCAAACATGACTCTAATGCAACTCTCTCTTGGCAATTGGGCAATTTCTCAATGTTATATAAAATTTACATCAAATAGTAAAATATGGCCTTTCAACATTGTCAAGTTGAATTAATTGAATTAATTAAAATAATTGTTTAAAGCCCTAAATCACAACAGCAGTCATCTCGGAGTGCTTTACAAAGTTGTTTATTCCTCACGCACAGGATATACAATAACAAATAAATAGGAGCCATTGGTCCATAGGGAATGGGATGATCAATGTCCATGGTGTTTTTAAGCACTGATGTTCAGCTCTACTGTTTACTTTGGCGTCACCTACAGAGAGCACACGCACACACACACACACACACACCTTTTTGGCCTCCGCTGTCCATTGCCGTGACCCCATAAAGCAGCTGCGCCCGCTCTGACGGCACCCGCAACCTTGTCAGTGCTGATATACACACTAATTCTATTCTTCATCCTCCAGGGATCAGGCTAACGCACATTAATGCAGCCTCCACATCCCCTACACTGCAGGGGCCAGTGGGGGTCCTGTCCTTGAACGCAGGTGCATATGTGTGCACCAGTTTGGTTCAACAGAGTTTAAAGGTGCACCACGCCACTTTTTCAATGGATTCATTCATCCACTCTGGAGGTTCATGTTTTTCATGGAACGTCTCAGTGTGGTATTTAACTCATCTGACCACATTGGAGACCAGCAAGTGACTTCACCAAGCAGGTTACAGGTCAAGACCACTCACATAAGAATCCAGGTTTTTGAGCGGTAAAAATAACTAATATATTATTAAACACATACCATACTGAGCTATAGTATTGGGAAAGCAATATATTACTGAATACTTAAAAATCTCCAGTTTCAAGAAAGTAAGTCGGTTACAGGGATTAACTGTAGTAGTAATAAAATATAAACAAATAATATATGATTTTTTTGGTTTTATTTACATTTACATTGCGCGATAAATGTATTGTTCAGACTGGACATAGCTACAAGCAAAAGTTCATCCGTAATCCCTGGGCAGAGGCAGGTTTACAGTGTGCAAAGACTTAATAGAATGGCAGAGTTAGGATTTAAAATACAGGTAAAATACAAAACCTCTAACCAGAGGTTGTTGTACTTTTCACATTATTAATATGTTTGTAATAACGGTAAACATATATGTGTGTTTTTCTGTGGGTTTTTCCACATTTAAAATATCGTAAGTAGTGTGTTACACTCCTTTGTTTCTCAAAAAGTAATTTAATTACTGAGTTCCAACCAACACAACACCAATAGTTCAGAGCAGGGGTGTTCAACTTATGGCCCAGATAAAGTGCATCGAACAGCCATTATTTTTGGCCCTGATTCCTGAAGAGTTGTCACATATTATACAGAGGGCTTTGTTCCTACATCTTCTTGTCTTTAACCAATGTGTTATTTATGCTTTAAAGGAGCAATATGTAATATTTGCATGTCAAGTCATCATTAAAGGACCCGAATATTTCAAAAGGCGTTATTAAATCATACTCTTTTCGAATTCATCTTTAACTGATAACAGTAGTTCAGCCGAGATATTTGATTATCAAAATTAGTTTTACGACCCATAAAAGTTGTTATTGTTTTGATTTTGATGTCCTACCCTCCGCCGTTTCGCCAATCAGGAAGTGTCATGTAAGTCCGTGATCGGGTTGCCAGAACTCCGTGCGGCTCATTAATCTCAGTGGTAAAATAACATGTGGCGCAGAACTAAAAAAGGTCTTGTTATGACTCTCAAATCATTAATGACAGAACAAAGACTAAAACGAGGATTTATATCGGGATGCCTTTGAACAATTGAGACAGCTGATAAAAGTTCACGTGTGATGCAGAATTTTCTAGTTTGAGTCCGTTCTTCACGGTGTCTCTGTTCGTGAGAACCGGTGGTCTAGTGGACTGAGCTGCGCGCTTACGATGCAGGAACCCGGGTTCGATACCGGGCTATGTCTTTTTGTATTTATTGCATGTTATCACATTCTATGACAGATTACTCTAAAAACGGGAAAAGATGAAGGTCAAGACGTTTTTTTGCAGATTATAGCTTAATTGTAAAAATAATCATTTAAGACCACATGTACCTCAATTAAAATAATGTTAGTCTCTTTTTGATGTGGGACTTTTACATGTTTGTCTAAAAAATAGGGAATAAATAAAATTGAAAGGTGATATCCTCTTGAGCAAACCCTGATGTTGATACGCTGAAGAAATACGTTCCAACATCCATTCTTCCCACTCCTATTTTGGACATCAATTGCTTATTTAATTTGCATAAACTATGTATAATTACATTGCTTTTATTTTGTTTTTGTTTTTTATCTCAAATGTCCAAATAATAATAATAATAAAACATGAATCAAAACATTCATTCAGCATTAGCACGGCTGTCATGGCAATGTGAATGGAGACGGACAAACAACTGATAAAATAATTCCCTGTGTTTGCTGCTGGATTTGGTGTGAATCTGGCAACCTGAGTCAGGGAGAGTGGGAGAGGACTACAAAATATTGACTGTGATTGCAGTACCACTTTTGGCCAGATTTTTACATATTGTTCCTTTAATACTGTATGCAAGGTGTACAACTTTCCATCCATCCATTTTCTTCCCCTTAATCAATTTCTGGGTCAGAGCTGCACCAGTACACACAGCACCAGCCCCTCACTGATCCTCCTGCAGGCAGTGAGTCCACAGGAGCCTTGATCTTTCAGCAGGGGCTTCAGGAAACGTGGAGTTAAGTGTCTTGCCCAAGGACACAACAACAGCAGAGTCTTGAAGTAGGAACCCACAACCTTCAAGCCCAAAGACTAATGCTCTAGCAACTGAGCCACTGTCTCATTTTATCATTTAAGTGGAAGTAGGTGTACAACTACAACCACTTAAATGACCCCCATCAGAAGTTCCCACCAGTTCTCAGTACCTCAATGCCTAGATAGATCAACATCTAGATAGATACTTTATTGATCCACATAGGAGAAATTCAGGTGTCCAGTAGCAGCAGAAACAAATCCATCCACACAAACAAAACAGGAGCAGGGTGGAGTAGCGGAGGGTGGAGCAGGAAGGGTCACAGCAGCAGAGGTGGAGTAGCCGCTTGGTTCGGACCATTTTCTCTGCTCTAGTCCAACGTAAAAAGCGAAATGCTTTATGAGCCTTTTTACAAAAAGTTAGCATTTAAGAGTAGGTAGCCCAGCATTAAGCCTTAATTAACTTATTTTGCATATTATTGACAGTATTCTGCCTCCGTGCCCAGACAGTCCCGGCCATTTCAAGCCCCCAACAACACTCCCAGGCCAGAATCCAGGCTTTTACACTTCCATCTGCAGTCCTTTATGAAGAGGTCACAATGGATTCCGCTCTTTCATACAAACACAAACACGCCGTGGCTTTAATACTGCTTATTTCCAGCGCAGAATTGGGCAGATAAGTTCCAACAGAGCCAAACAAATGCATTCCTGGAGGGACGCCCTTATTGGCCGGGCCCACAATGGAGTCAGCCTTTTGTGTGGGGACGAGCCGCTGCCAGGAGAGACATTAGACCTTAATCATCTCCCGCACAAAAGACAAATCTCTACAGAAATGTTATTTTGTTGGGCTGTTTTGTTGGGAAATAAACTGTGAAAGGCTTTGATGAGAGAATGAAAATGGCCTAATGCCGATGCAAAAATGCCACTGGGTGTTATGTGATTGCCTGTAAATCATAGTTCGAATCCTTTATGGAAATAGTTCTGTGTGTGTCAGACCAAAAAGTACATCTAACGCACTTATGACACAAGTTTAAATTGCTTTTTATGGAGTGGATTCGGACGTTTTGAAGATTTGCGAATCACAAGAGCCTCACAAGATGAAGATCCCTTATTTCACAGGCAAGGAGTTGATTGAAGTTTGCATGTTCTTCTTGTTTTGGTGCCATTCCCAATCCCTATACATTTAAGGGACACAGCTTAAGCAAAAAACAAAAAAAGAATCCGCGTTTAATTATGTTACAACATTGTTCCCACTTCAAACACACACCTGGAAAGACACAATTTTCCATGTTTTTTTTATTCCAAGGACTTTGGCATCAAATGGGCTGTGGATGGGCTTTCTCTCTGTTAACTTCAAGCTAGTAGACCGATTATTCTGCTACTATGAATAAACCAAATATAACGATGTGCCTGATAAGATGCCCATTGTGCCCCATACATGATCCCCTGGAGTTAAAGCTGGAGTTCCTAACTTTGAAACAACAAAAATAGAACTATGTATTAAATTCCTTCTTCCTATAGCTGTCAAAACAGTTCTATCAATAGTTTGGATGCATTTTTTTTTCTTTTCTACCTCTGTCACATCCTTCTTTCTTCTTCACTCTTCACAAAGGACCACCCTCACTCAGCAAATCAGCTCTCAGCCAAAAGCATCAAATAGTGACACTCAAGGCTCTTTCTCTCAGGTATACAACAATATAATATGTTTTCTGCTAATATGAAGACAGCATGTTGTGTTCTGAATTGTTCACAGAAGGTTACTTTAACAACCCTTTTTTTCCTCAGCTTTAACTTTAGGTTATAGTAAACAAATACTTGAGGCAGGTGCGACAAATTATGCTAAAGTTAACTTAAAGGTAACATTTTCCTATGACGGGGCCTTTAATGTGTTCGTCCAACACTTCTGGGAACGCTGCGGTCATAAATAATAGGTTGAGTCACTTGAACTAACTTAAACAGGCCAAAGTAACCACCATTTTCCCCTTCTTCTCAAGATGTATTTAAACCTATATGTTCCTGAACCGCCCCAATGCACCCTGGGTAATGTAGTCAATTAGCTCCACACCAGACCCCCAATGACCCCCATTATACACCCGGGGGGCACGTTTAATTCGCGGCAACTCACGTGAAACGCTGAAAAATGTATTAATATTAATGTGAGTTTAATTGAGGTCGATTTGGTCCCCCACTGAGGCATTTCGCCCTCCAAAATGGCTGACACTGTGACAGGGCGGGGAGAGGGAGTCCGCCTGGGTTAATATCTCAAATATGACCCAAGAGGAGATGAAAACTTGGTCCCATAATTCATCAATGTATGTCAGATGGTAGCAGATGTACAGTGTGTGTGTGTGGGTGTGTGGGGAGGCCATATTGGTGCATAAGTGCTGAAAATAGTGACATGCTATCAAGTGCATTACACATGGGGGAAACCGTGTGTATTTGGAAGGTCAAAGTCAACAGGATAATTAATGTGGCTTTTATGATGTTATGTTAAATCAAAACTCCATCACGCCGCTGACGCCGTCTGTGCTCGTTTACGCAGATGAGTGTGGAAAGTAAAAATAGCAGTTTGTCATTGGTTTGAATGGAACAGTGAGTTCTTTTTAGGGTCCGTATTTTCTCATCTTTTGTCAGATGGATTGAAGGCTGGGTCAAATCCAACCAGAACAGGTTTCACTACATACTCGTCAACAATCACATCAGATGATGGTCCAGTTTGCAAGTCCTATCAGTGCGTCCATGAAACAAACACAGTTTTATTTAGATTTACTTTCAAATAAATATTGCATGTGACATTTTTTCAGCATCATCCATGTCATCATTGTGTATTTGGCAATACAGTGTGGATAAAGCGTTTAGTAAATATAAGTTCTGGATCATGGAAGTGTCATAAAGTCACCATGTAGCGCACACATCACATGCCACGTCTATAATCTGGGACTAAGCAATGTGTCTCATCTGAGGCGAGAGCAACCCCCCCTTTTCAAACCTAAGTTGCAAATCTGAGAAAACCATCAAAGTGGCCATCAGAGTGAGTTTCTAAATTACTTCTGACTTTGTGATTAATTACTCCCGGACACAAATAATATGAAAAAGAAGACAATAACGTAGAATGAATAGAATAGGACTGTGTCCCAATTGAGCACATCTGTTTTAAACAACAAATTGTATTTGTCTTTAATAGATAACTAGTACCAGATTGTTACACATTAGAGCCACAAACTGATCTGTGCATTATGGATGACGTCAAGTTGGATATTTAGTTTTTATTTGACATAATAACATGATATTCAGAACTGTTTACAGCCTAAAAGGTTTTGTATAAATTACAACAACAATTTTATGGTCGGACAACTTCAGTCATAACTACTCCAAACCCACCCCTGTATCCACTTATGCCTTCTCTTTAGTTCTCCAAAGCTTTGTCTTGAATAATCATTGAAAAATATTAATGACACTGTGTCAAACAGTATACACCATGGGGCCTCATTTTAGGGTAACTTTGGTTTCCATGGAAACTTGTCTCCTTGGAAACCCTGTATGTCATCATAGAATGTTCTCTTGACTAAGTGCACAAACAGATTAAGATTTTCAATTACCAACACACTGTCTACAGCAGTGCAATGTACAGAGCAAAGAACAACTCACAGACCAGGGAGTACAAAAGTCCAGGGATGAACCATAGTCCAGAGTGGGACAGTCCTCTTAAGGACTCATCTGAGTTTGACCTTAAGAAGATGCTAGATGAGCCCATTATAAAGCATCTCAATGAGTTGTATGCAGCAGGTCGAGAGAGAGGGATGCGAGAGCTCTATAAAACTCAGGCAAAACTTCCAGAAACAAATGTCTATGGCCCAGCAGAGAAAGATGCGAACATTTCAGCTCAACCCAACAGTCCTCGGATCAAACCATGCCAGTTCTACAGTCTGGTAGATGCCGCTGCAAAGGTTAAACACTACCTGGAGGTGGCAGGACGAAATGTGGAGGCTCCAAAAGAGGGGCAAGTGGAGGTGACGAGGACCCTGCGCCAAGACTTTGAGAATGCATCCCGCTTCATTGTGTGCATCTTGGTTGACAAGTTCCGTAAAAAGAAGGCATTGCAAAGAGCTACCACACATAAAATCATGACTCTCTTACTCCTCTGCCAAGCTAAAGTGTCACTATGGATGGCATTGTCTAAATTGTGTAAAGACAAAATGATCAGTGTTTCCCTAGAGCGGCTGATGGAGATTGCCTCTCCTCTTCTGGAGGAGTTAATTCAAGAAGACACAGACACAGACTTATACAAACGTGTGTCTCAGGACTTGAGGAGGGGACTATCCCTAAAGCTGACTAAAGAGTTAACACAAGCCTTCACTGACAACCTAATACCCTTTGGATTACAATCCTGCTACAGGAAGAAAGTTCGTCATCATATTAGGTCCTTCCTGGAGAACATTGAAACATGGCTTTTCATCCAACAGCAACCTCTGGAGGAAGGCCGAGTTAAGGAATGTTGCAAACAGATTTGGAAACTGGCATCCAAAATCTGTGAGTCTGAGTACAGTCAAAGGCTCAGTGTAACACCGCAACTCAGTATGTCGGAATTTGATGGAAGTTTCATCACCAGGAAAAAACAAGTTCAAGAAAACAACGTCAAAGTGTACTCTTCACAACAGTGGGACACAGAGCAGTGTTTTCCGCCGGAGAGGAGGACTCTGCGCTCCATCTTTAGGTCTGTCTGTCCGGGCTTCTGCTGTTAGGGCTAAGTCTGCAAACGTGTGTCTAAGGACTAAATCGTACAGGAGCACATAATAAAAAATAAATAAAAAGCAAAATAATAAATATGATTGTTTGTTTCTAAATGTTTTGGAAAAATAAGGGAAAAGGTGAAAAAAGGGAGGCACTCAGTGAGGCATATCTGTGCGCGTCCGGACGGGAAGCGCGTACTGAGAGTGCACAATGGCACGTGCACGTGAGGCCCGAGGGACGCATCATGGTAGTGATGAGCTGGCTTTCTTTTGTGAGTGGCTTTGTGACCCGGTTCTGGTGAGCGGCTGAGGAAGAGCTGATTGAGGTCAAGATGAATGGGCAACAACGCAGAACATCTGTGTCAATAACCCCTGCCAATCTAAGTTACCTTATAACTGTATGTCTACAAGTTAATGCAGAGCCCCTTTACCTCTGGTCCTGTCAGACCTGCTCTTGCCAAGGCGGAGTTCGAAAGAGGGGAACTATGGATGTATTATATTATTGGGGGAACAGGCCCGGTTTGCAAATATTTATAGAGGGTGCTGGGTTGTGATTGGAGCACGGATCTAAGATCCTCTCAGGCTGAGCCTTTAGTGAAAAGCCACTAGCGAAGCTCTATAAAGGGTCTACATAGAACTGCTGTTTCTATAGAGCAGTGGTCTCCAACCTGTAGCTCGGGAGCCACCACCCCCTTCCAGGTAGCTCGCCAAAAGATCTATAAATTAGCAAATCAAATAATATACTGAACATTTTAGATTGTATTTCTAATTATTGCAAAAATGTGATGATAAATACTGACTGTACCCCATATAGGTGTAGCTCTATGCCAGGGGTCTCCAACTTGTGGATCGTGAACTACCAGTAGCTCGCCAGCCCCTTTTAGGTAGCTTGCCAAAGGATTTAGAATTCAACAAATGATCTTGAATGAATACATTTTGAGTCCTTACAGGTTATAGAGGGTTATACAGTATTGTGGTATATTTTACATGTGTTTTCCATGTTTTGTCTTAATTATTACACTGATTTCTTTACTACGACTGTGAAAAGGAGTAGCTCTCTGCCTCTTCTTTTGTATAAAAGTAGCTCTCTGGGGGAAAAAGGTTGGAGACACCTGCTATAGAGTAACTTAGATTTGTTTCATAAAGCTGATCACAAAATGTACATCACCTGGAACCGTGTTTATATGCTTCCCAAATAGATATATCTTGTAAGCAACCTGGAAGTATTGACCATAGCATATACAAGTTGGATGTGAAAAATACTAATACATGCATAAATATTAAATAAATAAATACAAAATATTGTAATCAAATAAATCAATATGAATCATATTTCACAAACTGTCTTTATTCGTATAATATTCATTAATATCCATAGACCGTTTCCTCCTTCTTTCTATTCTTTATTTACTTCCTTCAATACACTTTCATAATTGTGTTCAGGCAATCTCCACAGGCGCACTCAGCCTGTGAGGACCCTGTGCTCACTGTGAAGCAGGAAGAACAGGAGCCGGTGAGTTTACCTTTTATTTTCTATTGTCTGACTCAACTAAATTGCGCTTTCCCTTGTAGATGAAGGGATCATGACATCCACTGCACACAGGCGGAAATGTAGCCTTTAAATGTCATGAATATAATCATTTCATTCTGAACAACATACACTCCTTAGCCTGGTTAGCATAGCTGCAGTCCAAACATCATGTGAATGCGCGCTGTAACAAGCCTGTGTGCTACTTAGACTCATTTGAAAGAAATAAGGCAGTGACACCTCATGTGCACAGCTGAAAAGAGTGTCAGAACCATCAAGATCATAAAAATGTGTGTCCAAAGCGCTTGTGACAGGTAAGACAGTAATAGCAAATGTATGACCTGTCCAAACAACGCGCTGATTGGACGAAAGAGACACGCTGAAACTTTCTATTGGATGTTCCTGTTCAAGCCGTGCTGTGAAATTCCAAATTCTACTGTGCTCTGTTCAGAGTCAAGATAGAATATTTAATCAAAAATATATACTGAATTGGCCATGTAACAATGTTGTATCAGCGTTTCTAGTATTTATTTACATTTTGAATCAAGTGTTGTTTACCTTTTTATATTTTGACAGTATTCTCTCCGAAAATGTGGCTTGCTTTCGTCCTGCTGCTGTCCCTGCTCTGTGGGGCATCTGGAAGTGTGGACTCAAAAGGGGTCACAACCACACTGACTACCAAATGGAGAGAGACACCGCTGCTGCTTGAAGCCAGGTACACGAGTATGTTCATGGCCATGAGTATGTCTATTCACAAAATGTTAGAGATATTTGACTTTTGGAGAAGTAAAAGTTGAAATGTTCAATAGTATTAGGTTTTGAAAATAAGACATTTTAGTAAGAACTTCCTGTTCACACGGTTTAATGAGACATGATATCCCACTCTTCTCAGCAGGTTTTCAGTAGGTCCCTAAAGCCCTGTTTAAGAACGCGATTAGATCCAGGCTTTAGGTACCGCGGTGTGACCACGGCACCTACACAACACTGTTGTATGGAGTACAGATGAGGGGGGGTCGATGTGTGGTGGGGACGTGATATTGGGCGTTACATTACGTCTTTGTTGTGACGTGAAATTTTGCACACATCTCTACCTAGAAGTCGCATACTTTAGCGTTCTACTCTACTTGCTTGTGTTACGCCTTTCATGTAACACCTTTCATGTAACACCTTTCATGTAAGCCCCTGGACCGTGGTAAAGGAGCGCAGGGGAGAATTGTGGGTCCAGGGCCGAAGGGATGTGTTGCCTACGGGGGATATCTACCTTCTGTTTAGACCCTCGCTGTCACAGTGTGGTGCGATTACAACAACACTATTTTGTCGCCAAAACACATACACATTTACTTCCTGCTGCCGTCAGACTGTACAATGGCTGCTGATCTATCCTTAGTTATTGGTGCTTCCCCAGTTATTGTAGATGATGGATTAGATTCAAAATTGCTAACATGATTTGCCAATCTCCATGCTGTGGTTATCACAGACTTGTGTTCACTACTTTCTTTGCTATATTGATTTACAGATGTTGTTTCAAAAGAGTTGAGATTTCTAATTGCTAACAAGTCTGCTAACAAGAAAGCCTTATAAGTTATTATAAGTGCATTTTTTGTGTGCAATAAAATCACTCCGATTAGACCTCAACCAAGAGACACTGTTCCATACCTTATAAAAACCCAGAGTGAAACCCATGTGACCCAGATCAATCCTAGAATGCAATATATTGTTCCTTGTCCCATTTCAGAGTTAAAAAAAAAAAATACACAGTGAATGTTGCAAACACAGCTGCAGCACAGTAAACCTTTCAAAAACTTTTAGAAGACTTGATATGGCACCTCAGTAATGAATAGTACTAGTTTATAAAGATTGACTGACATTACCACTCTTGCTGGTTGAAGCACCAGGCCTGATCTGTTTGTCTCTTTAGGCCTTCACTTCGGCATTGTATTCTGTCTGACTAAAGTTGGAATAAATAAATTCTGTCCTTACAATGGAACAGAATATTGCATTGTATTTATATTTATGTTTGTCTTCAGTGAGTTCATGGCAGAGGAGAGCCAGGAGAAGTTCTGGGACTTTGTGGAGGCTAATGAGAACATCGAGGGCGAGCATGATGGTAGGACTGAGCTAAACTAAAACCCACTTTTCATCATGAATTCAGCAGAATTAATGATGTGTGTGCTGCCCCTGGCAGTGCTTGCAGTGTCAGGCTTTTGGTCAGAGTCTTGTGTAAGCACTAACGAGACCAGACCAGAGCCGCCCGGCGCGTTCCCTTATTCATGTTTGTTTTCCCCGTGATAAACAACGGCTGCAGCATCCTTTCTGCTTTACAAGCTTTAACAGGATTAACAATAAATGCTGAACATATGCCCCCATTTTCCTGTTTCTGCTTAGGCACGGATCAGGCCTACTATGAACTGATCATGAAGAAAGCCAGTGCCCTGCTGAGCTCGGTCCAACTCAACATGCTGAAGTTTGCCTTGTCCCTGAGAGAGTACTCTGCAACCATACATTCATTTCAACAGGTAAAAAAGGTTATTTGTTAATGCTGTCTAATGTGTTATGTTTGTCATATTTTAGCCCTTTAGTAGGTGGTGTTTTCAACTTTCAACTATTTTTAGTTGGTACATTTTTATTGCCAAACATTTTTTTTCAATTATTTCCCACTTGTTGATTATCAATGTACAACCTTCCGTAGGACTACGTCCTTCTCCACGAGTTTAGAAGATGTGGCCCAAGTAGAAATTCAAACAAGCAATTATTATACGTAACATTTGTTGTGCACTTGTGATTCTATTGAGATGATAATAATATGATGTCAAATATGTCACATCACTCCTGTGAAACCGGTTTGCAGCAGCACCAACACGGCTACATGCATCACATGACACTTGTGGTCTGATAACGTTGTCTGCAGTGTTCATCCGCTACAGCTGTAGGGATGAAATACAAATGATGCATTACGTGGCTTGTCCTTTGTGACACTATCCTACATATTGTGCAAGGGGTAAAAAATGTATTATGTATTATTATGTTGGCAGATGTCCTAAAAATAGTTCTGTTGATGTTTTTCCAGATAGCCTCCATTGATGGGCCTCCTACCGGCTGTTCAGCATTTTTCAGCGTCCATGGAGTAAAGACCTGCAATTCTGATCAATTAGAAGCTTTGCTGAATTCTGCTTCTGAAAGGTATCGCAATACAATGTTTTTGTGGTTTTCTTAAAAGGTTTGGTTTCGGCTACGGAGCAGTGAACCATCTTCAGAACTGTCATCCACCTCGCTGATGTGTCATTTATCAGCTGATGTTACTTCCTGAGTAGGCGTGGTCAGCTTGATTGACCAGACAGGTGGCTCAGACTGACCCCTCTCGCCCAGTGGTCTCTGGGAGGGGGGTGTGCCATGTGCGCGACAGGAGGAAGGCTCCCTTGTCTCGGTTGATGCTGCCTCGCTTTCTGATTTCAATGGCTTCCTTGTGCACTGCAGCCTTTTTGTTTGTTGTTTTCAAATCCAATGACCTGTGCCTTGTCCCATCATTTTTGCGATACAATGTTTACTACAAAAAGAGCTTGCAAGTGATGGATGTATATTGGGGTGTGCTAATTTAACTTTTTTTAAAACACTGAATCGTTTTCAAAATAGCTTGAAAAGTTTTTCTTTTAACCTTTGCTCAATATTGAGTTTTATAATGTTCTCAATCATTATTTGAGTTGGTCCAAGACTAGCAAGTAGACAAATAAATTTACCAAACAGGAAACTTAAAAATGGCCTTCTAAATCATTTACATAATCTATATAGATGTAACCAAACACTGTCCCAGCTAAGATATGACTATTATCAAAGAGAAAAGTTACTGCTTTAATTTGAATAATATATTATTGTTGTTTTGTGCTTTAGACCCAGACCATACCTTTTCAAAGGCGATCACAAATATCCCGGCTCCAGCCCGGACGCCCCGGTGCTCATCCTGTACGCGCAGTTTGGGACAGAAACATTCAGAGAGCTCCATCAAACTGCAGTGTCTAAAGTGCATAAAGAACAAGCGGCATATGTTCTCCGGCATTACGTGCACGTAAGTTACAAATCTTTTTCTTTTGGATGATGAATATTTATGTTTTCAAATGTATCAAAGTAAAAGATGTCTGAACTAAAAGTGAACTTCTGAGCACGGTTTTTGTACACAATTATGCTTTTCACATATAAACAATCACAAGCCCTTTTTAACAATATTAAAGGGGACGTACTGTGTAAAATGGACTCTTGAGATTACTACCGCTGTTCTCCCGTTATTACCTAACTCTGTGTTTCATCTGCATTGATTCCCATTTGTTTTTAGTTTGTACATTTTTATTGCGTCTAATTCCTTATGGCAACTAACCTTTTGTTGCACGGCATTCCTCTCCACGAGTTTGGAAAGTGTGGCGCAAATAGCAATTCAAACAATTATTATACGTAACATTTGTCATGTCTTTTAAGGTCCTTGTGATTCTAGTGAGTTATTGTTTTGTGCATGTTTCAGTTATTATTCTTTATAACGGGAACAGACTTTCCCCTGCAATTGTGCTTTACTGAATCAATCCTGACTCAGTTTACAATGATAGTTACATAGACATACTGTTACGCTTTTTTAACATTTGAAACCGGTAAATGAATACTTAGGAACAGCTGGAAGGTCCTGGCTAACACACAGCAAGTAGTAGTGTATTGGTAAAATTCAAAGTGTACTAGTACTCTATGATATTGATAAAATATAGTGATAAAATAATGGCTGAAATCCAACGGCCAAGCCAGGGCCATGATCACAAAGTACCGACGACTGGGCCGAAGTACTGCTTGCTTGAGGGGTCTAGAGGTGTGAATGTGGATATAATCAAAACTTCCTCCTGTAGTCAACCACCCTCCTTGGATGATATTGTTTCTGATTATAGACGGATATATAAGAAATTAACCCCAACACTTGGGTGAAATGCATGTATCAGAGTTTTGCACAAGCTTCCACCGCCATGATAAATAAAATAGATTAGGAATGAGAATAGACAAAAATTAAATATGTAAAAACACACACGATCCCAATAAATTTCCTTTCGCACATAGCAGCCCAACTTACTCCCCTCAAACTGTTAAATTTAGCTCTTCCGTTTATTTACACCTCAGAACACACATTCTGTGAGTTAACATATCTGTTTCCTACTTTCCTCCCGATTTCTAGTCCAATGTTTAGCTCGTGATTATGTAAAAATATTCACACCATCTGTTAGACAGCAGTCCTGGGCAGCGGTCAGGTTGTTGCGCACACTGGGCTTTCATTGTAGTCTGGAGTTAAAACAGAATCTCCAAACAACTGCAGAAGCAATGTGTGCTTAGAATACAGCCGGCTCTGCGCACAGAAAGGTTGTTGCTGAATCCTATTTGCATCCAAAATGAAGACTGGGGGGAAAAAAAGTTATAAAGGTTGTAATTAAAATATAATATTTTTTTTCCCAGTTTTCAATTAAATTCCCATTGTTGAGATTTTTAAGTAGTATTGTTTGTTTTTCGTCCATATTCCCCCATAACTCGTAGACGGAGCATGGTCTCACAGACAGACAAATTCTGGTTATCACTTATTGTAACTAATAATTATAACCATAATTTAATCATGACAAAAATATTTAACTTATCTCGCTGTTATTCCCTTTATATCCTTCTTCACATCATACTTTTTAACACATCTGCTTCCCCAGGAACCCAGCTCCAAGCAAGTGCACCTGTCGGGATACGGCGTCGAACTGGCCATCAAGAGCCAGGAGTACAAAGCAAAGGACGACACGCAAGTCCAGGGTAAGGGCACACACACATACAGTATACACATACATACACCCATACTCACACATACACGCATACACCTACACACATATGCACATGTGAAGAAGATGACAAAGTCTGTAATCGCGTCTTTAATTCAGACAGAAGACATGTTTTATTGTTGATGGTAGAGCACGAGCAACACGAGCAAGGATGTTAAAGACATTAACTGGTTATTTACTCAGGAGAAACAGAGACCTCCAATCAGCAGCTGCCACAGTGCCAACAGAGATAGTCAAAACAAGTAGTGGAAAAGTACAGGCTTCTGCACATTGATAGAATGATGAGTTTAACTTTAACAACAAGTTGCTTCAAAGTGTTATGAAATCTCACACACGCACATATACATACACCCACACTCACACGCACATATACATACACACACATACCATTCTGTGAGCATTCAGCCTATGGACTCTGCTTTCAGGCGGTGAGGTAAACTCGACGGTGATCGGGGAGAACGATCCTGTGGATGAGGTCCAAGGATTCCTCTTTGGCAAACTCAAGTGAGCAATGCTGTGTCAGAGACTGATAAAATATGAGGAGACTTCTGCCTGGAATTGTACCATTTGGCAGTCTTTACCCTCCTCCGCCCACCTTATCGCCTCTCTACAAATATTAATGACGCAAAATTAATCTTTCCTGTAAATATGAGCTATGCTATGCCTGCAATTTTTTTTCCACCCACAAAACATGATCTAATACATTTCACGTAAACCATTTTTCTTGTACCCTTTTTTGCAATGTGTAGAAAGCATAAGCTCAAATTTTCGAGATGACAGTACTGTTGTGTGCTTTGGCAAGATCCTATAAATTAGTTTGGCGATAGTTTGTGAAGGTTGAGGCTCATTTTATGGTGTACATTCCACACTAGCTGACACAACAGTATGACTCCAACTACAAATGCCCTCTCATAACAGCCTCTTGTCAATGTTTGTACGTTTTATTTGTTGGCTGTTAGAGACAAATGGAATTAAAATGGAATTTAAAGCTAAATTCTGACCGCGTTAGGGATGCCTAACTTTCAAAAATTAGGTCTGCTACTAGTTTTCACATGCATGCGTTATTTGGCCTCTGTCACATCTCTAATATGTGGTCTTATTTGTTGACTTACTTTTACAAGATTTTCTGTGGGACTGATGAATGATTAATGAACTAGTTAGTTGGTTTTCACTATGTTGTTAAACTTAAGCTGAAAAGTGTCTGAAATGGTTTTGATTCGTTCCAGGACCCTTTACCCTGAGCTGAAAGAGCAACTGAAGGAATTGAGGAAGCATCTGATCGAAAGCACTAATGAAATGGCACCACTCAAAGTCTGGCAAATGCAAGGTGAGTCTGCTTCCACATAACACCTTTACACGCACCTATAGAAAAATCCATCTTGGACAATACGTGAAATAATTGCAGACCTGCTGAGGAAATCTATAGGAAATCAATGTTAACATCCTGATGCATGTAGTTGTAATGATGTTCTGAAGCGATGAGGACATTGTCTGCTGTAATCAAAGTATAATTGGCGCCTCTGTGAAACCCGGTTACCTCATCGAATCAATAAGAGACAAAAAGATCTATGAACGTAATTGGACAGCATCATCAATCCAGGTAATAACATTTAATAATAACATAATTACACGATGTAATCACTTTATTATGTTTACATTGGAGGAATAATTTGTCTTCAAATATATTGTTACATGTATCACTTTTAGGTCAGGTTTAGGTATTTGAAGCGTGGACTGTTAAATTGGTCCATAAGGAGCGGGATGACCACTGTCCATAAATGTCTAATAAGGGTCCCCAAATGCCCCGCTGTCCTTAGACCCCCCTGTATCCACTGTTTAGCTATGATAAATATCTCTCCATGAGGGTTTATGTCCATTACATACCAGTACAGGTGCATCTCTAACGCTTATGTTAAAAAGTCTTTATGGCGACTGTAGATTTCTGTGCGTGTTTCGGGAGTGAAACTTGTGGCTGTTTCTGGGATGAGGAGGCTGCCTGCCTTTATGAGGGACCCGTGGGGCTCATTAGCTGCTGTGTTTACAGATAGAGGGGCCCCTCCAGAGGGCACTCATCACACAGGCTATAACAGCAGACTGACAGGCTCAGCTGGCTCCGAGCACTGCAGCTGTTAAACCACACAACGGCAATGATGCACCACCAGCTCATATCTGCTTTAGCTTACGGCACCTAAGTCAATGTTTAAGCACAGTCGGTGACGTGTTTTGTTTTTTTTCTTCCTTGCCTGTTCCAATATTAAAGGGGACGTAGTATACACAATTTGTAGGTGCTTTTACTGTCATTCTCAAAATAGAGCTGTGTCAATTATCCTCACCCATCATGTGGCACTAACGGTGTAAGTGGCTGAAAAGATAATTAAGTTTAATTTAAAAAAGAACTGCGGACAAGCGGCATGAGTTTTTATCTCACTCGGAATTTGAGCTCAGTTTGGGGGAACAGAAATTCGAATAACTTTTTTTCCTCATATTCTCATGAATCCAAGAGTTTTCATCGCTTTTGACCATGTTATGGTTGTTTACTGATTACTTACTGATTCATGCAAGTTTGAGTCAGTGAATGCCATTACTCCCCTCTGGCTTCTCTGACCACCACCAACACAACACACCCACTCTTTACTTTCGTTGTAGATTTTCTCTTTGGGCATTTATTTAATAATAGTTAAGCATTTTCTGATTTGAAGGATGAAGTGTTTTACTGTTTGCCATCTTGATCTGTAGTAAAGTTAGGCCTTGTAGGCTCTGATCAATCTGGTAGGAATGAATACAGGACTTGTTTCTTTTACAACATTGTTTTATATAGATTATTAAGATTTGAAATGCGCTGATTGTATCAAGAATCACTCTAACATCTTCAAGAGTGTTATACATGTGATTTCTGTTTTCTGCATTTTACTTTTTGTCGTCAATCTCCATCTTCACTACTACTGGTACACTCCTACTGTACTGTACTTGCTGTTGTAACAAATGGGAAAATGGTTGGATACAGTTCTGCCAAAAAAAAGGATCCGAGGACACTGCAGTGGTAGAATTTCAGTCTATGTCAGGACAATGTTTTGGATACTGAACTTTGTATATATAAATATTTAAGTACATTTTATGCAAACTTGTATTGATAGAAAGATGTTGAGATAAAGAATAAGTCAATATTTTTCTGTTTCCTCTCTTTCCCTCCTTCCTAGACTTGAGTTTCCAGACTGCTGCTCGGATCCTGGCTGCTCCGGCCGCCGAAGCCCTAAACGTGATGAAGGTCCTGAGTCAGAACTTCCCCACCAAAGCCCGGTATTAGAACACTGTTGTTATAAACTGAATGGAACCAATCTGGTGTTCTAACTGATCTTCTGCTATCCCCAGATCCATCACTAAAACTGTTGTAAGCGACGAGTTACGGAAAGAAATAGGAGAGAACCAGAAGGTAGGATTTCCTTGTATTTTTATGAGTAAGTGTTCTACAACATTTTTATACAGACCTAATTATTTACTATTTGTACCAAACTCACTACAATAGTCGGACGATCAGGAACAATTTTTACATTTTTGCATCTGTATAAAAGCAAAAAGAACGCATGCTTTTTCTCATTTGCCACATGTTGCTTTTACTTTTTTATATTGTAGCATTATATGAATCAAGTCCTACTTTGTGCCACATTTTTATTGTCTTAGCTGATCATTATATTGGCTTGCCTGTTTCTTATCCAGTGCGCTTGTAACACATGGCGACTACAGACTAGAAAATCTCCAGAGAACTTTAGCACATTTTAGAAAAAAGACTGGTTTTCCACTCCTTTACAAATCTACAGTATCTTAATTTGAATAGTTTTACAATGGAATTAGATTAATGTTAAATCCGTCCAGTCCTAATCAAAGTTATGCATATATTGTGTTGTACCACTCTGTACCTCTCTTTTTGGAGTCTAGTAAAATAACATGTGCTTTAGGTTACTGTGTGGCTGCGAATGAGTGCTAGTAAAAGACTGGTCCTAACAGGTTTACAATGACTTCAAAAACACTCCACATTCCTTCATTGGTTGACTGATAATATGTTCTTTATTGCTGCGTGTAGCCTCAGAACTTTGCCCACACCACCGCTGCCACTCATCGGTTCATTCTGTTTCATAGTAAAATTCAGTGACCCTGTTCACAGGAACTATTAGCTCAGCCTCCGTCTGTTTGACTCCAAATTAATCCACCTCCGACCGCCACTAATCATTCACTCACACACCAGACTCGTGCTGGGCAATGTCCTTGAAGTGTCTTGCTTCTGGACAAAACAACAGTTTAGCACTTTACAGTCTTTTTCATAAACTGCAAATGTTCTTCAGGGCCAGTGTGTGTGTGTGACTTCTGTGGTCAAGTTTCTCTATGGAAGGTTTCGACTTTTTCTTGAGCACATAAAAATATCTCTCTTTCACCTTTCAAATTGTGGAACTAAATCCTCAAGAGTGTTCTGTGTTTAGAAGGCCGGTTAGTTGATTCAAAGGATTTATCTCAAAAAGGTGTAGGCCCATATTGCAAACCAGCACACTCCAGTGCAGCTAAGAACTAAAAGACTGTAAGGTAATCGGGACGACTTTCCCAGAAGTCCTACCTCACTGAAAAAAAGGGTTTTCCACAGGACCACTCTAGTTTTATTTTGGCCCTCAACTGTTTTCCACATCTTCTCAGCAACCCCCATAGCCGCTACTGTCTTTTGCTGCTCTTCAATTTTTGTAAGCTGCTTTCAGACTCTGCAATCCACTGAGGCAAAAGTGTGATCTGTGCTGAGCAGAATGATTGACAGTGAAGTACTGTGTTAGACAAAATTATTTGCACACATTTCACATTGATACAAACATCTCCTTTTTATATGTGCTTGAAACTATTTTTGGAGACTCAGTAGAGCTGTAACATGTTTCAACTTATTGCTAAATTAGTTAATTACTTCAATAATCAAACTATTGTTTTTGGCTTAGCTGTTAGTATTGGTCCAAAACAAATACACAGAATAATCTGTTGGGGACATATCCACATCATTTTAAAGGCATGCTCTTTTAGATCCACAAGCCCGTCCCTGCGGCCTGTGATTTGTGAGTCTTTTGATTTGTTTGCGGGAAATTCTGCAATCCGGAAGTGGCCCCCACCTAATAGCAATATGAAAAAGGTTACGTTGGCATTCTCTCATTGCAGTACTAACCAGGTCCCACCCTGCTTAGCATCTGAGATCTGATGAGATTGGCCGTTGACAAGGCCACAGTACCTGTTTTTCAATAGTTAGATATTACACTGTTAATGTAAAAAATAATTAATCCTAAATGGAATAAAGAATACCAGTTGAAGAACTATACCTTTACTACAAATTAACAAATTCTGTGATTTTTTTTTTAAATACTGTGATAGTGTTAAACAATTTTTTATTTTATTTGTTCTGAATCGACTAGTACTGTAAATGTCTAAAGGACAGATGGATGTATGGGGTTTGAAAAGGTCAAAGCACATTTAAATGTTACTCAAATGTTTGCACAAGGAGCTCTCATGATCGTAATACTACCAGCAACTGCAGCAGGGCCCCAGCAGCTCAGCCTAAAACAAACCGACTGAGTGCATAATTGTTTTTTCATTGGTCTTGGCCTCTGTCACCTCAGCTTCTCCTCCAGCTGTTTCCCATTTCCTCCACTCCGGCATCGAGGAAGGGCGGGGGGTGGCGTACGTAGAAAACATCCTAATTACCGAATCAGCGGCTCATTGGCAAACACGCAGAGTCCCGCTGTGCAAAACGATTATTGATTGAAGGCGTTTGGACACGTTCTCACTCCCCTTCTCCCCTCTCGCTGCGCACAAGTTTAGTAATTGCTGTGTCTGGAATATGATTAATCTGATGTCTTTGTCTAGCTGTAATGAGAGTTGACTTCCCTACAATGACTTTTGAGTGCTTTTCCTCCTCCCAACGCTTTCTTTTTACATAAATACATGTGATTTTTTGGCAAGAGTGTAAGAACTTTAAATAAAGCTGTCATGTTGTTATAAAAGCAGAATGTAATTTACAACTTCTACCACTAATTGGGAGTGTTGTGTCCCATCCAGTCATTGTTGCCGATACCAATAATGTCTAGCCAAACCTGCTGATACATGCTAAATGTAAGACATATTACACAGTAGTTATTATTATATTGGCACTAACAAAGACATAACTTTGTATTCAGCCAACTTTATATCATGTTTTTTGTTTGTTTTTGTTTTATTTATTTTCCACGTAACATTTATTTATTTAGGGTCCCCATTAGTCTCAAGCAAATCATAGATACTCTTCCTGGTGTCCTTTTTAGATATTCAAGAAATTCATGTAATGCATAAGTGTAACTTGATAATTACATTAGACTGATTGAGCTAAAGTGTGCATAGATGTGATGGTGGAAAGACGTTAACAACATTTCAAGATGCTTCTTTGCAATTGCATTTTCTAGTTTACAATGTTTTAATAAACAATTGTATGAATGATAAATGCCTTAAGGATAAGAATTCCTTTAATTGTGTTTCCATGCTTTTTCCGTGCAGACTGCAATGCTATAGAACAAGGCCAAACTGGTCACAGCAATTACGGAGTTTGCAAATAATACCTCAGTTAAACCCAAGGGAGCAGCATTTCGCACAAACAACTTAAAGTAAAATACTTTTTAATTAAATGTAAATATACATATTTCACTGCAGTGGCTCAGTTGGTAGAGCCCTGGCCTTTGAGCCTGAAGGTCATCAGTTCGAGCCCACAGACTCAGTTCCACAGACTTCAACTGACGTCTGCTGTTGTTGCGTCCTTGGGTAAGACACTTAACCCCACTTTGCCTGAAGCCCCTGCTGAAAGATCATGCTCTTATCAATAGAGCAGCCATCCCCCTGTGGACACCACCTGCAGGAGGATCAGTGAGGGGCTGGTGCTCTGTGAACTGGTGCAGCTCTGACTGCCACCTCCCAGAAATGGATTAAGGGGAAGAAAATGGATGTATATATACAGTATATATATTTGTACTTAAATTCTCAATCTTGTTTTAAGAGGAAAGATGAGCACAAATAATGCATGTTTTGTTCATTAAATGATGCTTGTCATGTCTCTATGGTTGTACAATGTATCATTTCTGCCTAAAGCTGCCCTGGGCTCTGTAAACATGCTGCTCACTGTGGTTTTTCTGCAGTTTTTCAAAGGAACACTAGGACTGCAGCCCGGAGACTCTGCGCTGTTTATCAACGGCCTCCACATCGATCTGGAAGCACAGGACATGTTCAGGTATGATTATTCCTGTCCTTGGGCAAGACACTTCACACACAGCTGCCACTTTGTTTGTACCATTTTATAAGAGCAATTCATTATTATTGTAACCAATAAAGTTAGATTGGATATACCTAACTTTCATAATAAAAATAACAATGTAATTAAAAAATTGAAAAAAAAGTCCATTATTTCTATGAAGATGCTGGAGCTAAGCAGGGCAGGGCCTGTTAAGTACTGTGATGGAAACACCAGGTGCCACAGTGGGGCCAATTGGAGGAAGGACTCCATTAAATAAGGACCCTAAAGAAAATGTGTAAAAAATAATATTATTGGTTGTGCAGAAGACCCATTGTTTTTATTGTTAAAGAAGTGAGGTTGGAGCAACATGTTCCCTCCCAAATTACGAGAGACGAAATTGAAAAATATAAATAATTCACAATTAATGTCTTTGCCTTTTTATTTATAAAAAGGTATTTTTAAAGTATTGATGATAATAATAATAATAATAATAATAATAATAATAATAATAATGCATCGGTTTTATATAGCGCTTTTTTGGACACTCAAAGACGCTTCACATGTCATTATTCTTTCACTCCATACACGGTGGTGATAAACTACCACTGTAGCCACAGCTGCCCTGGGGCACACTGACAGAAGCGAGGCAACCAGTATGTGCCATCGGCCCCTCCGACCACCACCAACTATTCACACACACACCAGAATCAGATTCAGTTTATTTGCCATTTGCAGTAAAAACACCACATAGTAATACATTAGCAAAAGTCACCAGTGTGCACAGACAAATACAGACATAAAACAACATTAAAAGACAAAAATAAAACAAATAAAACAGTAAACAAATGTCACTGTGAAATCGATCGACTAAAATAGTTTCAAAACAAGTGCAAATCATTAAAGTGCTCTGTTCACACTGATAACAGCTTGTGGATAAAAACTGTTAGTGTAACGAGATGTCCTGCATCTCAGAGAGCGATATCTTCTGCCAGAGGGAAGAAGCTGGAACATGGCTTTCCCAGGGTGGCCAGAAGAGTCATTGACAATCCTAAGAGCTTTGTTTAAAAGTCTGGATTTATAAAGAACCTCCAGAACAGGAAGCTCACAGCCCACGGTCCTCTTCGCAGAGCGGAGCACCTTGTTTAAAGATCTCTTTTCTTTATCTGTGATGTTTCCAAACCACACAGACACAGAACCAACAAGTAAACTCTGAATGGTGCTGCGATAAAAGTTAAGCAGAATCTTAGAGTTAGTGGTAAATTCTCTAAGTTTACGCAGAAAGTAGAGACGCTGACGAGCTTTCTTAACGACCCGGTTAGTGTTTTTAACCCATTTCAGGTCGTTAGACAGAGATCTAGACTCATTGTAGGTGATGGGGGTGAAGTGTCTTGCCGAAGGACACAACGGCATGTAGCATGTGGCTACGCTAAACTATTACAGGTCAGGTAATAATTTGACACACACACTATCGAGTTCTGGGCTAAAAATCAGAAGTCCCAGTTCGCCTCTAAGAGTGGAGAGAGACACAATGAAACACTTGAATTTTGCAGATGGCACCACCACATGTATTGAATTTAAAGAGACTATGACAAACGACAAACAATGACATACAACAAATTTACATATATAGACAATGAGTTCTGTTTGGCTTCCGGAATTGTCCACTTCAACGGTTGCACAAATGTCAGAGTACGCGAAGCGCACAAAACAAAATATAATCCAAGTGCTCGTTCAGTGAGTGGTTGTTTGGTTGGGCTCGGATATTCCAAAGAGTGAGTTTTAACGGGTGAATGTGAGTCAATATGAAGTGAGCCCCTCACTTCAAACACGAGGACAAATCAAAAGGGAAAAAGGGCGGCTACAGGAGCCCGACCGGAGCAGGAGGATGCAGTTGTCTGACTGGACTGAGTTCCTCTCTTGGAGCTCAACTCTGGTTGGGACTAAGCTCGCCATCCAGAACCTCCTGGCCAGTTCTCCAATGTGAAACACACACACACACGCTTCCCTCACAGCCGACGGAGCAACGGAGGCTCCTGCAGCTTCTTTCCCAACCCGCTTCTACCGGCAACCACACAGTCTGTCAATATGGCTACTGACGGTCATGTGACTGATGGACGTGATGACGTATATTATGCACGCAGCGCGCAGTGAAAATACATTTAACTTATTTTATACTTGCACATTACACAAATATATATATGGTTTCTTCACCTGGGTTACAGGCAGTTTGGCACTTTACAGCCGCAGCCGCCCCACTGTGGCACCTGGTGTTCCCAGAGGTCAAGTGTCTTGCCAAGGACACAACGACAGCAGACAGTAAGAGTCGATGGTGAAAGTTGGGCTCAAACCCACGACCCTCTGGCTCAAAGGCCAACGCTCTACTAACCGAGCTACTGTCGCCCCTAGAGGATTTTCTTATTTTTCTAACTACATTTACTTCACTTTTATTCAAGTTACAATCATGGACTGGAGTAGACAGTTTACTAAAGCACAATGCAAATAGGTCTGAATTGGCACAACAAAAGGTCCTTTAGAATTTTTACTTCTGATAGTTAAAGACCTTATGACGGGTTTGATTTATTTAGAAATACAGTTTTAATACCATTTTATATTAGAAGAGAACTACTAAAGGTTTCAAAATCAGTTGTTGTTTTTTTTGTCTGATCCCCCCAAATCGAAATAACCCCATAGCAACGCCCTTAGAAACGAAAAAACTTCACAGCCCTTGGTGACGTCAGAACGGATACGTTTCAACGCTGTAAGTTGTTTACAATTTGGTATTAGTTCTTTTTTCGCGGATATTCAAGACGACAAGGCCGTGTACAGCGAGTATGAAATAACTAACAACAAAATGACACTAGAATGTGTCATTTTGTTGTCACTGAGATAGTCCAGTGGTTGTGTCGATGGACTGTCAATCCAGATACTTGGGTTCAAATCCCACCTCGGACATTTTTTCACACTCAAAACGGCAATGTATGTGTAGTGAGCAATTGTCACCTGTAGAGTGCAGTATTGTGTTGGGCATCAGTGGAGAGAAGAGAGAAAAGGCAGTCCAGTGGCATAGATCCATGGTTTTCAATGCATGGGCGTAACCCGCTATGACGTCACACACAGGTTAGAGCATAGACAACTTAAATTGCCGTTGCAAGAGCTCTGGTGTGTGTCGTTGGTGCACACCGGGGTAGTCTTGCACAGTTTTCCAATGTGGTTTTACTGCAAATGGCAAATGAATCTGATCTGATGAAAAACACGTTCTTTTTTATAAAATATAGGTTTTTTTTTGCCGGAATCTCTTTCAAATTGACATTGTCATGCAATTTTGATATCCACTATTTTTTTTTTAAAAAACCCGTCGGTGTTCTGTGCAGTGTGCTGGACGTGCTCCGCAGTGAGGCCCGTGTGATGGAGGGGCTGCGCTCTCTGCTCATCGAGACCCCCTACATCCACGACATCCTCAAGCTCAACGTGCAGCCGTCTGAGGCCGACTACGCTGTGGACATCCGCCATCCTGCCATCAGCGTGAGCCTCAGTCACTCCCTCACTTATAGGACTTTTAAATGCAACAATGAAAACAAACCGGTGCAGGCTCATCGCACTTTTTCAAATTTATTTTTTTGATTAAGAATTATTCTTTTTCTATTTTCTGCTTCTAATTTGGCTGTTACACTCACTTGGTCCCTAAAGCGTTGCTTGTACACACGTTATTTTAACATATTATTTGAACAATTAAGTTTGTTTGCAGAGAAATCCCCTTTACATTTATTTTTATTTTATTTTATTTACTTATATCAATGACTCATAGTGGATCTCTGACCAGAGAGAGACCAGAGAGGGAGAGAGAGACCAGAGAGGGAGAGAGAGACCAGAGAGGGAGAGAGAGACCAGAGAGGGAGAGAGAGACCAGAGAGGGAGAGAGAGACCAGAGAGGGAGAGAGAGACCAGAGAGGGAGAGAGAGACCAGAGAGAGAGAGAGAGAGACCAGAGAGGGAGAGAGACCAGAGAGGGGGAGAGAGACCAGAGAGGGAGAGAGAGACCAGAGAGAGGGAGAGACCAGAGAGAGGGAGAGAGAGACCAGAGAGAGGGAGAGAGAGACCAGAGAGAGGGAGAGAGAGAGACCAGAGAGGGAGAGAGAGAGAGACCAGAGAGGGAGAGAGAGAGACCAGAGAGGGAGAGAGAGAGACCAGAGAGGGAGAGAGAGACCAGAGAGGGAGAGAGAGAGACCAGAGAGGGAGAGAGAGAGACCAGAGAGGGAGAGAGAGAGACCAGAGAGGGAGAGAGAGAGACCAGAGAGGGAGAGAGAGAGACCAGAGAGGGAGAGAGAGAGACCAGAGAGGGAGAGAGAGAGACCAGAGAGGGAGAGAGAGAGACCAGAGAGGGAGGGAGAGAGAGAGACCAGAGAGAGGGAGAGAGAGAGACCAGAGAGAGGGAGAGAGAGAGACCAGAGAGGGAGAGAGAGAGACCAGAGAGGGGGGGAGGAGAGAGCAGAGAGATGTTATTTAAACACATTATTTGTACAATTATTTTTTAAGTTTGTAGGCAGATAAATCCCCTTTAAATGTCATAAAGTTGTTTTTTCATTATTTTTTCAATGTTTTATTTGAAAACAATTTTACATATATCAATGTCTCCAGTGGATCAACAACTTGGAGACTGACCACCGCTACAGCTCGTGGCCGTACAACGTACAGGAGTTACTGAGGCCCACTTTCCCCGGAGTGATCCGACAGATCCGCAAGAACTTCCACAACCTGGTGAGCGCACACTCGGTCTGACCCAAATGTGGCCGAGTGAGATTTTATTACCTTGTGTCTGTGTGCAGGTCATCATTCTGGACCCAGCCCAGGACCACTCTGCAGACCTCCTCAATGTAGCAGAGATGTTCTACTCTAACAACATTCCACTACGGTAGGAGCAGAAGGGGACTTTAGACTAAGTACAATCATTCAGTGAAATAGTTCAGGACAGTAATAATGTTAACAGCACTTATCTGAATCCCAAAATATAATCTAGGAAAAAAAACTACAGAATGTTGATCACCTGAATTTCCCCTTGTGGGATAAATTGTGTATCATCAATCATGTATGATGAGAATAAACAATATTGCCAATGCCCAGATTCTGAAAGTAGTGTATCATTATCATAATCAAGATTCCACAAGGGATGTAAATTTCAGTCTAAAGATTTTTGAAACTCTAATGGTGTTCCAGGATTGGCCTGGTGTTTGTGGTGTCCGATGAGGATGACGTGGACGGTATGCAGGACCCTGGAGTGGCGCTGGTGCGCGCTTACAACTACATGTGTGACGAGGTCAACAGCCAGAGCGCCTTTGAGGCCGTTATGTCGGTCTGTACATGCAAATGACATACAAATACTGTTCATTCAATAGCTTCTTTTTATTGAGCCGTTTTGAACATTTTGTGGGTTTATCCTCCGCAGATGTACAACCGCGTGGCTCCAGGGGAACAGCTGACTGTTGCAGATGTGGTTAAAGTCCTGGAGAAGAGGTTTCCTTATGTGGAGATCAGCAGCGTGCTCGGATCAGACTCCAGTTACGATGCCAACAGGAAGGTGTGCACAAATAAACTGTACTACTGTAGTGCAGGTATTATCAAGGTTTTTAGACTGGAGCTTGGAGGTTAGGATTGAAATCACCTCCTGGCCCCCAATTTTTAGTGATATTTTTATGATCACAAGGCAACTCTAACAACAGTACAATCTGTGGCTTAAGTTAAAAAGTCCAGCTATCCTGGTCATGTCCCTCTGTGTTTCTATTCTCCTTGTCAGGAGGCAAAGGCCTACTACGCTCAGACAGGAGTGGGGCCCCTGCCTGTGGTCCTCTACAATGGGATCCCCTTCCAGCGAGAGCAGCTGGATCCAGACGAGCTCGAGACCGTCACCATGCAGAAGATCCTGGAGACCACCACCTTCTACCAGAGGGCCGTGTATCTGGTGTGTGTCACGAGAGAACCTTTGAATAAGTACATTATTATCATCACATGTGATATCGCAAGTCTGAAACAACTGCAGTACATTTTTATTTAAAATAGCCAATGGTTGAATGTTACACCACTGTTTCTTCTTCCAAAACGTACTTCACCCACGCTAATGGGAACATCTGCCACAAATCGGCACAAACATGCTCACCTGGTTCATTGTTTCCAAATGATCCTTTTTGTTTGGTTTTTTTGTTTGGTTTGGAGGCAAACCAAAAGTACTGCGTCCAAATTAGTTGAGTCAAATTTTTTACAACCTTTTCTCAGAACTGTAATATTAATGTGTAATGTCTAAAAAACAATGGAAGCAATATGAAAATGATGTTTCTATTACTAACAACCTGAATGCATTTTTTCTGCCTTTTAAACTTAGATAATTACAAAAAACGAATACCTTAAATTTGTTGCCTCCCATAAACCATAAGGATCTCTGTCTCAGACTGCTTTTTTTACGTATCCTTTTGAATGTGCCAGAAATCTGCATTATGCAACTCTTTTGTATTTATGTGAGTGATCTTGTCATGCATTCCATGTGAGAAGACACAGAAGAAGGCAGTCGGTTTATGCTGTTGTGTAATCTGCTGCATTAAAAAACCCACTGACGCTACATTCCTTTCTCCTCAGGGCGAGCTGGCCACCGACCACGATGTCGTCGACTACATCATGAACCAGCCCAACGTGGTCCCGCGCATCAACCCCCGAGTGCTGTCCACCAGTCGGTCCTACCTGGACCTGTCCGACACCAGTACGTCCACCCCTCCCTCCCAACACGACTGCTGCGAATACTTCTCCTTATAATGCCTCTGATTTTGTATTTTGCAGACAACTATTTCATTGACGATTATGCTCGCTTTAGCACTCTGGAAGTGAAGGAGAAGAACGCGGCCGTCGCAAACAGCATGAACTACATGACGAAGAAAGGTATGGAGCAGTATTAAGGATATTTTTAATATTTTTTCCTTTCTAAATACTTCTCACCTGCACACTCTCTCTCCTTTTGTGCTTGTCGTCCACACCTCAGGGCTTTCCTCTACCAATAGACATGGTAATGTTTTTTTATCTTCCCAACTTTCCCTTCTGTTCAAACCTTGTGGTGTTATTGCTTTTATTTTTTTATTACGTTTTCGCAACTCTTGGTAGACATACATATTCAAAAGCAATTCTCACTCAAAACTGCACGGATCTTTGTGAAACGAATAACAAGCAAGGAAGCAGTAGATTTCTGCAGTCATGTTGTTTCATTGTTGAAAAATGTTGAAAAAGGCTGGTGATGTTTGAAACGTGCCTGATGTGGTCTCTAAAGGTTTTGCATGATAAGTACTGAGCATTGTGTAGAGACCAATCCCGGTGACTCTCGAGTGAAGGTAAAGGTGCACTTTATTTATCCCCGTAGGGCAATTCATCCTCTGCATTTGACCCATCCTGATGCCACTAGGGCAGTGGTTGCCGTAGTACAGCGCCTGAGGACCCATCTCCAGATGTTGATGCTCGGCTTGGTCAGGACTACCGCAGCTGGAAATGAGCATTAGGTCCTTCAGCCTCGGATAATAAACTACGATCTTCATGAAATAGCATAAATGTTATTGGCCTTCTAATTTATTTCTAAATGGGACAATGACATCAGTGCTATGAAGTTATTTCACGTTTTGCATACATTAATACTTTTCATACTTTCCAAACCATTTTCTTCTGCTGTATTCGTTACCGGGCTGTGGGGGCAGCAGTATGAGACGCCCAGACTTCCTTATCCACACTCACTTCCTCCAGCTCATCCAGGTGTTCCCAGGCCAGCGGAGAGACCCTGTCCTGGGTCTTCCCATGGTTCTCCTCCTTGTATCTGCAAACTTGTCCTTTTGGTCACTACCCAAAGCTCGTAATCAGAGGTGAGGGTGGGAACGCAGATCCACCGGTTAATTGGGAGCTTTACCTTTCGACTTAGCTCCGTCTTCACCACAACAGTCCGATACAGCGACCGCATCACTGCACACCCTTCAACCTTCCAATAGTTTTACTGTTCAAACGAAAGGCATTCAATGTTTTAATAGAAATACAGCATACTCTTGCAGCTTTAATAAGTAGAAGTGAGAGGGAGACAAATGGAGATGGGGGCAAACACACCAGCACCTTGACCTACATTGGACTCAGACTAAACGAGGTCTAGAAGAGGACTTCACCCCAGAGCCAATTGGTCCATTTCAGTGTATGGATCACATTCCCCATTGTGCATGTTTAATACAGTTGCATACATCGTCAGATTCTTGCAAATGCATGGAGAAATATTCTTGGAATTATATGCATGATAAAATATTCCTCTATAAATAAACATATTTAAATTGGTGACATTTCTACTTTTTCCTTTTCCTCTCCAGACGATGGCTTCATCCGTGCTGTGACCTATTGGGTGGTGGCTGACTTTGACACCCCATCAGGCCGCAAGCTGCTCTACGACGCCATCAGACACATGGTAGAAGGAACATTTATATCACTGAGACTTCATTACGATTATACAATAATCTATTAAAATGTTTTATTTCCACTAAATAGAAATCCAGCAACAACGTCCGCCTGGGAATGATCAACAACCCGTCTGCCGCCGTGTCCTCCGAGACGAGCCGCGTGGCCAGAGCCATCTGGGCCGCCATGCAAACCCAATCCGCCAACAACGCCAAGAACTTCATCACCAAACTGGCCAAAGAGGAGACCGCCGCCGCTCTGGAAAGGGGGGCGGACATTGGAGATTTTGCCGTTGGGGTAAAACCTTTCAGTTCATTATGTAAATACAGTGTTTTGTGGTTTCTTGCTGATGTAAATGTTTTGCAGGGGATGGATATGACGACGTTTAAAAGCTCCTATGAAGATTCTAAGTTTGACTTCCTGCTTTCCCACGCTGCCTTCTGTAGAGACGTGCTCAAGCTGAAGAGGGGACAGAGAGCAGTTATCAGCAACGGACGAGTGAGTTTGTTTAGCAATTTAAGCAATAGACATAAATGTAATGAACAATAAATGTAAACAATATGAGGCATCAGAGTTCAGCCACAGACACGGTATATACTGTGTGTATTTGACATATGTGACCATTCATGGTAAAGAATAAGAACAATCATCTGGGGATGGAAATGCAGTTGTGTTTTTTCATTTTGGAGATTATTGCACATTTTCAAGTGTTTGGAATGATTTGGTTTGTGCCTAGAGCAGTTCTGCTGAAAGCTACTAATGGTAAATGTATAAACCATACATGTGTGAAATTTACAAACTCTAAAAAGAATTATGTGCTTCCTCCTGCTTAAGATCATTGGTCCCCTCGAGGAAGAGGAGGTGTTTAACCAGGACGACTTCCTGCTTCTGGAGAGCATCATCCTGAAGACGTCCGGGGAGAGGATCAAGAGCAAAGTGCAGCAGTTTGGAATCGAGGAGGACAGGTACGAGTGTGAATATGTGAGGGTAGATGGTCTTTTTTTTTTTATGTGAAAATATAGACATACAATAGACATGTGTAGGTGTGTAGACATACGAACAAATAAAATAAGACAGACAAGATACAGACGACAGTGCAGATATTCACATGGGTTTGATTGTCTTGACTGGAGTTCAAACGGTGTGTTTTGTGACCAGGGCCAGTGACTTGGTGATGAAAGTGGACGCACTGCTCTCGTCTCAGCCTAAAGGAGAGGCTAGGGTGGAGTATGGCTTTGCTGATGATCGCTACAGGTAAAGTTAACACTGCAGAGAGTCATTTCTACATGACTTCATGAACACTTTGCTGTATAAAAAAATATTCTTTATCCATGACGCCTGTGAATGATCGCATAACTCCAGAGGTAGTTTGGCACCATAACTGTATTGCTCAATCTTTCTAATTTTTGAAAGGGTTTGAACAACATTTCCGGAAAACCTAAATGGCCAGTGATTTGAAGTGAAGTGGTGATCCAGATCAGTGTGTGGATGCAGACATTTTAAAGGAACATTTAGCAGCTTGGCTTCTATCACGGGCCGTGGCCAATCTCCTCTTCACAAAGTGGTCCGAGCTTCACATATGACAGAGGTCCTTTAGAAACGGCACACACAGAGAATAATCTGAGCTGGATCTGGAGATTTTCTGGCGGAATTTCATGCAGTACAGTCTGGGTAGCACAGCGGCACACACACAGACACAACTTTGGTTAAACATTGTGGTAGAGTTTAAAAAGAATTTACACTGATGTGAATATTCCTAACAGTGCTGTGAAGATCCGACCGAAGGAAGGCGAGGTGTATTTCGACGTTGTGGCGGTGGTAGACCCTGTCACGAGAGACGCACAGAAACTTGCCCCGTTCCTCTTGGTAAGGTCAAACCCTCGCAGCTTCAAGACATGACATCAGTGTGACCGCAGACTGTCTCAGTGTGTCCTAACACGTGTGCCTTCGCTGTCTCCAGGTTCTGAAGCGGCTGGTAAATGTCAACCTCAGAGTGTTCATGAACTGCCAATCCAAACTGTCCGACATGCCGCTGAAGAGGTGAGTAACCAGCACCATCCATTTGCTGAAGGAGGAGAAATGGGGATGTTGCCATAGTTCCTCATTAGTCTGGGAAAACACTGAATGTTTTATAGAGCAGAAATCTGAAACCTAGAAGTAATGTGTGATAATTGGACTACACATTTTTCTATAACAAAGTTGGCATATTTATAATTAAAGCAACACGGCTGGCACGGTAGCACACTGGGTAGCGCTTTGTGTGACCTTGGTCTTTGAAGCACTATATGGATAAAGATTACTTACTTACAACACCATGTAACTCTATGAAGGTGGTGTGTCTGTTGATTGAATGGAAATAGAAAGTTAAAACTCCACTTAAAAATATTCTACATGGAGATGGACGGGTTCAGAGTGAAAATATGTACTCAAATGAAGGTGCACACATGCTAGCATCACAAATCTAGTTCCTTTTAGTCTATTTAAAAAGACAAAAGGCAGCCTATTCTTCCTATTTGACTATTTTGCTGTTAGTCCATGTTATCTTGGAACCATACTGCAAACAAATGCTTTAAGTCAGGGTTTCTCAAACTGGGGTACGCGTACCCCTAGTGGTACGCGGGCGCCCTCTAGGGGTACGCCAAATAATCTGTGAAAAAAAAAAAAAAATTTTTTTTTTTTTTTTTTTTTTTATTTTACCAGGAAAGTCCCATTGAGATTAACTCATTGACAGCCATGGATGTCATTTGAGGACAACATTGTTTTTCAATCTTTTCCTGTCAGTCTGTGTCCCCTGTATCATACAGTCTGGGGTTTGGCTGTAGACAGTATTTTATTAAGCCAGCAGGTGGCAGCAGAACTCCCTGGTTTGGTCAAAGATCACTCTGAGCACTCTGAGCAGGAGAGACAGAGGTGAAGCAGACATGGATTAATATAGTCAGGGTCAGGCTACATTTGGAGGCAGTTTGAGCAGTAAATGTGTCTCCAGAGCTGACAGAGACCATGTGGAGGGTCCTAGCAGCAGACCATGTGGAGGGTCAGGACAGCAGACCAGTGGAGCACCTCAAAAAAGCCACAGAAAAGTGGACTATTGCTAAAATTATCACTGAGTCCACACCAGGAGCCAGCAGCAAAGTCCAGATATGGTCACAGCGCACGCCGGACTAAACAGACGCTCTGTAGATGTAACCACACAAAAACACACAAACGCGTGCATAAACGCACATACATGCACGCCCAAACACACAAAGACACACAGCAGTATTCTGTTGCACTTATACTATAAGTATAAGTATTCACTTTGATTTATTGTCATGTATAGTGTTTATCATTGTAATTTTGTTATTCTTTGATTTACTCTTATTGACATAAAAATAGTGCCACCTAATGGATGAATACTGGCCATTCTATCTGGCATAGTTTGTCATGGGCTCTACTTTCAATATGTACATTCTGACATTTTTTGGATGAGTACATTTTGAAATTTTTGAGCAACACTTTGTGGATGTGTGTGTGCCATAAAACTTATTATTTTACATTAAAAACACTTTGTCAAAACGTGTTGCTGTTTTCTAACATTTAAGATCCTGGACATGTTGGAGGAGATGCTACAGTTAAACTAAATAGTTTTACAATCACTTTTCTGCAGTTCGTCTGTTTTCACAAAAACCTAATTTTCTAATTTTTTTGTCTAAGACTGGTGCTTACTGGTGCTAGGTACACTCTCCTCTGTTCGACTGGAGATCACAGGAGAACGAAACAAACTAAGAACAAACTTCTTTTTGCTGCTGAAAGTAGACAGTCCTGTCTTTCAGACTCTGGTTTCATATTTTTCATAGCACACAATATTCTGTGAGTCTTAAAAATCAGTGAAGTCATCAAAAAATGGCTGGCAGTCAATGAGAACCTCTTTTTCGTGTACAAAAATTACATAAAATTACAGATGATAAAACAGTCACATACAGATGATAAAATAGTCACATACAGATTATACAACAGTAACACACAATTTCATAAAATTACGGATTATAAAAACAGTTACATTTCACTGAAGATGTCTCAATCTGGATCTAAAAGCATTCAAGGAAATAAGATCAGATCATTTCTAGTCTTTTTGCAACACGTTCCATGTAGAAGGAGCAGTTTTTTTTCCCAGTTCTGTGCAAAAGGAACAGAGAGCAACAAACGATCATTCGATCCAAACCATGAGAACATGTCTCTGTGAGTAAACGACAGATGTAAGAGGGCAGCAGAGCAAGCCTTAGAAACTAAAGTGCACCAGAGTCCAAACCTTCTGTGGACAAAGATCCCACTCCAGAATATAGCTCACAGTGAGGCTTTGCAGTTCGCAATGAATGAAACATTTAAAACATTTTTTTTTCCTATATTTAAGCGCAGTCTTACTGTTGAAACTGTTTAAAATATTACATTAAATATACTTCTTTAGGAATGAAACCTCTGCCTTGTTATTGATGAATACTTCGGCTTACTACGCTACTGTGTGGTGTTGGTCATTTGTGGTGGTACTTAGAGAGGCAAGTATTTTCTGAGGGGGTACTTGGTGTGAAAAGTTTGAGAACCACTGCTTTAAGTATTCATGTTTAACACTTGTATATGTAGTTCTTTACATAGAACTTTACGTAGAAGCCTCTCAAAGCCTATACTGAAGTCATCATTCATCAAGTAACTGAAACATATTTTCAGATTAGCTTGGCATCGAAATAGGGATCCATTACTATACAAAATAATTGTGATCAGTGTATACAGTTTATAATTACATTACAACAGAATCATGAAACTTTGGCCCATTTGAATATCTCCCTTGCCTCTCCTTTTCTCTCTTTAGTTTCTACCGCTACGTGCTGGAGCCAGAGGTGACGTTCCAGGCGGATGGGAGCTTCTCTCCTGGACCCATGGCCCGGTTCAGGGACATGCCCCAGTCCCCTCTGTTCACACTGAACCTGAACACCCCAGAGAGCTGGATGGTGGAGGCTGTGAACACCAGACACGACTTGGACAACATCTATCTGGAGGAGGTGGGACGAGTGAATGCATAGAATTGGTTGAATATGAAATGATTGCGGTACTGTACATAGTGACTCATACACTGCAAAAAGTGATGACAAATATACATTACATTGACTGCCTTAAAACAAGATTGGTCAATGGGACAAGAAAAATGATGATGTTTTAAAAATATACCCGAAATGTCTCCCTTGGAACTTTGTTTGTGAGTGGGGCTATTATTTTGGTTGACACGTGGGAAAGTATCTCTCTACCGTGCATTTGTCCTACTCTTAGGTGGACTCTGTGGTGGCAGCGGAGTACGAGTTGGAGCACCTGTTGCTGGAGGGCCACTGCTTTGACGTGAGTTCTGGGCAGCCCCCACGAGGTCTGCAGTTCACTCTGGGAACAGCCTCCGAGCCGGTCATCGTGGACACCATCGTCATGGCCAACCTGGTGAGGCCAACGCCGAGCACAAAGTCACAACCTGTACTCCACTTCATGACAAATGATCTGAAGTTCATATAACAAAATGACATTGTAGCAACAGAATCTATGTATGCATATTTCTTTGTGTTCATCCTTGACCTTGAAACACCGTAGTCCACACATCCCCCATAGCGTGTGGCTTATCCAGAAAGAAACTGTTTAGATCTAATCATCTCAATGGGTGCTAATCTGGGGCCAAATTCTCTTAGAGGAACAAAAGAGCGAATCAGGAGCGAGGATGGTCTGTTTCAGTGAACAAAAACACATTTGGGCATAGAAGGCACCTGATTGGTCTTGATTTACAAAGAAGGAACAACTTTGAAACGCTAGGCTCATGGGGATTTCAATGTAAAGAACAATGAGTGTGAAACCCATCTCTAATGTCACTGTTGCCGTGTTTTCTCTGCAGGGATACTTCCAGCTGAAGGCAAACCCTGGTGCTTACATCCTGAAGCTGAGGAAGGGCCGCTCAGATGAGATTTACAAGATCTACAGGTTCTAAACTTACCCACTATTGTTTATCAGTAAATGTGCAGTATGAACATCACGATGGATTGTATTCTTGGTATTTCAGCCACGACGGCACAGACTCCCCTGCGGACTCTGACGACATTGTGGTTGTCCTCAACAACTTCAAAAGTAGAATTATCAAAGTAAAGGTTAGTGCATCATCTGGTAAACGTGGAGTAGAAACGTAGCAGCTGCAAGGACTTCAAAGACTTAAAGCATTGTATTTGATGAAGCCAACTCTAATGGTGCATGGTGTAGTTATTAGTGTGAAAACTGCCTGGAAACATAATCAAATAACAAAACATTTATCAATATAGAAGTCTTGTAATTCAAATAAGAATCTATTATTTTTCACCTCATTATCTTCTTGTACTATTTTCTAGTTGTAAATGTACTTCATTGTAAAACTCTACGTTGAACAGGTGCAAAAGAAACCGGACAAGTTACACGAGGAGCTGCTGAGTGACGGAGTCCAGGAGGAGGGCGACGCCGGCTTCTGGACGTCCATCACCAGGTGATGTCACATGCCAATACAAAAGAAATGCTTCCGGCCAAGAAATATAGACACTTGTTACAATCCAAATATAAATAACTCTACTCTTGACATAGACTTGTAATGTATAACTTTTGTCTTTGCAACGGCTTCTAAAAGTATCATAGCAGAACTTCTACTTCTTGTTATATCGCCTGGAATTCTAGACAAAAAATTGAAAACTAATGTGTATTTTTGATAATGGTACATGGTTGTATTTGTAAACCAGTGCTTTTGAATGTCGTATAGCTAGTGGATAGTGCGACACGTTAGCAAATGAATCAAACTGTGACATTTGAGCGTCCCTAAACCTTAGATTGAGAAAGGACGATCAGATGTAGGTGACTAAACTGACGATCGCGTGTGGTTGTTGCAGAGGCTTCACCGGAGCGGGAAAGGCCGAGGAGCAGAAGCCAGAGAAGGACGACGTGATCAACATCTTCTCCTTGGCCTCGGGACATCTGTACGAGAGGTTTCTGCGGTAAGGCCATTAGAAAGTGTTTTATTTTTGGGTAAAAAGTGCAATAATACATGTGATAAAAATGGTTTTGCAGGATCATGATGCTGTCGGTTTTGAAACACACCAAAACTCCAGTCAAGTTCTGGTTTCTCAAGAATTATCTATCGCCAGCTTTTAAGGTGGGATCTCTCTCTCTAGTTTGTCACTCGAGGGCGTTGCCTCAGGAACGTTTACTTTTGCTGCTGTTTACTTTTTCTAATATTGACTGAAGAGCTGTTGGCCTTTTTTTTTCACTTCTCATTTACACATTTCATGTTGAAGACTGAATTTAAGGTGACATTTCTCCAGGGTTTTCACTTCTACAGTACAAAGACTGATATGTTCTGCACCAGATTATAGCTACACACAATTTAAACTATACACATTTTTTAAACAATACAAAAACATGAAACATACCTCAGACTTGTATCTCAGACAAACATTGTTGTATGAAATGACTAACCATAAAATGGATACATACATTTGACACTACAGTCCACATAAGTTGTCATAATTTACATAATACATTAGATAGTGTGGGGCGCACTTTCAGGGGCTTCACTCTTGTCCTCAAACAAAGGAGACGTTTCCCACTAACCGTCTGACTGTTGCGTTCCTCCAGGAGTTCATCCCTCACATGGCCGAAGAGTACGGCTTTCAGTACGAGCTGGTGCAGTACAAATGGCCGCGCTGGCTGCACCAACAGAGCGAGAAGCAGCGCATCATCTGGGGCTACAAGATCCTCTTCCTGGACGTGCTCTTCCCGCTGGCTGTGGACAAGATCCTGTTTGTGGACGCGGATCAGGTCGGCGCCTCGACATGCGACACTGGAGCTACACATTGGGACTCTGCTTCATTTGTTCCTTTTGTCGTCAGATCGTGAGGACAGACCTGAAAGAGCTGCGGGACTTTGATCTGGAGGGCGCCCCCTATGGGTACACTCCATTCTGTGAGAGCCGGAGGGAGATGGATGGATATCGCTTTTGGAAGTCTGGGTACTGGGCCAGCCACTTAGCAGGACGCAAGTATCACATCAGGTATAGCAGCTTCCCACTGCGCTCACTGTGACTATGAAAAGAAATGTCCTTTTATATTTTCCATGTCTTCCCCAGTGCCCTTTATGTGGTGGACTTGAAGAAGTTCCGTAAAATTGCAGCTGGAGACCGTCTCAGAGGGCAGTACCAGGGTCTGAGCCAGGACCCCAACAGCTTGTCAAACCTGGACCAGGTCTGGCTTGGCTTCTGCACACACATCAATCAGGATCAGTACCCGATCTATTCTCACTAAATGTAAATGTGTTGATTGTCAGGACCTACCCAACAACATGATCCACCAGGTGCCCATCAAGTCTCTGCCTCAGGAGTGGCTCTGGTGTGAGACGTGGTGTGACAACCACTCCAAGAAAAGTGCCAAGACGATAGACCTGGTAAGAGTGAGACCTCTGTTGTTCAAAAACGTCAGTATTTTAAGACAAAAACATGTGCGCGATGGGGTTATGCTCTGTCCATGAGTCTGGAGGGAAAAGCAGGTCTGGGTTACTCATCACAGTGCACTGATTCATCCACTAAAATATTTAACATTTATTCAAAACTGACACTTGACCAATCGTCAGGGAATCCTATCATGATCTTTAGTGTTTGTTTTACAAAATGTGGATCTTCAGTTCACAAAGCAGAATGTAATGTCTCACATCTACCACTAGATAGCATATCCATGTATTTTCTATTTAATAATACAAACGTGCACATTCCAGGGCCATCTTTAGTGAATATAAACCTGGCTAATGTGAAATAAAGTAGCATTATGTATATGTATGTATTATACTATTCATCGATTATCAATATCTAATTCTTTGGCCATAGTCAACATGGCAATTTCCTACAGAAGATGTGCGACTGCATTGTCCCTGTGATAAAAGTCCTTCTCTTTGTGCAGTGTAACAACCCAATGACGAAGGAGCCCAAGCTGCAGGCGGCTGTGAGGATCGTGGCGGAGTGGAGCGACTACGACCAGGAAATCAAACGGTTCCAAAGCAGACGACAGGAGAGGACGCCGCCAGAGCACAGCACGAGCACAGGTACTAACCCTAACCCTTTACTCTGTATTTAAGCTGCACCAGTTCCAGACATGTTTCTAAAAGACTGGAGAAGGATCAACTGTTGGGTTTTTTAACATTTCCCCTTTCACAGACGAGGAGCATATCACTAAAAATTAGATTGAAGGACCTATAATAAAGCTCCAGGAGAATACATTTATGAAGAATATTTGATTTGTCTGGAGCGAGATCCAGCTTTATGTTGTTCACATTTTCAGCAGTCGAACCCTTTAAGGATCCAATGTACTGGGGATAGAGCTGTGAACAGTAATTGGTCTTAACTTTCATATTGGTGGGAAATATTATCAAAAGCATCAACAAATCTTTACATTTGAGAATAGGTTTTTTGTTGTCAAATGATTGTAAAAACAACTCAATTCATTTCTAAGAATGCTTTTAATCAAACCATGAACTCAATATTTTCTATATAATTTTTTACTATACATTTAATGACATTTCTGCCCTTTGGTTTTTACTTGAACCACCTAATCTGAAAAAGCCTGTTTACAAATAGAGGACAATTAGCTTCTTTAACTAGCCAAAGAGAAAGCGTTTAAGGCAAATGTATTTGTATAGCACAGTTTGGTAGTTTTATTATATTTTTTGAAGTCTAGAGTTGGGCTGTACTTATCTTGTGCTCCTCATTCTTACTGTTCTGTAATTTTAGCAACACTGACATTTCCCCACTGTGGGACAAATGATCTGTTATTGTGCTCAGAATTCATAGCACTAGTTTTGATTATCCAAAATGTGCATCAGGACATGCAGTGAAATGTTGGTCTCACTTAAATGTTGTATGTGTGTCTCAGATTCCCACGTAGAGCTGTGAGACTTCCACTGGACTGCGTTTGTACTGACAGCGGCTGCCACACGGGGGCACTGTTGCAGCCTCATCATGTTGTGTGTGAGTAGGTGCTGTGTGTGAGTGATCTGAGAGTATGGAAGGTGTCTGGGATGTTTTTTTTTTTTGCTTTAACCTGTGTACGATTTGCACTGATCATGTTGTGGTTCTGGATGTGCTCTGGACAAAGGGAATAGGTTTTCATTGTTCATTTTTTTTTAATTAAGCAAATGTCTCGTAAGAAGTGCAGTTTTATTTGTTCTAACACAAGGACCAAAATAAATGATTAGGATTTGATACTTCGCACCTTGATAGTTTTCTCTCAGAGTAAATGCTGTAGTGTGGAGATGAGACCCCGCTAATTTTGACTATTTATGTACAAATATAAATGTGTGCTCCTCATGAAAGCCATCTCCCATAAGTCAGTTTTTAGACCGCAAAATCAATGTTTTTAATGCAAACTGGTCATCTTTGACGCATTCCCAAATAAAGCAGTCCACTGTATTTTGTATATGAACTGATCTCACACAATCCTTGTGTTTTCCTTCGGCAAACGTTACGTTTATGATGCAAGCAAGGCTTAGAGGTTTAGTGAAAAAGATGTATTGGCATAGATTTTACAATTTTATTGTGAGCCATTTGAAAAAGGGTTTTACAAAAGGTAACATTCATTTCTTTTTACAGCAATTCTTTAAAAAAAATGATACAAACAAATGGGATAACTAGGTAATGGCTTCTATAAACATGGTGAAAAGAGAATACATGTAAATAAATTCTACAGACACAGGGGGGTAAATACTTGACATGAAAACAAACAAAAAACAGACAATGGCGTGATTGTTTCCTTTTCGCTGAGAGTCCAGAATTACCAACCGATTTCCATCTGGTGTCCAACTGGAATGTTTGATAAAAATAACCTTGATTTCCTGCTTCCACATGGCAACAGCGCTGGTAATCCTTCAGTTATACATGGCCTTAATTTGAAAACACTCAAAATAAAATGAAATGAAATTTAAAAATATACAATGGAATAAACAGAAGTGACTTGGGAGAAGCACGTTGTTGCATCATCTTCTGTGGGGGTGGAAAAACCAGTGACTGACGCAGTGGGCTTTGTCAAAGATTGAAGTTTTAGCGAGATCCACTTCTCTGCTCAGAAGTTACATGTTCTGCAAAGCTTTACACACATGCGCCTCCAGCATTACACACAGTATGATACAAAATAAGGCATTTCATTGTGTTGAGGGTTAGTCTGTGTTAACGCAGAGACTGATTCACATGTGTACATAGCAACAATGTGGTACTTTTTTTTTTGCCCGCCTATAAAAAGACTGCAAAAAACAATTTCATGATACCTCTTACTTAAAATATATATATTTGTCATATATATTTACGTATATATTCATATGTAAAAAAAAAAACAAGTTACAAGAAGGAGGAAAGGGTCCCTGTAGAAAGTCCAGGATCACTCCATGACCTCTCCTGGTGCCACGGTGACCAGCTGCAGAGGGATGTCCTGCCCCCCGACCAGGTCATGAGCCTGCAGGATGAGGGTGGTCCCATCCGCGGCGATCAGCGTGTCCGAAGGCGGCGACGAGGCCACCACGCCCTTCTTATTCTGGTGAGTCTTTATGTGCTTGGCCAGGTGGTCGCTGCGCATGAACCGCTTTGAGCACTCGGGGCACACAAACTTCTTCTCTCCTGCAGCAGAGGTCCACATAGGTCAGTTTACACACACACACAGTGAAGATTGTAAATGTACAGTAGACCAGGAGTGTGTCCAGACCTGTGTGAGTCCTCCGGTGTCTCTGCAACTCGTCACTCCGGGTGAATCTCTTTCCACAAAACATCCAGTTGCAGACGAAAGGTCGCTCCCCGCTGTGCCAGCGCAGGTGGGCCCTCAGGTGAGATGTTTTGCCGTAGACTTTTCCACAGCCTGGGATGTGGCAGATGTGCTGCTTCTTCTTCCCAACGCCCGAGCCCCTATCAGAAAGTACAACAGCTTTACATCGCTCTCTCCATGTGTGAATGTGAGCGTGTGAGAATCATGAGCCTGTACCCACCTCCCTGCGGAGTCCTTACAGTTGGGACAGGTGCAGGCCACCCTCCTCAGCCTCTTGCCCTCCCCGGGCATGTCCATGTCCTCGTCACCTATGGGCACACGAAGGTTGCTCAGGTCACTAGCGTTCAGAGTGGAGTCTCCGCTCAGCTGCCAGTCCTCTGAGTCTGGCTCCTCTTTGATAACGATTCCTAAACCGAGACATTGTGCTTAATACTGAAAGTGACTTGACAACAACTGTTGTGGAGTTAGTGGAAATGCTAATACCTGTTCCTGCTGGGCTGTCGTCCCCGTCCTGGGAGTAGAGCACTCCTGCCTGTCCCGCAGAGTTGACCGTGACAGTCTGGAGGTTGGGGAGGCTGACTTGACCGCCCTGTCCCAGAGGCAACGTCTGTACCGGGGCTAGAGTGAGCTGCTGAGCCTGGCCCTGAGGCAGCTGCAGACCCTGCAGAGACTGGACGCCCTGCACCTGGAGGAGGACAACACTGTCAGACTTTGGAGCGTGCAATTAAATGTAAAGTGTGTCTGATGGAAAAGCTCACCTGGAAAGTCTGCCACTGGATCTGACCTGTGGCTGTGACAGTCTGTGCCTGGATCAGGAAGGTCCCAGGGTTGACCAGCTGCACTCCCTGGAGGTTCTGTCCAGCATCAGCCAGTTCCTGTCCCTGAGACGTCCCATCTGACAGCTGCAGGATGGGCTGGGACAGAGTATTGGCACTGGAAGACTGCACCTGCAACACACAGTGCAGTGAGAAGAACAACAAACCCCACATCAAAACACTATCACTACAGTTCATAGTAATGATGTCCTACACATTTCATTTTTAACGTTCAAACTGCTAAATGGGGTATAATCCCTACCTGGATCTGCTGCAGCTGGTTATGAGAGTTGTAGTTCCCTGTGGTGGAAGGGTCTGAGACTCCAGCAGACACTGCTGTGGCCTGTGTGAGGACCCCAGTGCCATCGATGGTCTCAGGCAGCGAGGAGGCGGTGGAGGTTGGCACGTAGATGGAGGGGTCATTGCTGTTGTCATTGCTCTGTTTGTCGTGTCCAGTCTCTAGTGTCTGCCCACTCATGATGAGCTGACCCTCAGGGGTTACCCCAGTGGCTATGGGTACCGTCTGAGCCCCAGTGATGCCCAACGACTCCAGGTCCACACTGTTGATTGGGACAAAAGTGATGTTGCTGGGCAACCCCATAGAGCCACCGTAAGCAGACGCCCCTGTCAGAGAGACTCCTTGGATGGACTGCACCTGTCCCGCCTGAGTCAGGAGGTCTGTGGTGGAGGTGGTGGCCCCGCTGATGCTGATGGTGCCCTGGCTGCCGTCCTGAAGGAGCTGGATCTGCCCTGTGCCATCAGACAGTCCTTGGGTTGAGAATGTAGCAAGTGTTCCATCTGCATTTTGGATTTGTGGGATGACCTAAAAGGACACAAATGCAATTTCATTAGTAAAGTATCTTTAATGCAACAAGCGTTAAGACTTTTTATCTTTCTTTTTAATGTACTGTGATTAGTTGATTGTAATGCCTTGTGTGATTGTTTCAATAGCACTTTGGGTTGCCTTTCAAAATTGTGCAAGGCAACACAAAGCTTACCACTGTTCTTTTAAATTAATGTGAAGTGTTGGCCCACTTGATTTTTTTTTTTACCTGATACTGGATTCCTGACACCCCATTCGCTGTGGCCTCAGTCCCAGACGCGGTGACATAGATGGGCTGGTTGGGAAGACTTCCAATGGGAAGCACATATTGGCCGTTTGACGTGACAATCCCGGAGTTTGGAATGTGGACGAGCCCCTGGTCTTCTTTCCCGGAGGACACAGGAGTCAGCACCTCCCACCTGTCGGTGCTCGTCAGCTGCAGCGCGGACATGTCTGTGGTCTACAACAGAGAGCATTCAACATGAGAGTCTGCAACAACTCTGGCCTCAAACTCATCACATCATGTTACATATATTACATATGTTACATGGGACACACGGGTTAGTGGTAGAAGCTGGCATTGATGAAGTGTAGTGAACTGTAGAAGTGAAAAGTACAAGTTGTAGACTACAAAGGACAGTAAAGTGCAGTTTCCTGGGGCACACGGCGGTGATCAGAGCAGGCGGGTGGGGGAGGGGAGGCAGTAACTCCGCACATTGGTACAGTCGGTATTCGGTGCTTATGGCACACAGCAGATGACCTCACATCACCGTCCCGGTTGTACCAGTGAGCCGACCCCAGTGACTAGTGTCCTACCCACTATGGGCGGGTTTTCCACGGCTCAAGTGGGTGGCCGTTATTGAGGGGAACACAGGAAGTGTACGGCTTCACCCCCACGCCATCAAAACGTTTAAACGTGTGATCTTGATGCTCTCGAACTCAGACTAATGCTCATATTGACAAAGTTCACACGGATCGTGTGTTACCTGCGTGTCCGCGGCGCCAGCGGCCTGTAGAAACTCGCTCTGACTGCTGTCCACGTCCGCGGACGCCATTTCTCCTTGTTTCAGAGGCTGAGCTGCTCTGGGGCTACAGGGAGAGGGCCAAACTCTGCTCAACTCTAGAAGCGTGGTCTCCGGCCTTCAAAAGCCCGCAGAGCATCCCAACAGCGCAGTCCAGTGCAGCTCTGCAGGACACTGTTTACTTTGTCAGCTCTCGGACTAGCCTGCTAGCTCACCATAGCTAATGCTAGCAGTTAGCAGGAGTCCGGTGCAGATAAAGAGTGCTTCACTCCACTGTAGCTGCTCAAACTCACCGATCTGCGGCTGCTGTGTGCGCCAACTCTTCAGGGAGACCTCATAGTGCACAGGCCACACACATCCGCATGGTCGGATATATCAAACTCCAAACATGATTATTTGATCAAAGGCGGGCTAGTGTTGATCGGTGAATTCGGGTCGATTTTTTCTATTTTGATTGACGGTGCGGGAAACACAAAAAGGTGGGACTAACAAGCTTGACCGTCGCATTTGCATCACATTACAGGACGTCCCGCCCTTCTCCCCCGCTCTGATTGGCTGGCACTGTGGCTGCTGCCGCCTCATTGGTTGACTCGTTTGTCCCTCAAGCTTGTAGGACGTGTTCTTCCTGTTTGTTGTTGAAAATGGAATGCAGAGCTATTTTTTACGTACAACTCCTAAGTATCGTATCAACAATATTTGCAAAATAAACTTATCATAAACAACGCGTTAAGTTATTGTAAAAGCACAACTGATGTTCAACCTTTATATACTGGAACTTTTAACATAAGTATCAAAGCATAAGGAACGACTAGTGATTTAACTTCTTTTATTGACTCATAACAGGATGTGACATTCTGGACCCTTTACCGTGAGCACAGTTGGCCAAACTTAAAAATGGAAAATCATAGCATTTACAAATGGAAAAGAGTAAAACATGGAAGCCTAATTGAAAAGGCTCAACGGTCACTGCACACATCAATCCGAACATTCTGCCGACATAATGTGACTTTATTTTGCAATGGCACATATGTTGCGTTCACAACAAAGTCATTGTGTATGTTAACTTTGTCACTTTGGGTAGAATGGAAAATGAGTTGCAGGCTGGAATGTGTGGGGGGGGGGGGGGGGGGGGGGGCAGTGTGCTGGACTCAATCTGTTGGTTTGAAGTTGAAAAAGCATAAAAGCAATGGCTGTCGTAGTTTTGTTGCTTCGATGAACGTGCCTGCCCATCATTTCTTCTTGGGTGCGTTGGGCGTGTTGAATTTGAAAAAGATAATGTCCCCATCCTCCACAATGTAGTTCCTTCCCTGTTGCCTGTATTTCCCGGCAGACTGACAAAAAAACACCCAAAACATGAATTGAATATTCGTTTTTAATCTGTAAAGAGGACGGGATCGGCATACCTTAGCTGCGTTTTCACTGCCCTCCTCTTTAAAATCTACATACTTCATCACTTCAGCCATGATGAAGCCTTTCTCAAAGTCTGTGTGGATTTTCCCAGCTGCTTGAGGGGCCTTAGTTCCTTTCTGTACAACCAGTCATATATAGATATACACACATTAAATATACATCATAAATGACACAGTAGATTTATTATAAGCAATCGAACATCTTACCCTGATGGTCCATGCTCGCACCTCATCTGGCCCCGCTGTGAAAAAGTACTCGAGCTGGAGAGCTGCATAACCAGTCTTTATTATTTTAGTCAGGACGCTAGAATTGGAAAAGGGTCACTTTATTAGAGGTATTGAAGCATAATCAAAATAAAAAAAAAGGAAAAGGGGGTATTGAAGCGTATTAGTATTTCTCAACATATTTCCTCTCAATATGGATGAACTTGGTTGGAAACTCATATCTGTCACCCTCTGCTGGTAACCCTGGACATGAACTAAGGCTTCGGCAGTAGGTTAATGGGTTATTGGGTAATTTAAAGGAGACATAAGTTGTATTTAAACAAAACTATCATCACGTTAAGTCAAAATGCTCTACCTTTTAGAAACGGTAAAGAAAAAATCAAATGCCATCATCAAACAAACAGAGGTATATTTTCTGCAATAATACACAGCCAGTATTGCCAATTGCCTATTTTCCAAAGCTAATCCAGTGTCAAGACAAATTGTCTATGATTCCAGAATGCCTTCTTTGTATTTATTTTGACCTTCATCATTTCAATTGGACAGATGGTGACATCACCATCTCCCAAATCAGCGGAGGAAACCCTTTTTGAAGAGCTGCCCTGCTCCTCGGTCTCACCTCTGCGTCTTCTGTTCCTCGCAGTACTTGTTCCTCTCGTCCTCCTCCATGTCTTGCAATTTGAACTCCAGGGCTCCGCTCACAGGGATGACCATAGCTCCAGGGTCATGGGCGTCTACCCACTCTTTGATTTTAGCCAACCTGCGGACAGTCGGGGGTCAGAGTGTACTGGGGCACGAGGGGAGGAATTGACAAGACGCTCGGTACACACCATTTGTTCTTCTTTCTGATGTAGTCCTTTTCTGACAAATTGACCAAGTAGATCATGGGCTTGGATGTGAGGAACAGGTATTTATTCAATACCTCAATCTGTGAACAAATCGTGACAGAATCATGTAGAACTCCATGTACGAGAAGAACACTTAAGTTATTATTCTACCATGGGCAATATACGGATACATATTCTACCCATCTGTTCGAAGATTACAGCTAGAGGAATCATTTTAATGGAATCAAACAGGAAACTTATGAGTTACATTCATATTATTATTTTGTCAATACTAAACATCAGCGGACGTAACTCATCGTCTTTGCAATAACCATATTATAACTGAATCGCACGTTACAATGTTTCAGCACATTAAGGTTGAGGTATTCTTTATTTTTCCCGTAAATATTGTGTTCTGCATTTAACCCTGAAAGGGCACTAGGGCATCTTGCAGTGAATCAACTCCAGATGTTGATTCTTGACAAGATTTGGGCAGTGGGATGAACTGGAGCACCTGGAGGAAACATGCAAACTCTACCCAGAAAGGTGGCACAGGATTCGGACCAGTGTATAATCCCGGTGTATAATATGTAATAGTAACATAATAACTGGGTAAAGGTTTAAATGTGAACAAATCAGATCACGACATGCCGTCTTGTTTGCATTGGTAAGTCATTATTTGACTGAGGCTGAGCTGAGGAGTGAACAGAAAATAATTCAAAAAGTGAATATGAAAACTACAGATGGTACCCCCTCGCTCTCAAAACAAGTACTGGGTTGGATTTTATTACATAACTTAATTCATTTGTCTTTTGAAAATGGTTTTCATAAGTGCAGCTCTGCGTTCTACTGGATCAGAGCCGAGACAGCGGCGCCCAAACCCGCAACAGCTCCGGCACCTTTGCGCACAGAGAACTGCTTTTTTAATCTTCCCATTCTGCTGTGCTGCGGGTTAATACCAAAACTTTCTAGCAGCAAACGACGGCTCGTTCACATGGTCAGAGCAGCGAGTGACGAGCCGCGTCTCACAGGTCTTCACAAAAGTTTAAATACAAGTGATGTGTGTGGAGCTGATCCCGAGGACCATAAACACAAACATGTTCCATGTGGTTTGACTGGAGCCGCGTATTTGCGCGAATCCTTTGGGCTCCGTGACACAGAGGAGCGCGACAGACCGGTATGTGTGTGTGTAAGTGTGTGTGTATGTATGTGTGTGTGTGTGTAAATGTAAGCTCCAATGTAGTTCTGACCCGCGCCAGTGTGCAACTTTGACGGTAACAGAGGGGAGAGATGATGCGTGTGGATGTTACGTATGGAGAGGGGGAAAGTGCGTGCGTGTGCATATGTGTCTCGTGCGGCGTGAGAGTCGTCCCGGAGTTTATAATACATGGGCGCATACAGCTAGATACAGATCCGCTCGTCACACCGTGCAAATAGGGCTTAAAATAGCGTTATTAAGAGACCTCCCCTCTCCCCTTTTTCTCTTTTTTAACCGACAGCTTTGACCGGTTAACGCTGTGACGGTCAACCACCGGTTAAACGGTCGCCGATTTACATCCCTAATCCGTACACTCCGTTCAATCATCATTTCCCTGCATGTAACGTCTGGGTCTGGTCCCTGTGTTAGCGATTACAATCGGTTGAATTTCTTCCGACCATTCAGAGAGCGCGGAAGGCAGGTGTTGTAGTTAGTTGTAGGTGATGTCAAGAGTTCGCGTCGAACAGGCAGGTTGTAGTTTGGTAATGGCGAAAAATACGATAGTAAAGTAATCCGATCTGGTTCTATCAAGAAATTGAAGCCTGAGCAAGGGTAATATTTAGCAAATGTAATCGCTGGAAAAAATTGTGGCGCTACTCCCCACGGGGTCCGTTAGCGGCAAAGGAGATGGCTAGGCTAAATGCTAACAACAGACTCGGGCGCATTACATACGTCACGGTAAACTCGGATCCAATCGTTTCAATCTGCAAAAGGAGTTAACCCCTCCCACCTGTCCACGGAGCTCAATGGAGCAAATCCAGACCTTAGTACGAAATGTCATTTGGACTATGGTGTGGTACGACCAGGCAATTGGATAACAAACATTTGCAAAATATTTCCCACAATGAAAGTCCGAGACTACAGGCAAATGTAAAGAGCTGCATTGAAACCTGCCTCTACAAAGGGACCTCTGAATGTGCAGTTAACACATAAGACTTACTTCTTTGTCGTTCCAGTCGGGGTAAAACCGGACGGGCTTCTTCTCCTCCACGACCCAATTCTTGACCTTTATCATGATGTCCTAAACCACAAGCACACTGTGATAAGACAGGAGCTCTGTTACACCTGGGGCAGAGATGGAAACGTACATATTCAGGCTTGAGTTTCTTGTCTCCTCCTCGCACGGCGGTCTTCTCCAGCTTGTCGATGATGGGAGCGATCGTCTCCTCGTCCTTGAGCCGGAGCTCCTCGTGGATGATCTCCATGTCCCTGACTGGGTCCACGTTCCCCTCCACGTGGATAATGTCTTCATCGTCGAATGCACCTACGACGACAAGAACAACCTGAGTTTCAGACGATTGAAGAGCGAGGCAGTAATAGTTTTATTTCAGTGTCTTTCAATAGATTGAAAACATCACACGCAACATTAAAAATACAGAATAGAATACATATATAACATTACAAAGAATAAGCCAATTTAAAGTACAATCTCAACTGCAATATTCCAAATCCACCGTAGAGATGTTTATAACTATAAGCACTGCAACTACAAACAGAAATGTCACCTATGCAAGTAAACAACAATAGAGACGCTACACTGAAGGCTTTACGAACAAGTTGAAAATCATAGCTACAACAATCGCAGCCATTGTCATCATTTGACATTTTCACTTAAGAGTTCCACCGAAACACGAGATGCAATTAAATTACCAAAAGAAGGCCTAAACAACACCGCTCAGCCAAACTAGTGAACTCGCATTAAACCTGAACACAACTACCTCCAATTTACAATTTAATTTAATTCTAGGATTATGCCAGAAAACACGGCTAGAGTAGACTGCACCATTGAGACTAAACATAATCTCCAGTAAACGCGTGAATATGGCCTGGACCCATCTCATACTGAAAAAAAACCCCTGATAGGAATAATTATTATAAGTATTTGAAATATTTTCTGTCTTCCAAGTAGGGATGATACTTCACGGGCCACAGAAAAGAGCTGAAGAGACAGTTTGAATGGCACTAATAAATCAACCACAAATGTCCATTATCTAAAATGTGGAAAATATGTTCTTGAAACTCAAAGTGACATCATATAATTGCATTCGCTGCAATGAGAAGGAAGACCATATCACAGACGTGCTTAAACAACTTACGCGTCATGTGGAAGATGGCATCACAGGCGCTGATGTGGGAGAGGAAGGCGTTCCCCAAACCCTGTCCCGCATGGGCCCCCTTCACCAGCCCTGCGATGTCCACCACGTTCAGGAATGCAGGCACTTTACTGCACACACACATGTTTGGGTTAACTTCATATGAATAGAAATAGATTTAAGAAGCAGACTATGATGCCGTCATGTACCTGACAGGTTTATGGTACTGGCAGAGGAAGTCAAAGCGTTCGTCCGGGACTGGGACTCTGCTCTCGTTGGGATCGATTGTGCAGAAAGGGAAATTCTCAGCAGACGCCTGGCTCTTGGTCAGGACATTGAAGAAGGTGGATTTTCTGAAATAAAAGAAAAAACACATGTTACCAAATATGAACTGCTCAAAAATCCTCACATCCGCAACACGGACTGGTGGGTCAGCATTTTGTCCGCCTTTCAACCTTTATGTCGCAGAAAATTCCAACCAAATGTAGCATCAATAAGACAGCAGAGGTAAAACTACGATACGCTTGTTATATTCCATAAAAAAAGTAGTTTGATGCACAGGGCTGTGTTTTGACTCTTGTATTTTGACATGGACCCGTTTCCCCAAGGTGAAAAACTGACAAAGGTCCAAACAACGCGAGAACCTTTCTCAGCACAGTCTTTCAAATTAACTTTTGACAAAAGCAAAAGCATTTATAAAGAATGTTTTCTATAAACAAGAAAAATCCTAGTGACAAGCAGATGGAATTTAAGTAGATAGACACTTACTGCATATGCATTTTAACACATCTGGACACCTTATTTGACAAAATTATTGGATCATAATGGACATGTACCATCAGAAATGGATTAGAGAAACTCAATAAAACTCTAAAGGTAGACCCAATTTTAATCAATAGGTTTTAGGAATGTTGTGATGTCACATGAACGCAATCTATTAATAGCTTAGAAAACGACAATTATTCCAAAACATCTACAATTACACGAGTATATGCGATTACTTTAAAGTCCTGGAGACAAGCACTGAAACAGCTGCACAAAACACACAATAAAAACAACAAGCTACAACTCCACAAACGCACTCACCCCACATTAGGTAAGCCAACAATCCCGATCTTCAGAGAGGTCCCGAAGCGCCCGATTAAAGGGGGGGCTTTAGGTGCTTCTTGTTTCTTAGGAGGCATCTGCAAACATGACAACAAACAGTCAAGTTCGCAATCAATGCAAAGGCTCAAACTAACAAACAGCGCATCATTTATGACAATAGTTATCTGGAAGCGTCTCCATGTGCGCGTCTGTCATCCCATTCAAAGCCCTGACACACACGTTAGCATTAACTAGCTTCTGATGCTAACAGAATGCTCGTTTTCTTTTCACTCTTGACGAAATAAACTTATTCCGAAGCCTGGATCTTGTGTCAGGGCGTCTAATGCAGTGTGTATGGAGTTTATAGACACCATAAGCACCTTTGGAGATATTTAAGCCGGCAATCCGAGGTCCAAACCCGGGCTGGTCGAGCTCACACCGGCCCGAACCGTGGAAAGGCTGGTCAGAGCACAAGGCGGAAGTGTTTTGGGATAGGACTAATCCGATTGGCTGTAAAAGTAAATAATAATCCTGCGTTTTCGTTAATAATAAACAATAGTACAGCAACACATTGCTTTTTCTCAATGTGTTATTAATATGCACAAAAGTAGCAAAGCGATTTCTGGGATGTTTATGTCTAAGTATACTTGTTTTGACTGAGAGACGTCTCTGAAGTGATAGTATCACTACAAAAAATGAGAAGGATTTCATTATTACATGGTTCATTTTGTTTGGTACACAATTTGTTAAATTACAAAAAAAAAACATTGCAATATTTGCATCAGTAAATGACTATTAACCATCAATGCAATGCAATCTAATGTTGGTTTTCAGTTTCTATACACCAGTGTAAGGTAAGGCCTACCTCTACATAAAGAAATACAAGATTACTGAGAATTTCTTTATTACAATCATAGGCAGCAAAGCCAGGGAGCAGGTTAGATCACATAAAAGGTTTACAAAACAGTAAATTTAAATACAGCATCTAACAATACTTCAGAGCCCCTTCTAGCAAACAGTTATTTACACTCCCAGTGTTATTCAGTCATTCTATAAATAATAAATTACAATCTTACAATGGGGCTTAAGCTGATAAATGTCAGTCAATCTGCGTTTCACCTTAAAAAAAAAAAAACACTCGCTCAGGACGGAAGGCACTTGAGACCATTGTGTCAGTAGTAGTACCCAAGCATGTAACACAAGCAAGTCCCCAAGTCTTTTCTCCAATTAAAACTTAGAGATAAGAAAAAATGAATCACACCATCTACATTTGAGGAGAAACATCCACAAAATAATTAAGACTCGCTTCCACAGCCTGTAAAAAGTCCACATTTTTGGCCCGTGTTTGTTAGACATTCATTCAATATTGCGCTCGTCAACTTCTACAGCAGCTTCTGATTGAGGATCTCCCAAATCATCAGCTTTCGGAACACCGGCATGTGGCACTGCGATACAATCACATCAGAAAATATGTTGAAGTTATGGCGGTACAAAAAGGTGATTTAGTAAGTCATATTGAGGTAATACCTGTTTGAAAGTCAGAGGCCGCTCCCTTGAAATATAGTCTGCGTATTTACAAGCAAAGACGCCGCAGTCGCTGCCGTTCTTCTGCTGAGGGATCTCCTACAAAAGCATTTATCAAGATGTCGATCAGAAAGAAAGCAAAAACAACTCAATGGTGAAAAGTGTCAGTGATACATACACTAGACCTCATGCTACAGGCAGACCATTTACTGAGGTCCAGCTCCCCGTCCTTCTTCACTTTGTGCTCCTCCTGAATGTAGAGTCTGAGGGGAAAACGGAATTAAGTCAAAGAGAACACAAAAAATTGGACGAGTGACGATTCTAATATATGCGTACAGTAAGAGTCTGCTGATGTCGTCGTGCCGCTGTCCCATCGAGTCGTAGGTTTTCACAGTCTTTAACTTGAGGTCAATTACCTGCAGAGAAGGAGAGAAATCCAATCAAACACCAACATGAGTAAAATAAATAATTTGTCTAAACTGGGGTTGCACTATATATGGAAAACAGATGGCGATAATTGGATGGTACCAATACGCTCTTTTGGCTCAAACAGCTCATGTCAAATTGTTCAATAAATGTAATAGAACCAAAAACAATCATTACAAATGTCAACTTAAAGTGGTTCTCACCCCCGCTCCTCGGAGCTTACGTTACTCACATTTCCTGTTCAAATCTTCCTCTAAATGGGCGTAGCCTGGAGGACTAAAGGGGGCGTGAACGAGACTGGGCCGTTTACATTGCTCTGGGCGGGGGGCTGCTGACATCAGGTCCAACTTCCAGACGTCAGGTCCAACTTCTGTGCCAGTGTTGGCGCCAGATTCAAAATTCAAATGTAGTAATACAGGTCGCCAGCAGATGGCGCCTCACAGACAGTTTTAGGCAGAAAGTTTAACTTTCAACTAATTTGCACCAAAGTGACAAGATTATGACCAGGATATGTAGACAACACTATTGGACACTCATTTATACCATTTATCAGCAAAAAAAAGTGGATGAGGGTGAGTTGTCCTTTAAAGATACATTGTTTATATGGAATCCGAAGTTCTGATGCAATACTCTGCTAGCACCAAGAAAAAAAGGAACAAAAGCTTTTACATTATGTTATCTACAGAACAAGAATGGACCAAGAATGGACCAACAATGATTCTTTCCAACAACCTTTGATTTCACTATTGATGCCATCATTTCCATAATTGTTAAAAAATATGAACACTAACAAACAATAGCTTTGGATCAAATTCTCAATAAATATGCATGTCTTGTTGATTTACATCTAAAGTTTGGCCCATTATCAATCTTGGTTTCGTGCCACAGCCCTAATAAGCGTTCTCACAGTTGACTACAATTCCATATTGCAGTATTTTCCAATATAGTGGAGCCCCAGGTCTAACAATCTACAAAAGAACAGAACAAACTACGCTTTCTTCTGATTCATAGTAGAACTTACAGCCATTGCCCAGTGGACTCCCAGGTGCAGAGGGACCAGGATGAGGTCACAGAGGAACAGGTCCACAGCTTTAGTCCAGCGCTTCACTGCAGAGTGTCCTCCGCTCTGCAGTTTAGGGAAGAAGAAGGTGCTGAAGGAGTAGACCCTGGGCCCCCCTCCAGAGCTCCGGTCCATAATCAGGGAAAGGTAGAAGTTTATCACCTACGAAACAGAGGTGTGTGTCAGGATTCAGTGCGAGTAGACATCTTAGATTATATAATGAGAAGCATAGACTGACTTCATCATTGAGCCAACTTCCTTCTTGCAGCGTGGCAAAGTCTCTTTGAGTGATGCGCAATTTGAAAGCTGCACTCAACACCAGATTGGGATCCCTCTGAGACAAAGCAGCACTAATCTCTGCTGCCATTTCCTGTCAAGGAAAACAAAAGAGTGCCTCAAGTTCACAATTTGATCATCTTTTTCTTGATTATTGAAGATACAAATCCAATGTTTGAATTTCAGAAAAACAAAGCTGTTGTGATTTTACGTTTTAACAGGAGGATTCATTCGTTTTTACCCCACCTTGTTAAGGCGGGGCAGCTCTTCATCTGTAAATCTCACATGTACGTTGTTGCTGAAAGGGGGCTCTGGGGGGATGACCGCAGTGGGAACTGTGTCCCCCAGGTGTAAGCGCGTGGCCACTTCAGCCGACAGATCCACTTCAGGAGTCTGCTTCTGCTGAAAGTTTAATTTTAATTTTAAAAACCGCCTCAATGCCAGGTTGTCAACATTATGTTGTTACCTTAGTCGCCCTTCCATGCTGTGTATCATGAAGGGGTCCAGTGAATGAATGAGTGAAAGTGGCAGCACACCATCTGTAAAATAGATCATTATTAATTGATTATTTTAAAATGGCAAAATTGTGATTTGTTGTCATTGTATGTCAAAAAATAACAGTAACACTCCATGTAAACCGTTACATTTGCAACATAGCAAATAATGCAAATAAGATGCAAATAAGTTCTCACCTGCCCTTAGGAGTTTGGTTCCTCCATGTGAATACACTAGTGCCTGCTGTAAAACACAGATTAAAATCAGTCCAAATGGAGGGAGCCGTTGATAAAAAGAGCAATTCACCCAGAAACAGAAAACACATGGATAATAATGTGGAGTGACCCACCAGTTAGTGCAGTCTTCCTGGGTGCAAAGGCCTTTTGGGTGTTTGCATGTTCAGTTTTTGATAATTCCCTGGAGGATAGTTTTGCATTTGTTTATATTATTTCATTATTTGTGTGGAATATGCAACAAAACAAAACCTACTCTTTTGGCTTTGATTGATTAAAAGGTAGTGGTTGATTCCTGCTATACTTCTCTGACACCATCTCCAGCAAACGTCTGTAGTGTTCTTTGTCGTTTTGTCTAATCGTCTGGAAAGATATAAGGTCAAAGATATTGATTGATAGACAATTGTGTTGTGCGGCAAGACAGGTCCTGCTGAGACTAGTTACCTCCTCCACAGTGAGGCTGGGCTTGTAGCAGCGGCTGTGTGCGTAGTTGGAGCTCACAGGCTCTGTGTTATTGGCCCCCAGCCCCAGAGCAGACCTGGACGGCAGCAGCTGTAGTGAACTTCTTTTATCAGACAGACCACCGCCACTAAACCAAAAAGACCAAGTTAGTTTATCATGATTAAAAATTGTGTAGCTTTTTCAGACCGAGACCTATCTGGTTCGGAAGAATTAAGAAAACATGTGTAGTGTAGTCTACTTGCCTAATCTTCCTCATCAGAGGAGGCGAGGTGGTTTTAAAGAGAATCTTTGCACCTGGTTTATCTGTTGATCAAAACCAACAATGAGAACACAGAAAGAAAAGACAAGAGTACCATGAGCCCAAAATAGAGGCCTCCAACCCATTATCCAGTCAGACTTTGTAATGCAGGTGTGGAGCTCATCTATCCCCATCGGAGTGAAGAGCTGCAAGGACACAGCTCAGGTCAGAAAAGCTGGACAATCCAACAGTGGATAAGGGCAGATATAATCATACAAGATGGTGCTATGAAACCAAATAGGAGGATCATATGGACTGACCAGTATTTTTGGTGAAAACGTAATCTACATGGAAATAGTCAAGTCCATAACGTCTAACAATTGAGAGTGAGGAGTTGACGTCATAGCACAGAGCCCCTCCCCGTCTCCGCCATGTTGGTAGGATCCCACCCAGCGGCAAACAGTTGTTGTTAACTCGGTAGCAAAGGAGGTCATCGCTATTTCTGTTTTACCATGCCTGGAGCTCATTGCTGTGTGAAAAACTGCTCCAGTACCTCACACAATAAGAAAGGAAAACGTAGGAACAACGGTTTACAATTTTTTAGGCCACCAAAATGGATACAACATCAGGGAGCGCAGGTGTCTGACCTGACGAAGAGACGCCGGATGGCTTGGTTGGCTGCAATAAGAAGAAAGGACCTTACTTTCGATCTCACCCCCCAGTCGATGAGAGTGTTCTCTGCATTTTCACTTGGGTACGTCCTAAAATGTCTTTATGTTACCTTTGCAAGTACAACGGTGTTTTCACCGCCTGGAGGCTTGTAGATGGCCAAGTCCTGCACCCAACCACAGCAGAAAGCCTCGTAACTCTCCAGTGACTTGTGACTTCTAAACTCCTGCATTGTGTAATAACTAACACCGAAAACAAGGTAATTGACTATATCCATGTACGTGCACGGAGGCAAAAAGTCTAGGTCTTTTTGCCACTCCGCTGCAGGAAGCTCGTATGGGTCTACCTGTTGTATGTCTGAGAGCTTCTCCAAATAACGTTTTGCCGTGGGTAGAAGCTTTTCCCTGTACGGTCCATTTCCTTTCGCCTTCACTTTCTCCATTAACTGTCTTGCTAGTGTTGTATTCGTAGATGTATCTACTGCCGAACTAATAAACGTGCTCAATTTAAAGACCTCTGGAGCGTTAGCGTTAGTGGCGTTGCCCCTGGCAACCGATGGAGGATCCTATCAACATGGCCGACCGGATTAGACCCCGCCCAAATTATCACGTGATCCCTCATTCTCAATAGAAGTTTACATAAATTAGCAACAGATTACCTGCCAATGTGCAAAACAAGTTTATCCTCACAATAAGTCTTCCATTTATCGTTATCAGTGACAAGCGCCTCTAAAGTATTAATGCCAACCTGTGGGTCTTCACACTCAGAGTGCTGGTGGTAGTTCTTCACTGGCCTACGCAGTCTGAGGAGACCTGCTACTCCAGTGACAGTCTTCTTGACAAAGCTCAAGACTACATCTGGAAAAGAAAATCATTCAGAATATGTTTAAGTATGTAAACATGTACATAGGATACCACCATACGCATTCAAAAAGGCCAAGGTACCTCGCTTCCGTCGTTTGACCTCCACCTCACTTTTGTAAATACTTTCATGTATGTTGATGCTGAAGGGAAAAGCACATGATTACTCATATTATTCTTATAAACTTACTAGTGATAGAGGAATCATTTATTCCTCAAAATACTCAAGGAATACAACCATAATTGATTCTGAAAACAGGTTATAAATATGTACTTCTTAAGTAAGGCGTCACTGATTACTAAAACTAGGAGCTCAGGAGTCAAAAAGCCAGAAATCAGATAAGGTGGTGCTTTAAGTCTAGAAGAGCAATAATATAAACAAACTGGGCCATTGTCAATTAAAAAGGACCAACGTCAGTCCTCTAGACCAGGAATTATTAAGCAAACAAACAAATTGAATAAAATGGACATTAAACTCACCGTCTGACACATAAAACGTGTAAAGTTTTAGATAACTAACCTAAATTAAGGTAATTTTATAAAACGTGTGACCACTGACTAACGACTAGATTTGACTGGAAGATGAAACCATGATCTCTAAGATGTTGTTCACGACTTCTCACGGATGATTCTGTGAACCATTGCTTGTATCTCAGGGTATTCGACAGTGGACTGAACAAACCTGTGGTAGCTCCGTTTAGCCGCTCTGCCGCTGTTCTCCAGCCGCTGAGTTTCCCCGCGCACGCTGCTTTCCTCCGCGGGGCTCTCGGTCAACTTCTGTCCGGCGAGGGGCTCAAACAGCGACGATATGCCGTCAACTATCCATCCATACATCCCAGACAAAACCCAGAAGACGGGGTGACGCGGGTCTCTGCGGGCCAGGACGACAGAAACACAGAGGAACTCAAGCTGCGACTCGTACAATGCTATAGTGTGTTGGCAAATAATTAGCCTAGTGCTAGCGCTAGCGTAGCCTCCAGACTGCGTCATGTGTTGAGACGCGCTTGTTTTACTGTACAGGGGAAGAGAGATGGGCGGGAGATAAGGTGGCCTGACATGAGCCAATGTACCAACGTTGTTTTAAGGATATATGTAAAACAAACGTACCCCGAGATTTATTTTCTAGCTCTTAAGGTTATGCAAGAGACTTTTTGAAGTAAATATAGCGTTGTAATGTTACACACAATATACATAAAAGGCAGCAAATACAGTTTGTCACCTCAAATATATTGATACATGAATAAAATACACATACAAATATAATGCGTTTGATTAGATCAATGTAACACACTTGCTTTACACGGTCTGGATTTTATGTTGAAGTATACAGTAATATCTATCCCATTGTATAAACATTATAAAGCTGTAATGCAAATATTCCATAGCAACATGATAAAAGTATGTTTGGTTATTCAAAAAAAAATATTGGCGTAAATTATTATCTTAAAAACATGTACTGTTTAAGTCTGGCATGTGCCTCCTCCCATCTTGGCGTGCTCTGCAGTGAGGCAAAAGGCCAAAAAAAATTAATACAATAAAACTGGCCTGTAAGAAGCGCTATTTAAATAAAGATTAAATACTTACTATGGTATAAGTTAAGAAATCACAAGATTACCGTCCATATTCATTATACACAGATTTATTACAACAAAAACAAATGTAATAACTCTCCTTCATTCGGAAGACATGACAGACTGTCCAGTGAAGATTAGTGCATATGAGGTTTCTGTAGTATAAAAACAATTGAATAAGTTATAAAAATGGCAAATGGCAAATTTTACCAATATTTATTTGGAGACAATACCGAAGTTTAGTATAAAAAAAACACAGTATTTAAAAATAAATTATGTGCTTATAAAACATCTTCAATATACAGTACTTCAGCTTAAGGCATGGACGTAATAAATGTGCAGACAGAAGACATTCATGGTTTAGCGAGAGGACTTCTTTGGGTCCGGCTGGTGAACCGGTGAACCTGAGGACGAGGGCTTAGAGTTAGTTATCACATTTGAAGTTGTTCCATAGTAAAGAGAAAATAAGGAGTAATATGTGCAGCTATTGTGAATGAATTGACCTAATATTTGAGAATCTTTATCACGACAAGGAAAATTAAAAAGGGATTCCTCGGCTAATTTGAAAAATAGGAATTGTAAAAAATGTTTTATTTTATTTTTATTGTCTAATCTGCATTTACTAAAAGAAACAAGGCAAATCATCCCATTGAAAACACTTACTCATTGTTTGCCTCATGCAGTTCAATCTCTCCTGGCAAAATCATAATTTTCTCTGTTTAATAAAGTAGCTAGCTACATTTTAAAAAGTGATCATCCTAAGGATTGACCCCAGATGTTGTTCAGGACGCGCCTTACATTGTGACAATGGGATACTTCACAGAGGAAAAAAACATCTTGGATTACACCAATTAATCTAACTATCTCCATCATGTCTGGTAAACCCACCTTGCCTGACTCCTGCCAAACGGTGCTGGACTTTCTCCAAATGTTGGATATATTCAGTCAAAGATCTCTCTTGGTCCAATGATGCGGCCCCAGTCTGCACTGAAGCCAGCGTAGAACTGGACTGTGACCTGAAAGGTTTCAACATATTATTAGGCTGAAAGTCACTTATTTCAAACATCAGAGAAAAATGTGCAAACCTTGTGTGAAGCCTGAAAGACTGTTTTCTGGACGGAACAAAGGGAGTCACAATTTCTCTAGATGAAGCAGATTCAGAATTTGACCGTTGAGGTCTTAAGACTTCCGCTTTAGAACCTGAGAGACCAAAAAGGGAATGATCACAGGTCTTCAGATAAGAAGCGTACCATGTAACCAACACTCACCTGAACTAGGACCATGGACGGAGCCAGAGAGGGATATGGTCCGAATAGCTTTCTGCCATTTTCTAGTCAAAAACTTCATCCTGGGGAAGAAATGAGGTTACCATACATTGTGAGTGCAAATAAGATGTACTTTATATATATATACTACATTTTGACATTTTTAATATAGTAAAGGTGACAGGAACTGTGATAACTGCCCAGACATCCATTTTGTTAGAGTTGCTGGTCTGAATCTGTAATGTTTATTTTGCATCTATTTAAAAGGAGTATTTTGCATCTATTTAAAGTAGTATTTTAACGATTGCAGTTATAGATCCAGGGGATAAAAAAATCGGAATTTCCTGGGTATAATAACATATGACCAACAAGGATAGATCATTCTGACCTGGAGATAGCAATGACCACTCGAACCGCCGTTCTGAAGCGGGTCTTCCCACGCAGAGGGAGAGAGAGATGGGACGAGGGCCGCGCTCCCATAGTGGCTATAAGACACAACGTGGCCTGTTCACAATGCTGAAAGCCCCCGATGAGCAGCAGCAGGTATCGTTTCTGATACACCAGCGCCTTCCGGAAGCTCTCTGCCCGGAGGTAGCGCTCGTACAGCCGCTGCAACTGGAAGAATGAGTACATAGGAAATAATGTTATAGTCTACAATTGAATTTACTTTTCATATTGGATATTTCATGGGGATGATGAAGGGGTGCAGGAATAAAAAGATTTTGGACATTTAATTCATACAAAAAGACACTGGGAAAGATGGATTCTTCCATATGGTCGTTCAATGGTTTTGCATTTCCCTGGCTAATACATAGTACACACAAAAGGAGTCATTTTCAGTGGTTCCTGAACCAATTTTTGATTATGATTGACCTGCAGCATTGATGGTAATGCCAATATGTCTACCATGCCTTGTTATACCCAATTCTAAAGCTTATGTTCAAGAAATACAAAATAAATCTATAATTTATTATATTCTGAAAATTGAACTGGAGTAAGGATTCGCACATCAATACCTACAGATCGGGTGCGTCGGAGGAGAGGCCTGTACAGCCTAATGTGAGAGAGAAAAAGTGCAAAAATGAGGAACGCTTCACGAATTTGCGTGTCATCCTGAGACACGCAAATTCGTGAAGCGTTCCTCCTTTTTGCACTTAAAATAAAGTAAGACTGTGTGCAGGATTCTTTCTCTCTATTCTGAAACTTGAACCCAACATGTTATTAGAAAGAGTTAAATACAAGAAATAAATCTGTCTTCAATTACAAGCCTGTAAAATGTAAAATACCACCTCTAACTTTTAACTAAGAAAACTACTTTAATAGTTTCGGCCCCCCAGTCCACTACTACTTCAAAGATTGTTTTGTTTCTGTTTGAAATGTCTGAGGGCAAATGGAAATCTGCTACACACCATAGGAAGATATCCACCATCACTCAAAGAACAGAATTGTCGTCCTTCTGACCTTGGGGTGAGTGAGGGGCTCGTGGGCAGGTCTGTTCTCAGTTTCAGATGAGATCTGGTGGAGCTCCTTCTCTGTGCGTCGCAGCTGCTGACTCAAAGAGCTGATCTTCTGTTTGAGGGACGCAGCGTCGTGACTCTGCGCCGAGAGCTGCTCCTTTAGATGACGGTTCTCTATAGAGAGCTTCTCCATGAGAGCTGAAGATGGAACCGATAACTCCTAGAATAAGGACATTTACAACATTGACATGAATGGGGGAAGCACCGTGCAGTTGGGCTTTAAAAGATTGTGGCAACAATTTTTGACAAAGCTTCTATACAAAATTAAATTGTAATTGAAATGCAATTGAAATAATCAATAATAAATAGTTTATTTTTTGGCAGTGATACAATTTTATTGCTCTCTGTCATAAAAGTCTCTTGCCAAGCGATTTAGGCCCCGTCCCAATTCTCACCCTTGCCCTTAAAAAGCACCCTTGCCCTAGATTTTGCGGGTGCCCGCGGGGTTTGGAGGGTGTCCCAAAACTTAGGGAGAAGAGGAGAGGGCCTTCACACCCCTAAAAACCACCCTTGAGCGCAAGTGAGGTCTGGAGCTCACTTGCGAGTGAGGGTGATCCCATGATGCATTACGATAGTTGTTGGTAAAGGAGCTGTCGGGCAAAGCCACAATGAAAGGAAACAACATGAAACACCCGGTCGCAAGTTTGTGCTGAACATGAGGAAGCTCTGAGGCGTGTGCGAGTCATTCAGAGTTTTTAATGCATGTGTTGGTGCCGTGTGTGGTGACGTTCGCTCCCGAAGCGGCCGCAGCGTGAGGAGTTCACTGAGGCTTCAGAGATGTTATTATAGATCCATGGTGTAGTTCAGAGCATCGCTTTGACAATTTGCTTTGTGATCCGCGGGACCGCGGCTGTACCCGTCTGTCTCTGTGCGCATATGTACATGTGTCTGCCTCTGTGTGTTTGTACATAGGTCTGTCTGTGTGCACATGTGTGCGTGCGTCTGTCTATGCGTGCCTGATGTGCAGCAGTTCTGTGCCTAATTATAGCAAATCTTCATATATGAAATAGAATTAAAAACGTCTCATTTTAATAAAGACTTTGTTAGACAAAGTTATATCTGTCAGATCTTATCTGTGGTGAAATCAGACACATTGATAATGTGTGTGACGTGGAACACCTCTGCTGCGTCATTTGCATATTGTCCTCTAGATCCCTCTAGATCCAGGGGTGTCCCAATTCTTAAGGAGAATATCCTTTGAGTGCACTCCCCTATGGGACAGCACTTTTCTGGTGAGGGCACTTACACCTGAAGGGCCCTCAGAATTGGGACGGGGCCTTAGTCTTTGAGTCTAGTGAGCATCCATCAGCTGTTAGTAGTTTCAGTCCAACTAACATTTATTGGCCCCACCAACATTTCAAACTCACAAAAATCCATCTCATTGGACAACAGAATAACCAAGACTGAACATATGAATTGTACTCATGATCCAATGGCCACATACCTGCTGCTTGTGATTGACTTTGTCGGGTAACTTTGAGCTAACACTGTGGCCAGTGCGGAGCTCAGCCAGCCTCTGCCTGGCCAGCTCCCGCTCATCCCTCTCCAGCTCGGCCAAAGTGCGCTGCAACTCCTGTAGCCGCTGCTGGTCCTGCTGCCTCAACTCCTCCAGCTCACGCTAAAATAACCAGTACGAAAAAAATAAAAATTATGCTCTGAAGATAATTTATATTTGTTTGAATCTGACTAGTGGGATTAAGTTTTAACATAAGTTTAACAAGAGTTTTCAAAGTCACAGAGCAGAGCTTTCTCTATAGTAAGGATCAATCTACCCTCGGCAGATTGGTAAAGGTAAAAAGACTATGAGAAAAACTGATTCATAAACTAGCTTAAATTTCTCAACTTCTCTATGTGTTCATGGTGTGTTGATGTGTGTACTAAAATCCAACCAAAACAGTATTTTATGTCTATGAAATCAAGCCATACCAGTTTACAGTAGGTGTTCTGCTGTCGTTTGTCCCTCTGCGCCTGCTCCTGCTGGCCTCTCCTCCTCTCCCTCTCCCACTGTTCCTCCCTCTCCCTCTCCTTGTTCTTCATTATCTGCAGTTTCTCCTTCAGCTCTGTAATCTCTGTGTCTTGATGCTTGGCCAGGCTCCTCCTCTCCTCCAGCTCTCTGCACGCGTCTTGCTTCAGCTCCGTCAGTGTGTCCAAAGCCACCTTTTGTCGAGCGGCTGCTTCCCGCGCCGTATGTACCTCGTCTCTGAGTGCCTTGTCCTCGTCCTCCCACCTCCTCCGGCTCTGCAGCAGGTCTGCTCTGAGCCGGTCCGCCTCAGACGCCAGCTCCTCGCTCCGCCTTCTCTCGTGGGCCAGTTGAGCGCGCAAGTCGGATATGAACTTTCCGTCGCGAGCAGCATCAGTTTGGTGTCTGAGCTCGAGTTCCTGCAGTTGTTTTGAGGAGCGTTGTTTTTCCTCTTCCAGTTTCCTGTGTGCGTCTGCCAGCTCGCTGCAACTATCGTCCAAACGGGATTTGGTTTGGTTGAGGAGATGTTCCAGTTGGCTTTTTTCTCGAGTGGAAGAGTCTTGCAGTTTCTGAGTCTCTTCCAGATCTCGCTGGAGGTCCACCAGGTGCTTCTCCAGTAACACGCTGCGCGACTGTTCTATTTGAAGTTCACGTCTAAGGTTACTGCAGGCCACGGACTCCTGCTCGAGCTGACCTCGCAGAGCCACGAGCTCGGACCTCTGCAGCTCCGATGATACATAATCAGCCTGTTAGACAGAAAAAGCACAGATCGTTTCAAAAGGACATAGTTTACACTCTCTACATTAGCGTCGTCATGGTGAGCCTCCTTCACTGACCTCGCGTCTGTCTCCATCCTCGATGTCCTTGCGGAGACTGCGTGTACGCTCCTGCTCCAGCTCCTGCTGAAGCATTTGGACTTTGCTCCGTTCCCTCCGTAAGGCATCCTCTCCATCTTCAATGTTTGTTCTAATAAAAGAACAGTAGTTATTCATCATCTCACCACGCAAGACATGAAATCGTTTTGGATAATGCCAAACGTCTTCATTATCAATGGGAATCATCAGTCATGCTCATTTGTTTTGAATTTAACAGCAAATACACAGTTGGCCATGGTGGATACCTCAGTGTCTCAATCTTGTTCTTTTGGTCCTGCTGGATGTTGTGGGCACGGTGCACTTCCTTCTGCCTCTCCTCCAGCTCAGCTCTTAACTGCAGCTCCATGTGTGCATCCTGGAGCTGGCCGCTGCCATCGGCCTGTGCAAACAAAACTGCTCATTAGACACAAAAACTATCACGGTGCTATGAAAGACCAACGATTGTATCTTCCTCACATTATGTCTTTGAGCCATACGACACAGCAGCTCTCTCAGTGCGATCACAGTCTCTTGAAGTGCCCTTTTCTCCTGCTGCCAGCTCATAGGAGGGTTGGGGTCCTCCTGGTGGAGAGAGGAGCCGTCCAGAGAGCGCTGTGGGGCCGTCATGTCAGAACCTGTGGCGTGAGAAGAGTTGTGGCGCTGAGACAGAGTAAGAATTCTGCAGCTCTCCTGGTACACCTTCCTCAACAGCGCCTGCAGGACAGAAGAGGTTTACTGTGAGAAAACTATTTAAGATTGGGTAGTTCCAACAACTGACATAGGACATTCAACTTACATAATGTCACTCAATTACAGATGCACAATGAGTACTCACTACTACAGGTGAGAAGAGAGCTGGTTTGTCATTAGTTTATAACAAACTATAAAAACTAAACTAATGAACATCTGTGTTCTTACACTTGACAATATGAATTTGAGCTAAATATTTGTCAATTGCACAATTATAAAGGGGAGGAGGGGTAAAATCCTAGGAGTCAATGGGCGGCAAATGGGGATTCTACCAAAACAAAACAAGTTCAAGTATACAGAATAATATCAAGAAGGGATTAAAGTATAAAGAAAATATGTAGTTATAATGTTTTATATAAGCTGAATTCTGCTGAGACGTGCATGCGTCTGAACGAGTGACAGACTACACACACGTAAAGGTTTAAGAGAGTGTGACCTGAAGTTCTGGGGAGAGCAGCTCTTCGCTGAAGCTCATGCTGCCGGCTGCACTGTCGGTGTTCGCTGTGGGGTTGATGCCTCTGCAGCGGAGATACTCCACAAACTGAGCATCCAGACGCTCTGTCTGCTCCAGCTCTGCTCGGAGACGGGCCCCCAGATCTGAGCTCACGTCTGTGGATACAGGGAGTACTTTCAAGGTTTGAGATCACAGAGAATTCACGGTTTAAAGTCACAATGGCAGGTACTCATTTGAAAACAATTCTGGATGTGGGATACTCACTGCTTCCATATCCATCGCTGGCCCATTCTGGAGCCGACAGTGAAGAGGTGGAGCCGATGGGAGAGGACGGTGTGGTGAGGTCTAGTTCTTCTAACTCTTGCACCTGAAATGGAACAAAGCGTAAACGTGACGGTTAGTGACTCTCTCATTTCCATAGTATGTTAAAGTAATGCATGGATTACACAATGAAGAAAAGACACAGTACATATTGATGAAGGACATTAAGGACTGAAGCTGGACATGCACATTTTAAATACAGTCCCTGGTGGCAGGTTGGCTGGACATTATCCCCTCAGAAGGCATTAATGATTTATATTTGGGAGTTTGAGTATACTTAACACTTGAGTATGGATGAACCTGATAAATCTATCATTAGAATTTGCCAAGACTCATTTCAAGTGGTACAGAGGGGAAATGGCATTCTGCTACAATTGGATACAAAACTAAAGGTAAAGGTGCACTTTATTTATCCCCGGAGGGCAAATCATCCACTAGGGCGTCTATCAGGAGTTGCCATAGTACGGCGCCCGGGGACCCATCCAGATGTTGATTCTCGGCTTGGTCAGGACTGCCAGAGGTGGAGGATATTACCTATTGTGCAAGGAAACCGGAGTACCCGGAGAAAAGCTAGGCAGACACAGGGAGAACATGCAAACTCCACTCAGAAAGGCTCTGTTCCGACTGGGATTCAAACCCAGGACCTTCTTGCCGAGAAGCGAGAGTTATTTATTTTTTATTTGTCCATGCCATATTACATACTTACATCATGTATATTCCCTTTAAATTTGTGCTACAGAGTGCTATCCACTCAGCACTGTGCCGCCCTCTACTGTGTGCCTTCAATTGGTGTGGTCTAATTGAAGGCACAGAGTTGTAAAAAAAAAAAGTATTGTATATTGACAGGTGTAGTACCTTGTCCGTGTCCAGTGACTCCATGGTGGAATAGTTGGAGCCTGAGACTGGAGAGTGACTGCTGCGGGACACCGGCTCAGGGGTGATTGTTCTGGAGTGGGCTGGCTCCATGAGGACTCTAGGGGAGGGTTTGACCGGGGGCAGGTCCAGGCCAGAGGTGTTGTTGAGAACACTGAGCTCAGACAGACGAGACTCCAGGCCGGAGGTGTGCAGGCGCTCGGGGAACCTGTCTAACGAACACTCCAGCCTCCGCAGAACCTCCGGAGAGCTCAGGGACACATCGTCGTGAGAGGACGAGATCACATCCTCAAACGGAGTATGGGAAGAATCTAGACAAATAACACATCAAAACCACAAAATTTAAATTGTTTTGAGTCATTTTTACATTTTAGACAAATATTTTACCCAAACTGTTACTCCAGCACAAATATTTGGCTAAAAAAAACCTCTAAAACAAAGCTGATGGCCGCAATAATACAAATAATAATTTTCTGCCACATACATTTAGTAAAAAATACATAAAATAAAAAAAATAAACAGTTCATTGCTACAAACTCACTAGTTTTCATAGTGAGTTTGGCCTTTGTCACATCTTATTGGACATGACAGTATGTTGTGGTCTAATCTTTTCACATAAAATATACTTAAACAAGACCCTTTCTGTTGACACAAACAAAATGTATTTATGAAACAAAACAAGTTAGGTAGTCCAACTTTAAATCTCCAAATCTATCCAATTATAAGCAATGAGGCAATCATAGTGGTCCCACTGGTCATTATAGATGTGCTCCCTACCCTTGTGTGTTTGCTGCTGTGAGGACTGGTCATGCTGATAGCGCAGTCTCAGTGTTTGGATTCCTTTGCGATGGTGGACGAGTTCTTCTTCCTGTGCCACCAGATCCTCCTGTTGCTTCTGAAGCTGTGCCTTAAGCTGTCGATTATGGAACTCCAAATCAGCTACAGCCTTCTCCTTAGCCTGACAAAAACAGAATTCCGTTCAGCTCTAACCACACAAAACCAACAAAGCTTTCACACTACACTCACATGTGCCTCTTTTTGGAGTTTTTCGGCTGTTTCTGTGGATTCTTGGAGGTCCCGTTTGACAGCGTTTAGCTCGTTGGACAGTGCCCGATGCTCCACCTCCTTCTCCTTCAACACAGCATCTGCCTTGAACAAAGTCTGCTCAGCATGACTCTGGAAGACATCAGAACGCAAGTACATCAGCAAAAACTTAGAAACAAGTCAATGTATTAAAGAAAGTATACTGCTCTCTGTTCACAAGTTTTGTCTGAGTTGCACAACAAAAGCATGTAAATGGTAGTGACCTATGCAAGCGGTATTACAAAACACATCTTCTGCCAACTCTGTGCTGCCTCTCAGGAAAAACAAACTCGACTCTCAGCAGAGAGACGGGCTAAAAGTGCTCCCCCACGCGCTCCTTCCTCATTTTCAAACAACTTCCTTTGTAAAGTGTGCAGTTTAAAAAGGCAGCAGTGATGACGTGGTGCAACTGTTAACTACATCCAGATGTGAGCCAGCCCCCTCAAGACTGGGGCCTTCGAGGAAATGTTACCAGTTTAACCCTTGTGCTATCCTCAGGTCAAATTGATCAGCCACAGTTGATAACATTTTTTTAGCTGAATTTTGTCATTTTTCTGATTTCTCCTAACTTGACCAGCCCTGGGTTATTTAGATACTTTTAAACCCTAATTTCGGGTATTTTCCTTCTACTTTAAATACCAATGACCTGAAGGTAACAATCCCATTCCTGATTGATCATAAAGATGGCTTATTCTGAAGCCAGCAGAAACATGGAATAGAACAAATATTTAAATGACAAATGAGGAAAATATCACTTCACTTAAAAACTTGATCAGTAATTTGGTCACAAAGTATATTTATGAGAACCACAAAAACATACAAAAGAATGTAACCAGGCAGTCTGCATTATATTTTTACTCCCAAAAAGAATGAAAATGTAGAAAAAGGGAAAAATCACGGAAAGTTATGTGACAAAGAATCAATAATTGTGAATGCCAACTCATGATGCCTTCTGCAATAAATCATAACACTATAATCGAATACTGTGACATCCGTAACAGATAGTCATTACTAATCTGGGACCTTTTTGTAAATGAGTTTACAACAGTTAATCCTAAATTAAAAAAAGATCACCACATTCATTTCATATTGAAGCTAACCTCTTAAATCAACTATTAATACTTCTTCATTCTTCAGACTGTGCAGATACCCTGAAACCCTTTCTTCAGATATAAACAAATACTAGTTTGGCTGATCAACTAAAATCACAAAAAGCCAACAATAAAGTTACTATGGTCATGTTTTACTAATGATGATGATAATAATTCAAACTGCTCACCAGGACATCCTTCTGCTCCACCTCCTGATCCTGTTCCTTCTGCCTCAGGTCCCCCATCAGCTCTTGGACACGCCTTCTCATTTCTTCTACTTCCTGTTTGAGCCTTTTGATCTCCTGCAGCAGCTCCACCTCCCTTCCCCTCATCCCCTTTTGTTCCGCAGCTCGTTCTTCCACCGCGGCCTCCAGCGATGTCACCTTGCTCCTCTCCTCGGCAACCAGAGCCTCCGTGCGCACCAGCTCAACCAGTGTCTCTTGGAGCTTCCTCTCCGCTACGACCCCTCTTTCTCTTAAATCTCCCATTTCGGATTCCAATCTCTGCTCTTTTGCTTTTAGGGCCTCAATCTCCTCTGATCTTGCCACTTGTTTGCTTTGGAGTTCCTTGACTATTGAACGGAACTGCTGGATTTCACCTTGGAGGTCGTTTACATTGTGGGCTTGCGATTTATAACTGTTTATTTCAACCTCTACAGATTTTAACCTTTCTTCCCGTTCGTCCATTTGGATTTGAAGCCGCTCCAAGTCGTTGATTTTGCCGTTCAGCAGATTCTGGAGTTCTTCTGCCTTTTCTACCTGTGCCTTTAGCCTCTTGGCCATCTCCTCTCCGTGGCCCCTGTACTCCTGCTCCTGAGTGTGCAATAGTCTCTCCAGTCCCTCCTTCTCGGCCCCTACGATCTCCAGCTGGCTTTGCAGAGCTTTGAGACGGGAACGTAGGGAGCGTGTCGAGGCGGGGTAGCTCACTCCCAGCTCTTGCTTGAGATTGTTGGGCCTGACTCTCTCCGGTTCGTTGAGAGTGAGGCGCGGCGGCTCGGGGCTGGGGGCAGGAGAGGGGTTGATGCTGTCGCCGTCCTGGGAGTCGCTGACCTCGTGGAGGTTGGGGCCCAGAGTATTCAGCTCGGCCTGCAGGGTGCTGATGATCTCGTGAAGGCGCTCTGCTTCTTCTTGCTTGTCGTGACGGATTCGGAGGGCTTCGGACTGGAGGTGTTCCACTTGAGAACGCAGGTCGTCAACTTGAGAGCGCAGTTGTTCAGTCTCCAAAGTCTAATTGTAAACATTTGTATTAGTTTGGCACTTAAATCGAATTAGTAAAGTCAGCTTTAGACCATGCAGAAGTCCTGTTAATCTTGTTGACAACATCCATAGTTTTAGTTAAACATAAAATACTGAACACATTATATTGTATGGTCTGAATACTTAAACATGTACAGATGTGTCTTTGGAGTTTGTTTATAGTAAAGTTTAGGGCGCTGAGGTGGAAAATTTAACTTTGATCAAGTCTCCACTCGTTCCACATTCAGTCATGTTTAGTCTTGAATATTTAATCAAGGTTTTGAATTTTGTTGAATTTGAGAAAAGATGTATACATTTTGGTAAATTAAATAACACAATTAAAAATAAATGTTTTATATTTCAATAAATATGACAATGACAAAAATAATGAAAATATTAAAGTCGACAGTGCCTGACATCTTGATTAACAGTCAGAAGAACAAATTGATTCCATGTTCTTTAGTGTGCAGTAGTAAGTTACCTTGCTTTCTGAACTTTGCTCCTGCTCCTGCTCCAGTCTTTGGATCTCGTTATGAAGTTGATCGATCTCCAAGTTCTTCTCCAGGAGCAGAGCTGTAGGAAACGTGTCCTCTGTCCCTACGACCTCGGGTTCTTCTTCCCTCTGTTCTTCAAGTATTGTGAGGGTAGACACAATATCCTAGAAAGTACGAGACATTTCAAACTTTCAACAATATAAAGTCCATTGATAAATAATACTTTCTCAAGTATAGGCTGTTTTAAAAGGGTTTGATGTGTTCTTTTAAAAATACCTGGAGAACTGCAATCTGCTCTTGGAGTTCAGTGACGTGAGCAGTGTTCCGAGTAGTGATCGACTCCAGTTGTAGAGTGAGGTGCTTCAGCTCCACTTCTTTGATTCCCAGGGCACTTTGCACAGTCTCCAGTTGACCAAGCAGCTCTTCCACCTTGCATTGTATCAAATTATATTAGGATTAAAATAGCACACTCATCTACTCTACGACATAATACTGTCAATGAAAGATGAAGGCTGTGCCGTTCCAGACCTCTTGCTCCTTGCAGTGGAGGTTCTGCTGAGCCGTGTCCAGTGCCTCCCTCAGCTCCTGTGTGGGGTCGTGGCTGTTCTTTTGGTGACAGTGTTTGGTCTCATCCAGTTTGGATTGCAGTGCAGATATCTGGAGTCTGTGAGACAGTTGCTGCTGCTCCAGGGCCTGTTTATCCTGTCAAAGGCACAGAGAGTCATGCAACATCACATCAATGTCTGATTATATTAAAGAGTTTGTGCTTCATGATCATACTTGTGTGAGCTCTTGTTCCCTCAGCATCGCCTTGTGCAGCTCCTGTTCTAGTTGGTTGGCAGTTCTGCTGGTCTCGGCACTGTTGAGCAGGGCTTGCTCCAGCTCTCTGATTCTACCTGCCAGTTTGTCAATCTCTTCATTGCGCTCTGCAAGGTCGCGCTGGAATTGTTGGTTAGTTGAAAGCAGTGTGGCATGATCTTCAGTTTTGTCTTTGATCATAGCTTGGAGATTTTCCACCTGCAAAAACACCAGAAAACAATAATTTAAAACCCCAAATACTTCATGATGGCATTCGGAAATCTTGAACCAACAAGCCAAGCTGGATTTGCAGCCAATGATAATGATAATCAACTACTACAAGCAAGAATATGTATGCATGAGCAACAGGCAAAAGTATGATGATAATTAGGGATGAGAGATGAACACTGCATGCACCAGTCACATGAATGAGCAGATGGAATACTACAGTTAAACGCCATACCTCAAAAACCATGTCTTCAAACTACAGCAATCCGTTCAAGACAGGAAAATAAAAGTCAGTGATTAGGAAACAAAACCCTATCGTTTTGGTATTGTTCATTTAACAGTTTAACAAGACCAACCAAAGCAGTCTATTTTATGATCTTACCTTGAGCCCTTTATTGTCGGTGCAAGTAGTTTGCTTGAGCTGATCTTCCAGTTTTTTTATTTCTTGTTGGAACTCGTCTCTTTCATGCTCCCGCTCCACAGCTTGCTCCTAAAAGAAGTAAATAAAAAAAATATTTAAAAAACAATTATGCTCTGCTTTACGTGACTATTTTCTGCTGCCCTCACCTCTATGAAGTGGCGGTTGTGCTTGAGCTGCTTCTCCAGTGCTTGGACCCTCTGGTGCAGGTCGTCCGTAAGGGCCTTGTTGTGCTGCTCCGTCTCCAGGCCCCTCGTCTCCTGATCCTCCAGCTCTCTCTCCAGGGCACGGATTCGCTGTGATAGTGAGCTGTGGTCCTTTTCGGCTTGGCGCTGCAAGTCCGCTCTGTCTTGTGCCAAATGCTCCACTTCTGTCAGTAAAGCTGTTCAGAACAATTCAAGAGTTTTAGTTTCTGAATTTCAAATATTAGATTCTTTCAGAAACCAATAACACAGCAAAACCAGCAATATCCAAAATAAAAGGCAAAAGTAGAAAAACTGCATAGATATGTTCATAAACAACTTTAGATTTAAAGTTTTGGTTTGCACATCATGTAATTCTGTCCGATTTCCACTATGAACAACAATGCAATGCTCATAAGGAGTTAAATAAAGCAAATATTGAATTGTAACATGTTTTGACATTAGTATTTTTAAAACCAGATAATATTATCTATATATATAATATAAATATTACCAATACCGGTAATCTAGTGGTTTTGTGAAGTATATCTATTTTAATGCTCCAACAATGACTTCTTAGGACAGTAAGAAAGTACCAGTACATGTTATTTTCTCCAATGTTTATAACTGTAATAAAGCCACACTCAGCCACAGCACACCTCCTCTCCTCCCCTCTCCTCCCCTCCTCCCCCCTTCAACACAACACTTCACGCTGACCCACAAACCTGTGACTTGATCTAATTTGAGACAAAAGTCTGGAGACTCGACGCATCTGAGCACATACATTACATAAACACATGGTCACAAACGACAGCATCCACGTTCCCACATTGAAAGGACGACATTTGTGCATTTACCCTTTTCCCTGTCGCCCAGGTCAGCAGACAGGTGCTCCTTCTGTCGTAGCAGGGCAGCATGCTCCTCGCTGAGCTCCTGGTTCTTGCACCGGAGCATCTCCAGTTCCTTGGCGAGGTTTTGAGTTTGATGTAGTTTGAGCTTCAGGTCCTCCAGCTCCTCAGCCAGCCTCTCCTCCTGAGCTTCCTTTTGCTGCAAAGACTCTTCCAGGATTGCCTTCTCTGCCACAAAACCTTGCACGAGTCCTAAAAGCGTGGAAAAATCACAATAAGAGTGTTGAAACGGCCACAGCGCGTCTATTTTTGTGTAGAGATGGGGGAAAAGCTTACCCTCGGCTTTGTGCAGCTCGAGCTGGAGCTGGCTCTTCTGCTTGGCCTCCTCATTTAGCTGCTCTATCAGGAGCTTGTGCTGCTCGACCAACTGCGCAGAGTCATCCCTGCCACGAGTGAACTTCTGCTCCAGGGACAGATGCACATTATGGGTCTCTTCCAGCTAAAAATAGAACATTTTATTCAGGGGGTGAGTAATACGGCGCACAAATATTACGGCCACCAATGTCAGGAACATGCCGCACATTAAACAGACAGATGTAGAACGCTTCCTGCCTCATGTTGCATCAATGAAGAGAAGACGGTATACACTAATGGTTTACGACACCCATTAGTTTTATGGTTATGGCCAGTCTGGTTTAGAACTTAATGCTTAGTCTAAATAAATTCTCCATACACGCAGACAAAAAGGGACAGGGTAAACCACTTTTATATGTTTATATATTTTTTTTCCTTCTCCTTTATCCACACTTCAATTTAGTGATTTAAGCATAATTGAGTCTTTTATTATCCAGAACTCAACATCAGCTTCAATTCCATTTATCACACATTCGAAATGTAGGCAAGAAGCCATTTCTCTTTCAGCCCAGATTTTCCACCCATATATATTTTTTATTGCAGATCTCCATGTAAATGATGTATTCTTCTATACTAATAATAAAATGCAAAACACACCCCTCCCCCACCCACAACGGTCAAATAAACTCAAATATTCCAAATCTGACCTATTTTAAGATTTTAAAAAAGGTGACTTTTTTACTAAAGCTCTCAATCATGATCTGCAAAAGATGATTGATGATGAGGGTACCTGTGTGTTGGCCTGGTTGAGCAGGTCCAGCAGTGTGCTCACTGCACGGTGAAGTCTTCCACTTGCAGAGAGCGCGGCCTCCTCTCCCTCCAGAGTGAGGTTTGAATCTGACACCAACAGGCTCTCACAGAGAGTGTGAGTCAGCTCCAAGTCCTCTGAAGACAAGTCATATACTGGAAAACACAACGTATGCACATTGTTGATCAGGAAGGTGATTATCTGAAAGATTGATGTTTATTTACTTGATGTAATTTTCTGATCATTAGAAGAAGAAAAAATGCATTTGTAAAGAGATAATTGTTTAGACCTCTATACACAGGTTACAAAATGCAGCGTGTTATTTAATTTGTGAATGAAGTTCATATTGCGCTGTTGTGTAACCTACCTGTATGTGCATCTTTGTTTGTTACAGAACTCCTCCGTTTTACTTGTGCGGAGGTCGTATCGTGTGCACTGACTTTTTGACCAATCAACTCCTCTGTCGCAATTGTACTCCGCACCATCTCCACAAACACCCTCCTCAGCTTCTCATTACAGGAAAGTAGAGTAATCCTATAGGAAAAGACGCATTCAAATGTATTTAAGTCTATATTCATGAACGTAACAATGACACAGGACTTACTTTTCCCGTTTAGCAGCCTGAAGGTCGTCGGTGAGCATTTTGAGCAGGTTCCCCCCCTCTTGGCTCTCCCTCTCTCTGCGCTGGAGCAGAGAGTCTAGCGTCTCCATCTCAGAGCGCTTACCCTCCAGTTCTCCCTGCAGACAGCCAACCTCTTCTCGGAGCTGGAAAAAAAAGATAGTTCAAATATTTACAAACCAAAGAGGTGCAGTCTTAGTCTTTGTTGTAGCTTACACAACCAGCATGTGACCTTGGCATTGCACACCACAGAAAAGCAATGCTCGGTTCCAGTTGATCATTTCCCTCCCTTTTTCCCTCTCCTCTTTGCCCTGCCCCATCAAACACCTCTCCTTAAGACACCTGCTTCAACTAAACAATGGTGCAGCCATGACAACAGGTCACTCCCACTTCTCAAGCATTAATCCAAACTAAGCAGAGAGGCAGCAGGATTTGTTGTGAAAACAACAAACAAATATGATCTAAAAAGGTAAATCTGCCCAAGTTATTTAGAGCAATCATTATTAAATGTGTCACACACAAAAAATAAAGCCGTTATGCCAAAAACGTATTTGCAATGTTTGCATTAATTATTTGCGTGTGTAACAGGGACATACTACCAAATGTACTTTTGAAGAAAATAATGTGGGAATTATTATAACAATTTAAAAGTTCACTAATGTTGGATTTATTTGAATCCTCAAATGTAGAATAGAAAGTCATTCTGCCAATAACCAGAAAATGTCTGTTTCACCTACCATCTATGCCACCCATTTATCTGTCATTCCAAAAACTAGACAGTTAAGTTGAAAATATAAGAAACTTTTAAAACCCATACATGTGAATCCTCATCTGCCTGCAGTAATCAACCATGAGCAGGTGTAAAGAGGTTTTAAAAGGTTAGGACAAGTGAACATTATGGCAGTTTAATTCTACTTATGACTTTATATGATTTTATCATTGCATTTCATGTGTTTGAACGGTGTTCTCTAATCAAAATAAAGATGTATAGATAATCATACTGCACACTGCACACAAACAATATATAAACATGTCTAGGTCATGTGTACCTGGGCCACCACAGCATCCAGCTGCTGTAACTGTGCGGTCAGCTGGCTCATTTTGCTGGTGTAACTCGCCTCCCTCTCCTCCTGCTCTGAAGTGTGACTCCGCCTCAACTCCTCAAGCTCCGCCTCCTTCTGCTCTTCAAACTCAGTCTTCCAGAAACAAAGGGATCAGGAATAAAAACAGTCAAATATAAGAAGTCAATTTTCTTTTCCCATCTTCAAGACATAGATGACAGAATGGCAGAGGACTTTAGAGGACAGGATTATGTTCAAATTGGGTTTGAAAACACAAAAAAGAATTCTACACATGAAGTGGCGCAGCTGGGGCTTAGAGAGAGCAATGCCCCTCACCCGTCCTCAGAAACTCATAATCCACCCAGCATTACATAATCACTCAAATAAGCAAATGTATTTTTTATTTTTTAAGTGTGGTTAAAAAAGGCATATTTACCTTTATCTGACGGAGTCGGTCCTGGAGCCTTTCTTCTGATTGGGCTTTCAGAAGCTCCACTTCCTCGGTGAAGTGTTGCCGTTGCCGGGACGACGACTCCTCCAGCTCGCGGCGACATGCTTCCAGCTCTCGAGCCGAGATATTCTTTAGCTCCTGCAGTGGACACATGTCAGGGATTTGTTTAATACCCCGCCGGACAGCCAGATGCTCGCTGTTCCCTTATTAAAATGTGTATATATGTGTCTGGTGGACAGAAAACCCCTAAAGGGATAAACAATGGCTGTGTAATCCTTTTCAAATGGGATGGTAAACAGAAGAAATGGTATCATGTAAATTGTGCGTTAATTTTAGTGGCTATTCTGTTAGTTAAAAAAGCTCTTGGCACTTAAGTTGACTATTCATTCGGACTGGTTTTAGGTTTAAGAGGAACAAGCTCCTGTAGGTTTCTGGGTACATTACAAGAAGCAAAAATATGGCAGCAGACCTGAAGCTGGACCTGGTGTGGTTCCGTGAGCTGTTTGACCTCAGCAGCGTATGTGCTTGTAAGTTCTTGGAGAGCAGCGCTGTGTTGTTGCTCAAGCTCCAAAACCTATTCATGGGAGACATGTTTAGTCATGACAATCATTTACAGTCTAGACAAATTATTCAAAAACAAGTACAAACTGACTTGTTGCTTAAGTGCTTCCAGGGCTTGACAATGTTCATTATCCAAGGCTTCTTTTTGGCAAGAAAGTTCCACCTACAAAGACAGTGAAAAAAGTGAAGACAGAGGTAATATTTTACTTTGGTTGTGTCTTGCTGTACACTTCTGTAAACTTTAAAATACAGTAGCGTTACAGAAAGAATAATGTGGTGGTTTTGAATCATTTTAGTCACATCACATCTCTGAACTATGATTGTAAGACATACATTGAAAACTAGCCTATAAATTGTTTGTCTTTCAATACATTTCGTGGGCTGTATAAGAAAAACTGGAAAGGTTAATTTCAACTTTCAATACTTTGTCAATAGGGCAAATCTTTTTTTACACAAGGATTTGGTTCTTCTATACCAGACAATAGTAGGTCAGAGATGCAATTACCTTGGCAGACAGATACCCACTAGCGATGTTATTACTTTGGTAGTAATCGCTAACCAGCTATTGTCTGGTATAGAAGAACCAAATCCTTTAATTTCTACTAAGAAGGCAAGATGAATCTTTCAAAACAGTATTTTTTACGTCATGCTGGTTTTGTTGTTACCTTGTGAGCCTGAGTGAGCTCCGCAGCCATGGCACTGATGCGGTCTGAGAGCTGCTGGCTCAGCTGCTCCCGGAGACTCTGCTGCTCTGTCAGGGTCCGCTTCAACATCTGCTCGTGTTCATGTTTCTGCCCCATCAGTTCTCCACAGTGCCTCTCCTCCAGGTGCATCATTTCATCCCGTAGAGTCTGGGAAAAATATGGCAATATGAGTGTGAGAGGGAAAAGTGTAATTTTTGTTCATGGCACCAACAATAAAAAGATGGCTTTTCATAATGGAATTACGAAAGCCCACGGCCAAAACGTGGCTCATCTGTCTCTAAAAGCACTGGTGTATGGAAGTACAGTGTATGAAAGTCTTGCTACTTTTTTACTTCACAATTTTGTCATTTAATTGTTCTTCTGCATTTGATGCCTTCACACAGTTTCTACTACCCCAGGTACATAACCACTACTCTTTACTTTACATTTAAAATAGCAATAAGTTTATGAACAGATTGCTACCATTATTCGTTTGACTCACTTCAATTGTATATCCAAAAAACACACCCTATATATGAAATCACATACACTACACTACAGTAAAGCCTTATGACCTACAGACTTTCATGACCCCATTTATAACAGTATCTCTCAGCATGAAGCTTTTCCACTAGCCAACTAAAGACATTTTCACGTACTTGCACTTCTTTGAGATACGTGGCCTCCAGAGTGTCCATATTTCCCAGCATTCTTCTCTCCAGCTCGTCCTTCTCCTCCTGGTGCCTGCTCTCCAGTTGGGCCAGCTGAGCCTCGAGCTGGGCCTGGCTGGTTTCCTGGAAGGCTGCCTCTAAGCTGGCCAGGTCTATCTTCCGCTGTGAATGGAGGGCCGCTTCCAAGGCAACAAGCTCTGCGTTGTGCTTGCTCTGCAGCTCGGAGGCCATGGCTGCCAGCTGCTCTCTGTGACTGGTACTGAGCGCGTCCAGCTGCCCCGTGTACTTGGCCGTGAGGGAGTCCATCTCTTGCGAGTGTTTGGTCAGTGCTCGGGTCTTCTCCTCAGCCAGTTCAGATTTATGCTTTTCCTTTACCTCGCTCAAACATAATTCATATTTCTGGGATAAATTGCGCTCTAATTCAGCCTTTTCTTCTTGAAACCTGTGAATAAAAATACAAAAGGAAACAAAAAGACATGTACATTACTGACAAGGCTGGCTATACAGCTGACATAATGGTCTCGTAGCAACCACAACACTAATCCATATTGTCCAACTTTTTTTCATCAACCTATTCAAATATTTCCCAACAAAGTGTGGGAGAGGAGCTAAATTCCGATACTCATTTTGAGTTACTGTCTTTGGGTCAGGGGCGTTAAGGAAAACTTCAAAGTTGTCCAAATCAGGAACTAACCTCGCGCATACGGATCAATCATCCATAAAGTTCTTGAATACATTTAATACAAACAATGTATCAAACAAAAGTGGGCCTCCTCCACTTACCTTTCTTGAGCTTGTTGTATTCTGACTTTGACCTCCTCTTCCATGCTTCCCTGTGCCTTTTGCAGCTCATTTTCAAACTGAGTCTCCAGTCGCTGCTGCACTTTCAGGAGTGGTGGACCTGAGACACAGTGTGGCATTAGAATGTTAGAATGAGGAACTGCTGCTGAATTAATCTGTGAGGAATGTCTTCAATTTCTCACCGTTATCACACTCCAGCGCCGCTTGTAGAGACCTCAGCTTGTTGTTTTCTTCTTGAAGAGTTCTCTCAAGGTGGGCCTTCTCTTTCTCAAACTCTTCCCTCAGCGCACGTAGCTCAGACTGCTGCTGTTGTTGGAGCTCTTCTTTCAGAGTGGTTAGCCGCTCCTGCATCTCAGCCCTCTCCTTCTGCAGGGCATCCTCCAGGTGCACCAGCTCAGCAGCAAAGTCCTCTTTCAACTGCAGTGGGGAAAATGGTGTCAAAGGAGATGTTTTAGGGATCAATTCACAATGAAGGACTCTCAATTTGCAATTCATTACACCCAACCATTCATAGTTGTATTTAATTTACAAAGCAGTGCAGACAGTTTTGTCCAGCTCTGTAAAAATGTAATTATGAATCATGAACAATCTTATTTTTTTACCATTCTCATTTAGCTAGGAGGCTGTATGTTGAGTGATTTATGCATGTATAAGTAATCTATCCCACAACCTGTACAACTATTCTTGACTGATTTTTTTCCAAATGGTTTTAATCAGCTCAACATCCATCATGGAGTGAATGTGATAGATACAATAGCAGAGAGCTTCTTGATGAGGTGAATACAAATTTCACAGTCCGTAAAAAGTGCAGCAGCCTTAAACCTAGTGTATACTTGCGCGGCGTGGCTTACGTTAGCGGTTGCGGTGGACCTACGTAAGCACAATTGATGTTATACTGGCGCGTTCCCCTTACGAGTTTTGAGGAGAATGTTGTAATCCCACCACAAACCACATGAGGGCGATCACACAGGAGCGGTCCCATTTACGCTGCTACTTTGTCCTCTTCAGAACAACAATAGCAAACAAAGCTGTTTGAGCTCATTACACGTGTTTCTACTGTAGGTTTATGTGAGAGTTTTATGGATTCATTATTTTAGAAGTCATTTCAACTGTGATGCTGTGAATAAAGACACAGTTCTTGTTGGAAACATAGTTATTATTAAATAGTTTTCAGCACAAACAGCAAAACAATAATAGTGGTAAATATCTGAGACAAACATGAACGATTTACGAGTGCAGGAGGAAAGCAACAAACGCAGCTACAATTCAAACAAGACAGGAACAGTGCAAAACAAACGACTGCACAGTTTATAAGTTATATATATGTTAGATAGTCCACTGTCTCCTGTATATCAGGCTCTGAGCCCAAACTGCTTTTCCTTCGAAGCACAAAGCTCTCTGCTCCATAGTGCCTCGTCCATGTCCCTGCTGCAGCCGCTTCATGCTTCCTTCCAATACACACACACGGACCAATCACAGCGGAGATTCCTTGCGGCGACCCTTACGTAGTTAGAAAATTTCGATGCTGCGCGGCAGGCGACGTAAGGGCCTTGCGGTGACCAACGCGTTGCGCAAGTGACGTCACGTCACCTCCGTAAGCTCCGCGCGAGTATAAACTAGGCTTTACCTTCAGTGTGCTCTGGACCTCAGCCTTGTGCTGGTTACTCAGGGCAGACAGTCTGTTCTCCAGAGCATAGATGATATTTGAGTTGTTCCTCTGCTCCTCTGTGGAAAACCACAGCCTCTGTTCAACCTCCACCTAGAGATTAGACAACACACATTAATAATGTTAATAACAATAATAATTATGGTTTATAAATGTTTCTGAATCTTGTCAGAATAAGAAAGTACCTCTATCTGCCTTGCAGCATCCAATTGGATCCTGGTGAGCGCTGAAGAAATACATGAAATTAAAAATTCTTTCATAAAAGCTTATAGAATAATAAAACAAGTTTATTAAATCTTGTACCTCTTAGATGGCTTTCGGAGAGTTTTGCTTTGACTTGCTCCATTTCTAAGGCATGACGGGACTTCATCTCCTCAAGTTCACTATAGTACTGATCAGTGAGGTCTGAGCGCACCTGTTTTGGAAGAGGAAAATAGTTGTGAAAAAACAAGCTTGACTTTATATAAAGAGGAAAACACTGTAAATGACCAAGACCTGTCGTATTTCCTCTTTGAAGGACTCTGACAGAGAAGATCTGAGATCATCCATCTCCTCTGTGTGCTTCTCCTCCAGCTGTTGGCAGTTCATACAAAACAGACAAGATAATTACCCAGAATCCCCTTTTTGTAAATCCAATGCTCCTTTGGGTAAAGCCTACCTCTTGTTTATCATCAATTTCCTTTTCTTCTTCATTGAGACATTTTGAATATTCACTAAAAACAATTGCATAATAATTGGACTACTTCATTTCAAATGAAATCCTCTCGTTCAGTGCTGAGCAGCTGCGTACCTGTAATGCACAGTCTTCAGCACAGACTCCTCCAGTGCTCCCTCCACCATCCTCAGCTGGAGCAGTGCGATCTCCTCTCGATAGCCCTCCTCAGCTGCTTGCAACCGCTTCTCAAAATATCTAAAAAATATATATTGGGCACATGTGTCAATAGTGGTCACAAGTGAAAGCTTTTAAATAGAGCTTATGCTTACCTCCTGAGACTCTCCAGCTCAGCCTCATTCTGCTGTTTGATTTCAAGCTTTTGCTCATTAAAATCCACCTTTAAGCGTTCTATGTCCTCAACTTGGGAAGAGCGGGCACGCAGCTGTTCCTTTAGCTCTGAAATACAAGCCCATTTAGCTGCATATTAGTACAAACATTTTTATTGGCAATTTAGTATTATCTTTATTCCATACATGTTTTTACTAAAACCCCTAAGCAGAGGCCTAATTATGCAACAAGGGCCAAAGTGTGTCCAGTATAATTGTTTTTTTTAAGAGTTTAATTACTCGTCTGACCAAATATTTGTTCAGCAAATAGAAAACACAGTGGTATTGAGGAATTTGTACTTCCTGTAATTTTCAACTTTGTTTCCATAAAATGTTCTTCAAAGTGGCCTTCATTTTGTATTAATTTTTTTATTTAAAAAGGTCAATTAACTTGCCCAAACCTGAAGCTTTTGCGTCTCGTAAAAGTTCAGGGAAGCATGAAGGTATTTTAAATTTCACTCACCTCCCAACTCCTGGCGGTTTGTTCTCATGCTCTCCAGCTGAGTCCACAGTTGATCCACTTCTTCCTGCGAGTTTTGTTTCAAAAAGCTCTTTTCTTTTTGCAAATTCAAAACCTAGGATAGAAATTGTCATCAAGAAAATGTAGTTTGAAATGAGTATCATGCTAATGGTGCAGTTTTACCTGTTGTTGCAGTTCCTCCTCCTTGACCTGTAGGAGGAGCACTTGCTGTTCCTTGTCTTGGAGAGCAGCTTTATGACTGGAGAGCAACTCTTCCAGGGAACCTAAACACATCAATAACACAGAGTTACTACAGAATAAACACAAATAATATAACATTCTAACGCTTACATGTAGCAGCATCTCTTTCACACAAGGCTTGTTGAAGTCGCTCGGTCAATTTCCGGCTCTGTTCTTCGCTGGATGTCTGGTAATCATCCAGTTTAGCCTCAGACTCTTTGAGCTCAAGTCGGAGCTGGGTCAAAGAGGCCTGGACTTTGGTATAATCTTCATTCATCTGGTCCAGAGAGGCCAAGGCGCTGTCGAGGTCTGCTTTGGTCTTGTTCAACTTCTCTAATAATATTGCCTGGAGATTGGAGTGAGCAGTATGAGCTTCCTCCAACTGGGACATCAGAGGCTAAGAAAGAATTGCAGAATATAATCATTATATCCTAGAAAGATGCAAAACTTTTTCAGTAATTACAAATGATCCACAGGTGTCAAAACGTCTTACCTGCTTCTCCTGAGTAGCCTGCTGCTCAAAATATGTTTTCTCCTTTGAGAGATCTTCATCTAGCAGTCGCTTCAACTTATCTGCATAAAAAAAAGGATATGGGATATAGAAAGTGTGGTGATCTGATATGACATGTGATAAAGTTGCATGGAAATTAAAATTTACTATAAAAAATAAAAGGAAATCAACACCGACCCATGTCACTTTGGTGCAGCTGCTGCGTCCTCTCCTGCTCCTCTTGATGGTGCCGTCTGATCTGGTCCACTTCCATCTGATGTTTGGCCTGGATCAGAGCCCTCTCCTGGGTGAACGTCTCTTTCATGGAGGCCTGGATCGTTCCCACCGCTGTGTCCTGAGACGGCTCCAACTGGGTGTGGTGGCTGTTGATTAGGTTGAGGCGCAAGGCTTCCATCTCCAGCATCTTTTGGGCCTGAAACAAATATTACAATATTTGGGGCATGGTCACACTCTTGAGGACTTCCAAAGAAAACCCAAAAGTCTTCATGAAGCCACTGTTTGTGGACCCGAGTTTAGTGTAACCAGAGGCCAGTACTTTATGGTGGTTATGTAAAACCTGTGCATTGATTTTTTTTCCTAGAATCTTAGAAAGTGCACAAGGGCCAAGGAGAAATGACGCAAAAATCTACAGTCTGGATTTTTGGCCTGCTAATCATTTTTGGCCAGCAATAGATACAATGTAACTTTTATACTCTTGGGAATGCAAAGGACCAAAATAAAGTTGAATCCCTGCACACCTGCATCACACCTGCGGACTGCCCCGCCCGACCCGCCTGGGAGTGCTTCAGTCCTGCACCGGACCTGTCCACGTTCAGCAGCCACTGGTCCAAGTTCTGTAGCTAGCTTAGGTCCAAGATCATTAGCCTTTCTCAAATGGGTCTCCCTCCCTGTGGGTTTCCCTAGTTCTCCCCAAGGTTTCTCACTTTTTCCCACTGGGTTTTTTAAGAGTTGTTCCTTGTCGATGCAGGAGGGTCTTGTTGGACAGTTAGTGTCCAACAGAAAGGATTGGTGATGATCAGGACACTTTAGCATTCTACAACATGTATGGACATTTTCTGCTGTGTGTGCTTTATATTCTTCATGTGTTTTAACTGTTGATTCTCTGACCTGTGTTGGTGATTTCAATGGTTTTGTTAAGTCCTCTGAGATGACTTCTGTTGTGACCTAGGGCTATACAAGAATAAATTGTATTGTATTGTATTGTATCCCTATCATTTCCCATTAAATGAAACATTCAGGGATGAACCAGGACCAGTTTGAACTCTAAACAAAACCACAGTCACACAAAATCACAATGGGTAACTGTATAGTCTATTAGAGCCAATAGCTTCCCATCTTTATAGTATTTATAAATAATATACTTACCGCTTACACTAAAGTCAGATTTTATGCTTGCTTCATCATTATGCTTAAGTTGGAAATTTTAGATTTGCTTCCTTATTATGCTAAAGCTAGGAGACTTTATTTTGTCTTATATTAGTGTGTAGTCATTCCTCATTTAAATTTTGTTGTGTGTTCCTCATTCCTACTGTTCTGTAACCAGTGATGCAAAACTGAAATGTCCCCAATCTACATTGATCAAAGATCTCTCATGTCTTAAACTGTAGTCCTCAAGCCTACCTGAGCTTGGTTCATCTCAGCCTGGTGCGCAGCCTCCATGCTCTCCCTCAGCTCCAGGCTCAGCTCGGTCTTCATCTGTTCCAGTTCTTCAGCGTGTCTGGCGCTCAGCTCCGCCATCATCCTCTCGTGCTCGCGCTCTGTGACCTGGTGGTGCCAAAACAAGGCCATGTGATTTCAAGCACACACATGGAGATGACTCATATATCAGCTGTTGTACCTGTTTGATGAGGTTGATCTGCCTCTTCTGCTCCTCTTCTAACGTGAACTGCAGCTCCACGAGGCGGTTGTCAAACTGAACCTCCAAGCCGGAAGTCTGGGTAGAAAATGCATCAAAAATATTTTTAATTAAGGACGACACTGTGTAGTTGTGGTATTTATATTATAATGTATTGCTTTACTGGACAAAACTGATTTCGTTTTTGAATACTGTAAATTAGATTGTGGTCTGCCTTTTTAGAGAAAGTCACTCTACACAAAAATGATGATAGAGGCCATATTTTTCTGTCCGTGCAAATATCTGCTAATTTATCAGTGTTTCAAAGAATCTAAACCCAAATTTACATAGCTTAAGGACACTCATTTATTGTTGAAAAAGAATGATGAATGAGCACAGGCATGGAAGCTAATGGTCAAGCTATTAAGTCATTAAATCATGTTGTGTCCAGTTAAAACATCTACCTGCTACATTACAAAACAAAAACCTGCAGCGTTTATACAAGTGGGACGTATATGTGGACATTTTTTGTGTATTTTTTAATTAGGTGGTGCGGCTTTTATACAGGTGCGCCTTAAAGTAAAGTCTTCTTGCATATAAATATAAAGGGAAACCAATCATGTTTAAAAGCTCAAATATTCACCAGAAAAGTAAAAAATTATAACGGTTTCCCAAACACAAGATTGGAACCATACCTCTTGCTGATGTTTCTTTTTCAGCTCCAAAATCTCCTGTTGGTAAGATTTCTTAACCATCTCCACAGCCTCCTCCACTGCCTGGTTGTGCTCCGCCCTCAGCTGGTTCAGTTCCTCCTCAGCCCTGCTCCGATGATCTTCCAGAAGACTTTTTACGTCTGAAATTTCCTTCTCCTTCTCCTGCCTCTCCTCCTCCCATTTCTCTCTTTCCTCAGCCATCTGAAACAATGTGCACAAAAATAATCATAAAATGGTGTTACATAGTACAAAACAAATGGAATATGGTTTAATGTTTTTGTTTTGTTGGCCTGACCTCTGCATCTTTAGACTTCAGAAGGTTTTCAAACTGTTCCAACTCCTCTTCCAGAACTTGCTCCATTGTGTTGATGCGTTCACCCATCTCCTCCCCTTTCCTCCGGAGTTCCTCTCTCTCCTCCGTGACTTTGGTCTGGGTCTCCTCCAAGTTGGCCATATTTTGGTTCAAGCAGACCATCTGGGATTCCAAGTCATGCCTTTCCTTCTCGGCTCGGTCCAAACTGGCCCGGGCCTGATCCAGTTCCATCAGCAGGTCGTCCCTTTTGGCCTGAAGGTTTAGCAGCTCTGTCTGGGAGCTTTGGAGATCTTTTAGAGCGTTCTCCAGCTCAAGAGCCCTTTGGTGCACTAGCTCTGAGGCCATTTGAAGTTCCTTTTTTGTTTCTTCAAGATTTGATTTCTGGTTATCAATGAGGTCCTTGGAGGAAAGAAAAACAATTCATATCAGGATAATATGGTCTGCTGATGTTTATCATCCAGTCTTTAGACATATTAGGAATGCAATGTAATTAGAAGCTGGTGTACAAGCAGACATTATGGTAAATTGACTTACCTACAATATTTGTGTTCCTTATGTATATTTGGATTCAGTTTGTTTGCTATTTGCAGCATAACCACATGAATACATGTGAAAAAGAACCCCAGTCTGCATTTTTTCAGTTACTTTTTCTCTTTTGCAAACTTGTGAGCCCTGTGAGTCACTAATCATGAATGCTTTGGGCATTTCTTTAATAAGATAAAGAGAGCATGCTGAGGTCTGATTTGTTCATGTTTTAATTTTAAAGAAAGAATTTCTTTTGGAACAAACTAAAGTTTTAGTTTAATAAATAATCCTTTAATCCTATCCTGTTATATTTCAATGTGATACAAGATTTCTTATATAATATATTATATGAGTACCTTAAGTGTTTGCTGCTGTTCCTCTGAGTGTGCCTTCTCTCCACTTTGCTGTGGGGAAAACATGAGCAGGTCCACTGGTTCAGACTGGGCACACTCCTCTAAGGCACCGTCTTTGTTCTGAAGCTCATCTTGTTCTTCTCTTTTCTGTTGCATTTGTTCCTCCACCTGAATCCTCTTCTCCTTTTCTTCCTCAAGCTCCAGCAGGGCCTCCCTCAGCTCTTCTGTCACTTGAGCCCATCTGAAGAGGTAAAAGCAAAAACTTGGACTTAAATACTTTTGCACCTTATGTATTACACTTGTATATGTAGTAATTGTATTTACAGTACAGACCAAAAGTTTGGACACGCTTTCTCATTCAATGAGTGTCCTTTCTTTTCATGACTATTGACTGTCAATTCACACCCAGGCTGTGTAAGGGCTATTTGTCCAATAACGAGAATGGTGGGGTGCTGGGCCAGATGACCCGCCTCCAGTCACCAGACCTGAACCCAATCCAGATGGTTTTGGGGCTGGACCACAAAGTGAAGGCGAAAGGGCCAACAAGTGCTAAGCATTTGTGGGAACTCAGACCATTTCAGGTCCTCTTGAAGCTCATCAAAAGAATGCCAAGAGTTTGTGAACTCTTGGCATTCTACTAAGGGGTTGAAGACAAATGAATAAATGTTCTAAGCCGTTTTTAGAGCTCTAAACACAGAGATAGCCAGACAAGATACATTTGTGATTTGGAAATGAAATCTTAATAGTTACTGTCTTTGATCATTTCTGCCAAAAAAATGTAATGATTTTGAATGATAGCGATTCTTTGCGCTGCCCTGTAGTTAAGTATTACAACCATGTTTGTGACAAATTGATGTATGGTGGGATTTTAAACTACTGCTGCTCCGTCTAAATGACCCCATGGTAACAAATACATGGCTGATTGACATCTGACCTGCTCCTGGCTTCCTCGAGTTCCTCGGTGCCCTTGTAGACGTCCTCCCGGAGCACCTCCAACTCTCGCTCCTTCTGCTGCAGCTCCTCCTGCAGCTCGCTACACTGCTGGTACAAGAGCTCCTTCTCCAGGGGCGCGTCTCCGGAGACAGCAGAGGTCTGACTCAGGTCCAGCTGGTCATTCTGGGAGACGTCGAGCCACTGGAAAAGGGGATGAGGGGCGTCAGCGGAGGGCAGGCCAGGCTCTGACAGGCTGAAGGAGTCAGGGACGTCCTCACGGACTTCTTCAAGGCGAGCAGAGATGGACAACAAGGGGTGATCTCCCAGGACTTCACTGTTTAATTCAAAGCTGAAAAGAGCAAAGAACCAACATGAAAATACACAGGTCAAAGAGATTAAAAAAGCAATTCTAAAAACTAGATGTTTTATTAATGATGCCTGCAAAGAAACATTAACAGGATGCAATTGTACCTTAATTTTAGTTTGGATTAGAGATGGTGTAAAACATTGTGGTACCAAAAGAAAACAAAATGATTATTTACGTAAAACAAATGCATTTTAAAAGGAATAACTCCTTTTAAAATGAGCTAATTTAAAACCTCACTTTAGTATTGAAATAGGTATGGCATTTCTAGTATATCTCTAAGTATCAAAATAGAATAAACACCACTGTAAGAGTAAATGCAAGAAAAAGAGAGGGAGAATTTCAATTCATTATGTAGGAACACCAGTAAAGTAAAACTATGTAACAAATGGCAAAACAATTCAATGATACACTTGAAATGTATTTACACATTGGAGATAATACAGTGATTGTAAAAAACAACCTGCAGTCTCCAGAGAGCTGGCTGCACTGCTGGAAGTCCTCATGGGCAGGAGGCTCTGAGCACAGGTACCGCTCCATCAGTACATCCTCCGTCTGCAGCCCGTTCAGATGGTCATCCACAAACCTCCTGTCCCCGCTTTCCACCTCCACAGACACGATGCCAGCCCTTTCCTGGTTCTGTCTGTTCTTGGACGCCTTCAGCCCCATCACCTCCTCCTCCCTGAACCTCAGCTCCTTCTCCCTGTCCTCCAGCTGCTGCTTGACGCTCTCCAGCTCCTCCTGCAGGCTGTGGACCAGGAGTGCAGAATTGGTCGCCTCCAGGGCAAACCTCTCTGGGTCGTCTTGGCCTCGAAGCATCTCCTTCAGCTCCAGGACTTCGGCGTTGAGCTTCTCCTTGTCCTTCTTGTACTGCTGCGTTTCCAGGCATTGTGACTGCAGGTCCTGGAGTTGCACGAGATGGCGCTGTAGTTCCTCCTCCCACGTCTTCTTCTCCTCCTCCAGTAACAAAACGGCACTTTGCTCTTTTTCGAGTTGGGAAAAAATGCTCTGGCTCCTCGCCCTCTCGTTTTCCAGCTCCAGCTTGAGTTTATTCACAGCGGTGGTGGTCTCCTCGTCGCTGTCCGTGTTGGATCCTTCGTTTTTAAATTCTGTAGCTGTGTCTTTATGACTGGAGTCTGAATCTGAAGACGGCCCATGAAGAGTTTTTATGCGAGAGAACTCCATACTGGTCTGAAATATAAAATAATTTAGATAATTGTAACTGACAAATAACCATTTCAGATTAAAAAAAAAATTAAACTAGACCAAATACAACAAAAACAGCTGCATCACATCAGAAGACGATCAAAAGTGAATTAATGATTTAATTGCTTTATCACGACAATGCATTTGAAATTTTTTATCAAAAATAGTAAGGGCCTGTGATGAATTTCAGCCATCATCTTCAGCTTCCAATACTTTGAAGACTCCGTAGTCGATTGTTTTGAAGGACTTTTGTACGTACTTGTTGAAGCTGCTGCCGGAGCGCTTGGATCTGTCCTGCCAAAGTCTGGGCCTCCAGCTGAACCTGGTCTCTGCTGGACAGCGCCTCCTGCAGGTTGGTTGTGAGTTTGGAAATGATTTCATCTCGCTTCTCCACAGCCTGCTGCAGGAGCTGAAACACAATACACAGTTACATGCGTAGAGACTAGAGAATGTGGAGGAGGGAAATGGGAATGATTAATCCTTAAGTAGAGCGGTAGAAGAAGCAGAAGAAGAATACTGCATCATGTGCGTCTGCTAGAGCCTGCTTTGGTCAAACCTTAGACCTGGATCTGACTTTATCTTTGTATCACCTTATCGTTCAATAAATGCTAGATGGTATAATGCATTATGAGGTACAAGTTTGAATCAGTCACTCATGACTGACATCTGATGATGCTATGACTACATTAGGATTAATGACACGTGAATAAAGTTCAAGAGAACGTGAACATTGGCATCATGTTCATCTGATTGGCCTCCATCTGCAAAAACACAGTGTAATTAAACCTAGACGAGTACAAAGCAATGTATGCATGCTTCATATTCAATTAGAGCATTTGGGCGCACATGCAGAAAGATGACAAACTGGGCCTTAAGGCTGTCTGTAAGCAGCAGACTCACCGCCCTAAATACAGCTGCGGCTTCTAACATGTGTCGCTCTCTACCAGTGTCCAATGTGTTCTTCTATCGGGATGAATGAAAATATGCTTCGGCAACCCACCTTGAGCTGGTCTTTGCTTGTGAGCGTTGCCAGGTCCTCATCTTTCAGGCCCTCCACAGACATAGGACTGCGGTCCGGGGATGGCGACGAGTCTACTTCATTCTTTTGCTTGACTTTAATCTGTTTGGGCTGTTTGTCAACCTTAATGATGAAGAATATTAATAAATTGCCAATAAAATAACTAAACCTGGAAACAGAAAAATCTAAACACTGACACATAAAAACAATTCAAAAAATGCCCTTTTGCTCAGCACTCAGCCAAGAGTCAAATAGTAAATGAAGTATGCAAAAGCGATAAAATGATTTAAATCATGTTGAGCATGTTGTGGTCTGATGTTACTTTCTGTAAGGCATTGTATTAGTCAAGAAAAAGTTATGTACCCCAGCTTTAATGCATGAACCTACTTAAGAGCGTTTCCCCCTTGTTCCAAACCTTCCCTTCAAAAAGTGGAGTAAACATTGCCACAGTTAATCCGATCCAGGTTGTCATGACAACAGCCCTACAGGCACTGATGTTTAGTGACCCATTTCTCCATGTGTATGTTTGCAGACTGGGGGGACAGACCACTTGTTTGCATAATGTGACATAAGTAAATTAGACAAGTACAGAAAAAAACAAATCTTTGAATTTGAATGGCTGCAAAAATGAGTATTCTCCTTTGCATTTAAGCAAATTGACAATGGTCTCATTCATAAACTCGTGTTGTGGGAAAATCAATTATAAAACAAAATTATTCATAGTGATATTTTTACTACTATTAGATCAGGAGAATAATACATAGAAAATACAGGTGCCAATACCACTCAACTGAATGCTGAAAAAGAACTGTACTGTCATAATTACAAATATTTTTGCAGATCATATTTTATTATCTACATGCCCGCCATATTATTCTAAGGTCTGAAAGAACTTTTTACTGGCCAATGTGTATGTATGTATTTTTTTGGTAGAAGGATAGAAGGCTAATTTGAGTTGCCACCGTTACCAGGAAAACATTTTCAGCTATCCTCCACCACACTTTTTTTATTCACAATTTAACTCTAGGCTCTTTGGAATGTAGTGAACTTACATGAATGCAACCAATAAATAACAGGCGTTCTATACTATGGCGTTGTACTAAATCACGTGAATTTAACCAATTAGTCATGAATTCAGCAATCTGTAAAAAACAACGCTTCACGCTTCTCCCAATGCCCGTGTTCCAGACTATTGCTGCCTACCTCGTGGTGTTTGGTGTTTGGCTCTTTCCCATTGGCCGATGGAGGAGCGGCGTCTATGTGACCGTCTTGCGTTGTGCAGTCATTCTGCGGCGGGACATTCGTGCTCTGCCCCTTCGACGCCTTTTTCGCCGGCCCCGTACCGCCGCCCTTTGCCCGCTTCTGTCGGAAGCTAGCAAGCTGCGCAAGAAAGACAGGGACAGGTACACGGATACATAGGTCAGGACCACAGAGCACCACCACACCAACAGCATGGTTTAGTTTGAAATGTCAGAGGAGGAAAGGATAAAGGAATGACATCCAAGAGAAGTGAAGTGAAAAATTAGATTATAAATCCACAGGCGTAAATTGAGATGCCAATAGTAAATTTCAAAATCCACTTAAATAAATCCCAGGTAAAAGATATAAAAATTAACTCAATGAAAATGATTGGCCTTTCCTATTGGCAGCCTTAGGTCCTGCTAAAATACAAATTCTGCACAGAGAAATTAAAAAATTAAAAATAGCTACATTTGGAATCAGTATTCTAAAAAAAATCTTTAAAAAAGTCGGATCTTTGCAAATTATTGTTTATAATCCCAGATGAAGCAAAATAAATTAACTGATTCCACCTGAAACTTTCGTCGCATAAAACCACAAATTGGAAAAAGGTCCTAATGAAAGAGAAAACCTCCAAAGTACTCCTTCCAAAAGAACAAAATCCTGCTGTATCGATTTGATAGGAATCCCGGTCAAAGAGCCCACGCTGTCCCCTCCTTAAGCAGCTTATGCCAGATTACAGGGGGCAGAAAGAGCTGCAGCACTGTTCCAGAAAAGAATTGTCACATCCAGCCCGTCTCCTTCTGTGAGCCTGCCCATGTGCCCAGTGTCCATGTGTCCAGCTGCTAGTCATGGCTCAGCCCCTCCAGGCTGTAGTTACTCTTTTTCAACTGACAGACACAGTAAGGAGTCCAGATTGAGCGCTGCATGGTTGTAAACTCAGGAGGGAAAGGGTGGAGATGGGGAGATTTATTCACAGAGAGGAGGGGATTGTGAGCACCGGACACCACAACATCAGGGAACGGTCAAATCAACGTAAGGGCAAAATTTGCTCCAAAATGGTTAGTTTCAACAATGGCCAACCGATCCTTTACTGGTCTACTTTTTTGAAAAAGATGTTTTGACTGGGACAGAGGAATAATTACAAGAAAGGGAAGTGTTCTTTGTGTTTTTGATGAAAAACACTGATATTAAAATATACTTAAATAAAGATGTTGCAATTCTAATTCAAATGTTTGAATTTCAGTGAGTGACTGCAAGGACATTAAATGAAGATGAATATAAATGTAACAAGAGCTTTTCAAGAACCTAAATTCTTGTGAAACGGCCCAAAAATGTTGGTGAATTTTTTAAGTTTAGTTAGCAATTTCTGCTCAGAGGTAATGAGAATAAAACTATTTTCCAGTCATGCCCCATTGTTCCTGAGGGTCCCATGCTCACATCATAAGGCAGACAGCTACAGCGGATAAGCTGTGTTCAGCCCGGGGTTGCAGCCTCACTCCTGAGCACAGCCAAGCAGCTGGACAGAGCCCACACTGGTCAACTTACATGCAACTGTGGTTCTTTATCAACGTAAACGTCAAATTAACAAGGTTAATCAGTGCTTACAATATCACATTGCAAAGAGCTTTTATGAACCAAACGCACGCTATCATTGAGAAGCATTACCATGGTAACACCAACCGCCACCAACTGTAATGTAATGTGAGCATGTGAGCTTATTGCACCACCTGATGGTCTATCAGCATGACACAGTTGCAGGCAAGTTAAAAAGAAGGGGTTCTTAAAGACACATGAGAATCACAGAGGTATAATTGTTGCAGCGAAATCATGTGATTGTTCCATGAATGTAACATTAGGTGTCTGTCAAACCCAAATGCGACACTACTAGCACATATACTCACCGACTGAGAAGACTTGGATGGTTTCTGTGCACCAGGAATATTAGGAGCAATACGTCAGTCAAAAGTGAACACATTTTAAATATCCCTAATCTTGATATTCAGCGGAGCTGATATCCAGAGGTAATAGAAATATTCTATTACAAAAAGCTCTGATAAATCCGGGTAACTTTTATAAATTCTCACAATGAATCTGAGAAGTTTATATGTAGCACCTGCACTGCCCTGAACGCAACTTTGATTTTGAAAAAAATGGTACAAATAAATGTGCACGTTATACCACAAAAATAGGAGAAGTGAAAAAAATAGTTTGCTGTATCAAGTTAGAGACATTGAATGAGGTTTTTCAAAAATCAGTTGCATCCAATATTTTTCCCACAGAGGGGGCTACCCTTCCTAAACAAATATGAGATCTAGGCACTACTATGAATGGAAACTAATTACAAGCCAGCTTTTTCCATATATTACTTCAGGATTTTAGGTATTTACAGCATGCGTTTTCAATTATGAACATGCAATGAAAACAATTAGAATTTAACCGTGTGATGTCCAACTTTAGCGTTAATCAAATCCTATACTTTGAAGGAGTAGGAGACCTAAACTACTGTTTAAGTGACCACTGATCTAGAGGCACTAAAACGATGACATATAATACTAATGAATACACATTTTCTAGTCAAATCTAATAGCAAAAGGAGAATAATGACAGTTCTCACAGTATTCTGAAACGAAAGCTTTGAGTGTGGCATTTATCCTATTAACACTACTGACGTCCCAAACTCTGCAGCAACAGTTCCAAGAGCTACGCCTCCAAAAATGCGGCATGAAGCATTCGGATGTTGCTGTTGTCTGAACAGCATTAAATCAAACCCAAAGAGTCGTCTGTGCAAACGTAAACATAGGCGTAAACAGCCGTGGAGGATCACAAAAGAGTTAGCTTAAGTGCTAACCCCAGTAGCGTGGGTAGTATGAGCTAACCTACACACCTTAGCTCTTCCTGCTTCTAGTTTCCGTTGGCGTTCATTTTCATCCATGGCTCCACTGCAGAGGAATTATATGCGTGCCTGCTTCTCAAAAAGGCACCAAATGCATGTCTTTATCGCATGAGTTATTCGCAAATGTGTGTGTTGCTTATGGTCAACTGTCAACATAGCTGTGTTGAGTATGGCCGCCAAGTCTCCTTAGTCCCGCCCTTATCCTCGCTCCTTGAATAATGGAGCCAATAGAATCAAAATCCAATACTGAGCTTCCGCTTTCACGACCAATCAGAAGACACGTGAATACTTTACGGCTTGAGTAAAGTTAAATCTAAGTTAAATCTTATTATTTCATTCATTTTGGTTGTTTCTTTGGTTTTAACATTGTAAATTCACGTTAACTAAAAATTAGAAAAGAAAAAAATGAAAGGTTAAGGGACCCAGATCCGTGATGAAATTCTGTTTTGGTTTCTATGGAAATGAAAACTACCTGTTCAGTGTCTTTAGCATGATAAATATAAAGTGTATTATAGAGCACAAAAATACTTCCAGTATCACCTATGCCTCTTTAGACAGTGCCAGCAGAACATGTCTCAGTTATTCTTGTTTTTGTTCAAGTTGATACACTTCAACAGTAAACAGGATAATACATTGCTGCCTAAATGTTTTACAGGTAGGTACCTCCAGAAAAGGTAGTCCTGACAGAGCCAAGCATCAACATTACCTTACATTTAATACAAAAACTGTCGAGACCAGCAGTCCAGCAGTGGTGGAAATAGCTTTTACTAATAACAAAATAAAACAGCTTACAACAATCATTATTTCATCCATGGCACTTCTTTGTGTTGACAAATAAAGCGTAAATGTACAGATACATGAACCATATAATATCATCTGTAAAGTGCAAAAATATTTGTGTAAGGATGACGCAAATCACTCTGGAATTTATATTTTTTCATTATGTATGATGATAATAAACATGCAATTGTGCTCTTTTAGACAAATATAATAGCTTTATAACCTGACAAAAAAAATGTAAAATACGAACTTACTTAAATCAACATTCCTCTTAAAAGGTATTACAATGACTGTGGAATACAAATTCTATTTATTTCATTATGTATCAGGAATACATTAAATTATGCCAGGCATGAGAAATTTACAGTGGATGTTGCCCATAAACATAGTATGGTCCAATATGACACAATATAATCTATATTTACATGATTGCGAGTTCAAAAGAAAGCAGAACATGAGAAGTCATCACAAATGTAAACAGTCCCCAAAGCTGACCAGAGCCGAGGTTACGTCACCTAAAACAAAGAGAAAATGTTGTTTCCAAATGCAGTCAGTACTGTCAAGACTGTTTTATTTGTTTTTGGACAAACCTTATGTATGTGAGGGGGCAAGTCATCATCTGAGCTCTCCTCTGGGAGGGGCTCTGGGTACCTGGGAGCAGCCGCATTGTTGTCTGCCCATCCTCCCATGGGAACACGCGCAGTCCTAACAAACTTTGACCCTCCACCTAAAATATCTGGAAAATGCATTTGTATTAGTGTGACAGTCATTGTCAGCAACATCACATACATAGTTGGGAATTCAATAAAAACAATATATCATTGTTAGCTGCTAACTAATTTCTTGGAATAAATGTACCAAATGACAGGTTACGTTAGTCCCAGTGATTTGGTTGGAACACTTGAGTAGCAGTTTGTAACAATAGGTTGAAATAAAACATTGACTAATAAAACATAATCCAGAGTTCTATAATACCCTCCATCAAAGTCATTATGACATCAAAACACAAATGAACAGGACAGGTCACAGAAAGTAAAATGAATATTTATTTTTGCAAACTGATGCAAAAAATGTAACAACTATCATTGGCCCTTTACAAACGCACATGTGTGAGGCCCCCTAGTGACATTTTATTGTACGGACAGACTGGCACCCACACTGCACTACAGTGCACCCAGGTTGCCGTCAGTTTGAGCCAGCGGTGACTATAGTAGTATTTTACCTGGTCGCCTGTCAGCAGCAGACTTTGTCCCTTCCTGGCCTGTGGTGTTGGTGCTGGTATCAGAAGCAGACTTGGGGATCTCGCTGGGGCTTGGGGCGGCCGTGGGGAAGGTGTAAGATCGGGGGAGTGTCCTGGAGCGTGGCGGGGGCTCACTCCTCACCTCGTCTGGGATACTTTCGCTGCTCTCATCACTGTCCTGTCTGTGCCATGTGTGACGGGGCAGCTCTCCACGGGACTGCTGCTTGTGAAACTAGGAGAAACAATCAGACAATTGGAATATGCAAATTATAACAGATGGCACTGATTGGCAGCCTTGCTTACGTTAGTCTGCCCTAGGGCAATGGTGGTTACAATAGTAGTTTACTGCCATAGTGTATGGTGTGAATGAATAATGCCAAGTGAAGTGTCTTTTGGTGTCATGAAGAGCGCAATACAAGCACTAAGCACTATTACTAATATTACGAACAAGGTTTGAACTTTTTCAGGTCTACTTTAGGTAGAACTACCATGAATAGGAAAACATTCATAGCCCGTCATAAAATTGCAGTTTAAATAAATATATAGACTTTACTGAAAAAGAACATAATTTCTAATGTTGATTCTGTAAACTGTAATATTGTATCTTTAAGTGATGCAGTTTACCTCATGGATGTAAAGAGCATGAAGACTCATCTCTGTCGAGGCATATTCGGATAAGACCAAACTAGTGAGCTGTCCCTCCCATGCGCTGCTGCCAGAGCTCACTGTGCGGGCATCAGTTCTGGAAAACAATGCTCAATTTAGAAATATCGATCACGTCATATTGAAAATGTAAACACATTTAACTATGACGTGATCAAGGGTAAAGGAAGTATCGGTGGTACCCAGAGCCTGCCATGGCCTTGCTCACAGATGAAGCGTGGCCTTTGTGGACAGCACTCAGACTGCCGCTGACCGGGGACAGCGAGCGCAGAGCAGAGGCGCTGTCGTTGAGGCCGGCAGCTGCGTGGTTTGCAAGAGACGCGTCCCGGGCGAAGTGAACTGAGCCTAGTGTGGATGGTCCGGTCAGGAGGTTCGCAATCAGGCTCCTGGGCTGCAGGGAAGACGAACTAAATAAGAAACTCATGTTGTCAAATAAATACATCTTACTCTTGTGTTGAATGTCAGGTGTCATTTATACAGGTAATATTGTTTGAAGTTGTTGAAAGTTGATTTGAGTAGAATCACCAAATCTATATATAATAATTGGAAGTAAATGTCAATTTAGCCTGAAGGTAAAACAAATGTTTTTAAATGTCTCAAAGATTCACCAATAACAAATCAGGAAATCAACAGATTGAACAAAGGAAATGCAATAATAACAAACACATAGGAGCCATTGGTTCATAGGGGGGAGCATGACCAATGTCCTTTATTGTCAACGAATGTACTTAAAGACCTTATGACGGGTTTAAAAAAAAAAAAAATAGTGGATATCAAAATTGCATGACAATGTCAATTTGAAAGAGATTCCGGCAAAAAAAATCCTATATTTTATGAAAAGAACGTGTTTTTCATGAATTTAAGTTGTCTATGCTCTAACCTGTGTGTGACGTCATAGCGGGTTACGCCCATGCATTGAAAACCATGGATCTATGCATGGATGTATTATATTAACTGGATAGGGTATTACTAGCTTGTAGCTGAATAACCCATGTGCTCAGGGGATTCTCGCGGTACTGCAGACTGAACCAGACTAAATTCACGTGGGCTACCCAGAAATTTTCCCCATAGAACTCAATGCATATTAAAACAGCTCGACCTCAGCTGACAGAGAACCTACAGCTTTAATAAAGATCGGATTTTGTGGGAATTTTAGTGTCCCTTGTCATCCTGAACTTTTTTTCTTCTTAAATCCTTCGGTTTTGTTTAAATCCACACTTTAGTGCCACAAACTCTGCTCCTCTGGCTCTCGCTCTAACTCCCGCTCTGATGAACTGCTCTGATTGGTCAGAGCGCGGCCGCGCCCCTCTGTGCACGTGCGTGAGACCCGGTGCGAGACCCACACACGCGTGTTTGGCGCAACGCATTATGGGAGATCATCCACTGCGCAGAACCGGGAGGACCAGACGATGCCCAAATACAGGCGAGTTTCCCATAGATCTTTGCGAGTTTCAGGCAACTTCCGCTAATCTTTCAGCCCCCATGCCGTCACAAAGCGCCACTGAGCACAACCATTCATTTGAATAGGGCGCCATCTTGGATCGCCGGGGCTTGGATCTATGCCACAGGACTGCCTTTTCTCTCTTCTCTCCACGGATGCCCAACACAATACTGCACTCTACAGGTGACAATTGCTCACTACACATAAATTGCCGTTTTGAGTGTGAAAAAGTGTCCGAGGTGGGATTTGAACCCCAGCATCTGGATTGACAGTCCATCCACACAACCACTGGACTATCTCAGTGACTACAAAATGCTACATTCTAGTAGTCATTTCATACTCGCTGTACACGGCCTTGTCGTCTTGAATATCCGCGAAAAAAGAACGAATACCAAATTGTAAACAACTTACAGCGTTGAAACGTACCCGTTCTGACGTCACCAAGGGCTGTGAAGTTTTTTCGTTTCTAAGGGCGTTGCTACGGGGTTATTTCGATTTGGGGGGATCAGACAAAAAAAACAACAACTGATTTTGAAACCTTTAGTAGTTATCTTATAATATAAAATGGTATTAAAACTGTATTTCTAAATAAATCAAACCCGTCATAAGGTCTTTAATTGGCCTAGAGCACAAGTGCCAATGTGGCTGCAGGTCTTCATTCCAACCAAGCAGGAGCACTCTAGACCCCGCTCATTTCATCAAGTCTTCAGGTCAATACTGGACTCTCTTGAGGAAATGGGTGGAGTCTCGGGTGCTCTTGTCAGGCTGAACTAAAACCTGCAGCTACTCCGGCTCTTTGAGGACCGGTTTGACACACCTAGAGTCCGAGAGACATCTGAACTAGTATAGACTATTGAAAGAAAATAAAAATTAGAACTGTTTTGGGCAGGATTTTATTATATCGCTCTATCGTTCTATCACTAGTGTTTACATGCTTGAAATGTTTGGACCTTGCAACATCTTTAGATCAGATTTTTTTAAACAAATGTTCTTACCTCAGACTCGGACAGTGAGTAGTGGTGTGTGTCTCCCGCAGCCACTTCTCTGTGGACCCGTTCTTTGAGCTGGCTGAGGAAGTGGGTGGTCTCTTGTGGGGGCTGCCAGTGCGGGTTGGTGATGGCAAAGTGCATTAGAGAGAGCTCTGTCTTCCCGTCCTCCGCCTGCTGGTAGATGGATGCCTCGGTCTTCCCTTCAGACATCCACTAAGAGGGAGAGAAACGGTCAATTTCTTATGTTTAATTTAATATGTTGAATGAGAGAGAAGTCTCCTTCAAACTAAATTCAAAAATGTCAATAGAGTACAGTCTGGATTATAAGCCGCTATTTTTTTCAAAATCTGTAAACTCTGTTCAATATAACGATGCAGCCAAATTGTATTTAAATTTTGTTAAAGCTCCCCCTGGGGTGCAGAGACAGATCCCCAGAGCTAATGACCTAGCACACATTCCTGCTTTCCAGTGTGTTTATGTAACAGCAGAGCAGCACAAAATAAGGAAGTAGGGCTTGGCAATATGGAAAAAAAGTAAAATCTCGAGTGTATTTCCTGCTTTGGACAATTTTAAATAGATTTTTCATTAAAGTCACCGAAGACAGACTTTGCCCTGAAAAATATGTTTTGATCTTTCCACTTAATATTCAAGTTTCAAAACTATTTTGAATTTGTTTCCCCAAATATGTATTTTAAAAAGTCATGTAGAGATTGTGCTGATATTGCAAGTGTAATTCATGTACTGCTGTAACTCTCACAATATCCTTACATTTTTTTCACAAATTTGTTTTTTTCAAAAGCCGATTAATTGCCTAGATTTATTGCCCAGCCCTAAAAGGAAGTACCGAGAAATGCACAGGACAAAGTTCATGGACTTATTGGTTTGACTCCATTGTTGAGTACTAGTAGGGATGGTACACACATGTATGGGCTATATGCACGGGGAGGCGTGACGTTATTTCTTGTTAACAAAGCACAGCCCGTTCACTTCCTGCCTATGCTATCCTATGGCATTTAGGTGAGTTTTAGTGACGTTTTTTAGTAATTAGATTGATACATTCAGCTGTGAGACTGACCCAAAAGTGCCGCTGTGCTTTCCCTCTGAGGTAGAGCTTTGACTGTGGCCACTAAGAGCGACTTTTAAACTTTATAGAAACACAATGACAGCACAATCAAAGAGCACTGCTGTGTCCCAAAATGCCCAGTATCCTCACAGTTTAATTCCCGTTTGAGCATTATTTGGGAAACTCGTGTAAACCACTGCTGAACTCCAGTGAAACTCAAGCTGTTTCCCGCCAACAGGAAGTGAAGTGGGGCTTTAGCTAAAACGCGGAAGTGGTGCGTGCATAGAGCATGGATCTACATAGAGCCCATAGGATTTAAAGAAGCTATATCCAATTTTTTTTTTAAGGTAGTTCATAAAAATGCTTTTTACTACATGCAAGTTGTATCATAATACATAATTTAATTGAAAACTTGAGGTCATTGATTCAACTGAGTATGATTCAACTGAGTATTTCAGGCCGTGAAAAGTGCTGAGTAGAGTCTTAGCGGGAAGCTCATTCTCCTCCACTCACAGAACAAGAAGCGACAAGCCTGCGTCCTCTAGCCTCTACAGCGCTGCTCAACACCAGGGCTTCGACTTCAAAATTCAAATATAATTCTAAAAAAAAAAAAAAATTCTGATGCGAAACTAGCGGTATTCTTTTACTTATATATTGTGTTAGCAGTGCGTTGCTTTAGTGCCATTTCATAAGTGATTGTTGTACAGCTTACAAGTGGTTGCGCTAATGCTAATGTTAGCATACGTATCAGATCGCAAATAAAACGGTCGGCACTAGATCATATCATGGAGGATCATATACGGAATCGGGGCGGAAGTAAATATAAAAAACTACCTATTCATGCCTAAACTTAACCAGCCATTCCCATAAAATAACTCCAACCCAGACTTAACCCTAATCTTACTCAGACGCCTAAAACTTAACCAGTCACCACCGAAGGACTTATTAGTCTAAAACTAATTTGAAAGTAGGATTGTTACTTCCGGTTTCGTCCCGATTCCTGTATATGATCTAGTGCCGACCCAAATAAAACTAGGTGGCTCCGTGGGATGAGAGCGTAGGGGAAATGAGAAGCCTGTGAGCGAGTTGGTGGGCAGTGCTAAACATTCAAACATTGCAGAAACGGGTATAGCGCCTTTAACCTCGCGTTTAAACGTCTTGTCATTAAATAATATCGTGATTCGTCTATCGGCTTTGTTAATTACTTTTAAAATAATAAATTCAACAGCTGCTTCCTATAAACAATGAGAAATCTTAAATGAACAAAAATGAGATGTTTTACCTTGTCTGAAAAAAAAAAAAACAAGCATTATATTTTGTTTAACCCATGCTAAGATGATAGTTTTAGGAAACTCAGAAATCACAACATACCTATATAAAAAATGAAAAGAACATTTTACTTCCACTAGCTACACATATAACTACACTTTGCTTGCACTAGAATACACAGTACTTTAAACTGGCCTCTTATTGCCAAATGTAAAACTTTTACACTTATTTTTATTACTTTCAAGATTGAGTTTTTATACTTGTTATAAATGCTAGAGTTAGAGATTTTGTTTTATTTTTATTAGTATAACTATTGTTCACTTAACTTGTGCTGTGTGCTCATCTTTCCTACTGTTCTATAACTTGTGATGCAACACTGACATTTCCCCACTGTGGGACAAATTAAGGATCTCCTAATCTTCATCTTTACCGCAGGATGTCCGTGCTGTCGAATGTCCATCTGAGCAAAGGAGCAGGTGTCCCCCACTCCCACAACCTCCACCGTGAAGTTTCTGAAGAAGTCGATGATCTCCAGGGACTTCCTCCTCAGGCAGAAGATCAGGATGATGGGAGTCACTACTGGACTGAGCAGCTCCTCCAGGATCAGCACCTGAATGTGAAACAGAGGGGGAAAGCTCATGAGAGTGCAAGGATGAATATCAAGCCCAGTACTACACTTTATTATGAATGTAACAGGAATTTCACTATTGTCAAAATTTTTTACGCCGTCAATATCTGATTGTATATTTTAACAATAATAGCAGTCCAAGTTGTTCCTCACTTCCTCAGTCATTCCTCATTTACCACAAGCCGTTAACACTAGGAGCGCCCCTAGCTGTCATCTGACCATCACTCACTTTAATATGGTAATTATTCAAAACAAAACACCAGAAGTTAAATATTTATGACTTTTACTGGGTACTTGTTTATATTTTGGTGTGTTTTGGTTTTGGAAAAAGTGAAGAAAACAAGATTTACACGCATTTTAACTTTTCTAAACCACAGCCCTTTCTGCTGCCCCATAGGGATACATGGCGCAGGGGCGACTGTTGTCATAGTAACCTTTCCCGGGGGTTTTTCACGCCTTATAAAAATGTATCAATATGTTGTCATTAGACTCTAAAGGGACTTTTTTCTTATTATTTGGGAGAGAGAAAGAGTTTTGAATTGAGAGGAGTACAAAATGAATAGAGCTGCAAGTGCACGGTATGAAGCCCTGACAGTGCTTCAAGACATTGAATGAGAACAGTCTGACGGAGGTGAGATGTCACATTTTGAGGTGGAAAGTGACAGCAGGGAGAACACCTATAATATTATAAATCTGAACGTAAACCCATAGTGCATTCACGGCACGGACAGCAGTGTTGTAACAAGTCCAGAAGCAATAACGCACATGACCCGCGTAATGCCAGCCGCAGGTGTCTGTGTGCGCGCTGTTGCTCCATTCTGCCTTTTCATTCATCATCAATTACATTATTATATTTATACATAGAAGAAGGCAATAAAGCAGAATACAATATCGCAATAAAATAGATCAATTAGATGAACTATCAAGGCAGAGTGCAGATAGAGCGCTGTGAGGCCTCTCGTCACCCGCGGACACTGCAGGAGGAGAGCGCCTGTGGCAGAAGCGGCCCTCATCATATCAATAAGGATATCATTCTTATTTCATCCAGATAACACTGTGTGTTATTCTGCACAGCGCGCACTGCAAGGCAATGATTATAATTTTGTTCTGATCATAAAGAGCACTGCTTGTCTCAAATAAATACAAATTGTAAAATTGAAGATTTTACATTGACGATGGTAGCCTAGCTGATGATCTTGTGTCAATACGAATAGTATTATTATTAACAAGATAATATTTCCCACGGTGATTTTGGCTGGAAAGAGAAAACAGTCTGGAGTTGACGTAAGAAGTAGACGCATGTAGCAGCGCGAAGACGTTATCGTCCCGTGCTTTTCTAAACTATCATTTATATTGTTTGAATTTACATATCGTTGCGGAGTCAAATTTAACATAGTGACCAACGTTTTAGGTGTTTGCAAAGTTACAAAATAAATCTAGCCTGAAAAGTCATCGTAATTTTGATGGATCAGTACACGCACAATGTGTTGTCTTAGCCTTTTATTTCGGCTAGAATTACAATTACTTAGCATATTTAGTAGTAGTAGTAGTAAGTAAGTAGTCAACTGACCGCAGGGGGCGGTGCAAGGTATGTTTAGAGCGCGGCGGTCCTAGTGTTAACAAGCGTTTTCTACAACTTTTTACAAATGTGACAATGGGCTGACAAGAGCTAGCCAGACTAGCAATGCACGTTCATCTTCTCTAACTTCATTGTATACAAAACACAAGTGATATTTTCATAACGTCAAGAGTTACTTTGACATTGTTACAGTGGGGCAAAAAAGTATTTAGTCAGCCACCAATTGTGCAAGTTCTCCCACTTAAAATAATGACAGTGGTCTGTAATTTTCATCATAGGTACACTTCAACTGTGAGAGACAGAATGTGGAAAAAAAATCCAGGAATTTACATTTTAGGATTTTTAAAGAATTTATTTGTAAATTATGGTGGAAAATAAGTATTTGGTCAATAACAGAAATTTTACTCAATGGAAGGAGGTTTTGGCTCAAAATCTCACGATACATGGGCCTATTCATTTTTTCCTTAACACGGATCAGTCGTCCTGTCCCCTTAGCAGAAAAACAGCCCCAAAGCATGACGTTTCCACCCCCATGCTTCACAGTAGGTATGGTGTTCTTGAGATGCAACTCAGTATTCTTCTTCCTCCAAACACGACGAGTTGAGTTTATACCAAACAGTGTACTTTGGTTTCATCTGACCACATGACATTCTCCCAATCCTCTGCTGTATCATCCATGTGCTCTCTGGCAAACTTCAGACGGGCCTGGACATGCACTGGCTTCAGCAGGGGGACACGTCTGGCACTGCAGGATTTGATTCCCTGTCGTCGTAGTGTGTTACTGATGGTAACCTTTGTTACTTTGGTCCCAGCTCTCTGCAGGTCATTCACCAGGTCCCCCCGTGTGGTTCTGGGATTTTTGATCACCGTTCTCATGATCATTTTGACCCCACGGGATGAGATCTTGCGTGGAGCCCCAAATCGAGGGAGATTATCAGTGGTTGAAATATCGTTTTGGGTTACATTTGGGCTATCTTTAATACAGATAACGAGTTCAAACAGGTGCCATTAATACAGGTAACAAGTGGACGACAGAAGAGCTTCTTAAAGAAGAAGTTACAGGTCTGTGAGAGCCAGAGATCTTACTTGTTTGAAGTGACCAAATACTTTTTTTCCACCATAATTTACAAATAAATTCTTAAAAAAATCCTACAATGTGAATTCCTGGATTTTTTTTCACATTATGTCTCTCACAGTTGAAGTGTACCTAAGATTACAGACCTCTGTCATTATTTTAAGTGGGAGAACATGCACAATCGCTGGCTGACTAAATACTTTTTTGCCCCACTGTATATTGTAAAAAGAAAATGACTCAACACTAGAATTAAGTAGTTTTTAAAGGGAATTAAATAATTGCTGTCTCTGCAGAGATTGCGATTACAATTTGATTACAGTTAATTGTGCCCCTTACCGCTTTATACTGGAAGAGCTGTGAGAACTGGTTGCGCGTCTCCGAGCGGTGTGCGTTGCCCTGCCAGTGGTCCGGCATGTAATGAATGTGAGCCAGAATCACCCTCAGCAACTGCTCCGGACAGAACACCATGTGCTCATCAGGAATGAACGACCTGCAGAGACACAACATGGGCGTCGTGATCGTGGTCTTTGCTGCTGATGTTGATGAACTGACAAACTCAGGGATGTCCAATCACCTGCAGATGGTGATGCACACCCCCAGCAGCGTGATGGAGGAGAGGACGTGCTCCACCGCCAGAACATCCTCGTCATAGATGGTGAAGGCAATGAGCACGGCCAGCATAGATCCAGCGAAGAACGCCACGTTTTTAGCCAGAACCGTCAATAATGGTGACAGGAAACAGTTCATGTATTTGGAAGCAGCCTGACACAGACCAAGGGAATAAGACACGTATTGTTTAATTGGTGCATACAAAGGCTACACAGTTGGTGTATGGTAGATATTAACAGCTTATTACTGTCATTCTGGTAATGACAAATAACAAAGTTACACTGTTGCAGTCAATTTGGGAATCTCAAAGCTCAATCACAGATAGATGTTTGTGAGGCCTCTCTGAACTAATAGAGTGCAAAAGGCTTGATTGATAAAGGTATTAATGTATACTAACTGGCTTGCTGTGAAAAAAATGTAATCCCAAAGCGCAGGTCTGACCTTGTAGCCTTTACTGAGGCGGGACATGAGCTCATGGTCTAGCTCATTGAAGTGTCTCAGATAACATCGTCCGTACAGAGACCAGCAGCGGGCCCCCAGAGATCCGGGCTCCCGTTTGATCACCTGAACACAGAAACACAGGACTCCCATCACCTCCTCACATTACAAAAGAAGAGTGTGTCCATGTGTGCTTACCTCTGCGTAGCTGAAGAAAGCATAGAGGATCTGCCACACCAGGATGACAGGGCAGAGGAATAGATTAGCGATGCCAATCCACAGGATGCGAGATGCTAGCTTGTTGGCTAGGTCATGTCTGTTTACTCCTCTCTTGTACTCAGGCTTCAGGCTCCACTCATTCTCAAACAGAGAACCTAATGTAGTATCAATTAGGAGTAAGCAATTATTATTACTCTGGAAGCAAGGAGAAACTCTCATGTTGTGAAGGACAGGGACCGTTTTCACACTATTACATTAATTAATATTCATTATTTGTTTAAATACAACAATTATAATGTAGTCCTTTAGGCAACAAAGTAGCATTGTTGTAGCCTGAAATCCACCGCCAGGTCCTCTACTTTCTGACACTAAGCAGAAAGGTATAAGAGATATTGTATCTCATGTATTGTGTTGAATGATAGCATAAATGCTACATGAGCTCATGACAGCAACCTAGCTTTAGACAAAGATTCCTCCTTCTTATTTAGTAGTCCTCTAGCTCTCCAAATAATTTCAGGGCTCCATCCTTTTGTCTATTCTTTATAGAAATTCAGGAAAAACCTGTACATTAAAATAACTATTTATAATGAAACAACCTAACAATGAGTAGCTTTATTCTAAGTGATAAAAGTTATTCTTGGCAAATCACAAAAGCTTTTACAGCCCCACAACTACAGTCAAGTTTAGTCGGACGCTTTACCTAATAAATATAATTTGATCTTTTTCATTTATTTGCTAATTTGAACTGTTTACATGAATATTGTGGTACAAACCTGGTCCCCAAAAGAATATGAGCTCAAAGTTGTACTTGAGTCCTCTGGTGTAGAACACATACTCCCCGAGGACTGGAAGAGGAAATTTTACTGGAAGAAGTGACTTGTTCACCATTGCTACCTGAAAACAGGCAGAACAACAAGTAACAAACAAACATCTATTGCTGAGGCCTTTCTTCCACTTTATTTTCATACACACCATATAATTTTTGAAGCGTAAAATACGGTGGTACACATCCAGCTCCGATAATTCTTTCTTGTGAATGCAGATCTGATGTTCCTTTTGAATCTCAACTATTCGAGCTTGGACCTCTTGCCACGTTGCATAAGGAAGTTCTGACTGCAAAAAATAAATACAAAAATGACAATCCACATTTTATTAATGTACATTTATACAATGTATAGTCTTACCATGCTCATTTTGAGGGCGTTTCTATAAAAAGACCGAATCTCCCAGTAGCAGCATACATTATAAAAAAATTTCACCATACGATGCAACCAGAATACTCCAGAGATTAGAAGAACAAACATCACAAATGCATTGTCCCTTATTCTGAAAAAACAATGAAAACTTGTTATGATAAACAGCTGCACACTCATTTGTTTGATTCTTACCGTGCGGTGCAGACATCCACTGGGATAAAAGCATCAGGCAGCGTCACTTTAGAAGAATTGGTGTGATTTACAAACTTGTTGGCAAAGAGAATGTCATAGTCCACACAGTTGGCAAGAAACAAGGTAAATCCCACCACAAACAGCAACTGACTGAAGAGAGAGAATTCAAGCTCTCAGAGGAAACTTAATACATTATATTCCAAATAATTAAGTAAGTAATAAGTAATCCATTTTTCAAGACCTAGTGTGTTGGGGTTGGAGTTGTTTGGTACTTACATGAGCTCAAAAAGCTCTCCCAGCAGCATACAAGTGAAACCATTTTTCTGGTGGAGTTTATAAACGTGCAAAAGTTAAGGCAAATAAAAATAGAACAATTTTATCATTTTTTAGAGAACTTTCTATCTATACTTTACAGCATGGTGCAATACTGTAAGTTTCCCACTAAGGAACTCAACTCAGTTTAAACTAGTGCAGAAATATCAGCAGATGAGAAATAAAGGAAGGGATTCATCAAATGCAGCGATGAAAACACTTATGAAGGATATTCTCTGGAAAAACAGGTCCAGATTCTCGATGTGGTGCCATTGGGCTGTGAATAAGATGACACGGTAATTTAAGAACAACAAACACAATCCAACTATGATTGAGTGCATAATTGTGTACATTTGACTCCTTCAGGCACATGCATGAGCAGGTTCTCCTCTCCGGGAGAGTCACTGTATGACGCCTCCAGGCGCTGGTACTCTGTGTCAAAATGTGCCATGGTCCAGCCTCATGAGACCCACCACAGCTGTGTTACACACTAGGACAGAGGCACACAACCTTCATCAATACAACATGGATTGAAGTGGCACTTGATGTGATATTGTTTTACTTGACATAGACTTTCAATTTCAGCACGCTGTATACATAATAAATTCGAAGTCAGATGCTATGCATTGACTCACAAAACAAAAACAGTAACCCACAACTGACTTAAACATCAGGGAAGACTATATTTCTCTTCGCTGAAGAGAAGTATGTGGCTTCCAGACACATGACTATGAATCATTTGTAATAGTTGTAGTAATAGTGAACTGCTAAAAAATATCCTCCCAGTAGTGGTAGCCAAACAGTACATACATGTATCCAGATAAATGTTTTACAAATTGAATGAATACAAGAAACAAAAAAGCTTATTCAATTAAATATGTGCTATTACATTAATTCTCTTATTCTCTTTGCTATGAAATGTAATTTGCTATATAGGCCTCGAGCAAAGTAGTAAACATGAATGAAAATGATATATATTAGCCGACTGAATGTTAATGTGCAATTAGATTCAGTATAAAAAACAGAGTTTATCATACCTCTTTTGCGATGAAGCGCATCGCATCCAGCCCTTGTGTTTACTCAACATCTCCAGCTAGAGAAGGAGCGTTACATTAGAGTCACACTATTAGCAGTTCAATAAGAGCACATGCAGAGACAGTACTGAGGCCAGCAGGACCTCTCCCCAGCAGGTAAGGGCAGTGAGCTCACCCGGACATGGAATCAGGAGGGAGAATGTACAGGTGTTGTCTTATGTCGGCACTGAGGCCTCTCCCCAAAACATATCACCTCTGCCACCGTAACGCCAAGCTCCGTGTGTGAGGTCAGCGCCCACTCACCGCACAGATTTCATCCAGATTAATAATATAAAGAAAATAATCGGTGTTTCGTTTCTAATGTAAATTAAATGCAGGATACTTTCTGTTTCCAAACGCAGATATGGCTCATGGTATGTCGTCTGTCCATGAGAGGAGTGGCGGGCGCAATGTCCAATCACAACGCAACATTATTGACAGCAGAAACATTCAGCCAATCAGAGCGCGAAAAGGCGGCCTTAGGTAATGTTTTGCTCATAGTCCCCGCCCCCTAGAGCCGCCATGTTGACGCACAGAGCACGCTCTGGCCTCAGGACTTTGGCACAACCTCCTGGTCACACCGGGTACTGCAACAAACAGCTGAGTCAAGTTCAGAAAGTGAATAACCTCTGCCTTTGTCTGACATACTCATAACACGTCACTGGTATAAAGGATTTTCTGTTTGAACACTAACAAGCTTTACTGAATGTCACTCAAATCACAATCAGAAATCACAATCATGCAGTTATTCAATTTATTTAACTTGATAAACTTTGTATAGGTATATATATGTGTGTGTACATTTTTACAGTTTGGAAACTGAGCAAAAGGATTAATTGCTTGGCAACATTTTAAATTTAATTGTTTTTACAGTTTCAAACTGAAAATTCTTGGCACTTACAATGCCAGATAAAACATTAACTTAATCTGCCACTTGTAAACAAAAAGTCCACCTCCCTCAAGCAACATAAACACAATTTCCTCCCTTGCACACACCAGCAAGAAGAAGTCCAGTCTAAGACTAAGCCAAACATTATTAGTTCTTTCCAAGAACCATCCAATTTGAATTGATAGAAACAATAAATAAATGAACCCGGAGCTTTGTACAGCAGCCTGGATGAAGGGAGAGCGCGAGGTAGTGAGGACAGAGCTGCTCTCAGACTGTTCTACTTAAGGCCATTCTCTCCCTTTAACTCAACATTACTTATGGCCATCCTCACAACATCAGCTTTTGATCATGGCAGCAGTAAAACATGTCCCCGCTTGATAAATGTAAAAATAATCTAGTCACCAGAGATCTACAAATAAAAAATAAACATGATATTGATAAAACTCAGTCACAGTGTTTGGTAGAAATTGTTATGTATAAATATGTTCATGGCCATAAGTACAATATAGTTTTGAATTATTACAAACAGAAACATTGTACAGCTCCTCCCTCATTGATTTGATTTGTCTAAAATTTTGAGGCAGAATGCTATCTGAACTCCCCAACGCTGATTGATAGTCCCACTTCTGGCTTTCTGGATTTGGCTTGTTTCTTCTTTTGTTCAGTTGAGCAGAAGCCATCAGCTTGGTCTCTGAAATACAAAAACCATCATGTCATAGAATTGGAGAAAGAAAAGATTTGCAACTTAAACCCCTAAACGAGAAAAGGGATTTCAACTAAGTCAACGAAAGGACTTTGTAGTTTTAAATAGAATTCATTTTCAAAAAGTGCATGGAGCATCAAGCCACTGTTTTTTTATTAAAGTGGGTATAAGAAGTGTATACATCTATCACATGTTTAAAATACTTGAAAAGAAGGAAGGTAGACTCACCCTTTACCCAGCTCTACTTGCTCTCGTAGCCTCTGCTGACCCAGCCTGTCCTCAGAGGTGCAAAAGTCCCTGTTGCCATCGATCAGAAGATTCTAGAAAAGGAGGCAGTTTTAACGATCACGAGTTCACATTAAGATCAGCGGTGAAAGTCTTCCGCAGATGTAGAACTGTATCACACCTTGATGCCGATCGTGTCTCCGTCCCTCAGTTGGAAAGGAGCTCCCAGTAAAGATTCAGTCCGCTTCTTCTTCTTCTTTTTGGACATTTGCTGATTCTAAAACAAAGAGCACAACTGTAGATTATACTGTCGCAGCCATAGCAACGCCCTGTTCATGATAGCGTGCTGCTGACACTAGTAATGATATATGTGCACTTCCCGTCTAATTTACATCAATCTTGGCCCTCAAGTCTGCACACCCATGTTTGGGAAACCAGGTTCCACAACCATAGGGTTATGGTTAGCCATGCCTCCAAGTTAATTCATAAATTGTGATTAGTCATGCTTCTAAGTTCAGATAACAGCTACACCAGTATAACAGTGTTTCATAGACAATGATAAAAGTCTTCAATAAATATATCAGCATTGTCATTTATTCAACCAACATGAATTTTATATCTTTATTAGTACTTATAAAAAGAAACAAACTAAATCTCATGAACTCCTCTCCCCATGAGCCGATGAAGGACAATCTTACATCTGTCTTATGTGGTCACTATATTATTAGACACATTCAATATAAAGAACAAAACACTAAAAAGAAACATAAGAAGTAATGAAATGAAATGTCACACTGATACATCTTCTCTATTCGCCTATAATTCCAGCACAGTGCAACCTACTGACCCATGAAGAGATCTCCTCCCAGGCGTGTTTCTCGGGCTGAAACTTGGCCAGCAGCAGTGAGTCTGGGGACAGGCCGTAGTGTGCAGCCACGCAGGAGCGCAGAGAGCGGGCAGACGGGTCCTTGGAGGCGTCCCACAGCAGCTCCTCTGAGGGGTAATACCGAGCCTCCCCAGGAACAGCCACCTTCACTTTCAGGAGCACATCTTTGGCTCTACAGACAAGAACACAAGCATGTCATATCACATTGTTATTAGATTCTGAATAATCACTTCTTACCCGAGGTCTTCCTCTTTAAACAGTTGTTGAATGCAGACATTAGTTTCACTGGTAAGCTTCAGTTTCCTGCAATGGAGCAAAACATTCATGTGCAATGAAAGTAAACAGTGAATCCTACAGGTTGGAAAGGGGAGCACACACATTATACAGAACTAGCAGCAGACACTATAATCACAATATTTTTTAGTGAAGAGCACACTTCTGATTGCATAGACTTGATAAAAGTACCTGAGCATGGTCTGTGGTCCCCTGAGCAGCCGAGCCAGCCTCCTCTCCTCCAGCTGCCACAGTCTGAGGAAGGCTGAGGTGGGCACACACAGGTCGGACAGAGCAGGCAGCGTGAGAACCTGCCGTCAGAGGACCAGGTTAGAAACTTTTATTTGAGTCAAATCTTAAATCTCACGGCTACTGTGCATTTGAACCAAAACCCAGGGGCACCATTTCCTCACCCACTGTGCGGTAGAATTTAGACAGAAATTAGACAGAAACCTTTTCATAGCTTGTCGTTTACAAATGGGTCAGGTCACGAAGGATAAAAAAAAAAACTACACACAACTTATACAAGTTATTCTGTTATCAAATAAAAAAATTGTCCCAAGAGAGACGAAAATCAAGGTTTGCCGTTTCCTATAAAAAGTTGTCCCTGTAAAAAATGCATTTGAATATGTTGATTTATATCAGCCTTTCCCACTGTAGTTCCGGGTCAACAAAAATGTCTAAACGTCCATTGAGGACTAGTGAACACTGCTGTCCTGACCTCACATATCATGCATCTGTGCAATAATTCTAAATAATGTTAGAATGTGCAATATTGGACCACATGTGTCCACTGTTCACTTGCTCATGCTGCTAACATGTGCAGTAGTTACATCATTGTGAACATTTGAAACCTCAGAACTAATGACTTATTGCTCTAATATTGTTGCACTAGAGTGTAATACTGAATTATCTACAGATGTTTACAGACAAGTATGTATTTATTGCACTTGAGGGTGCAGTATTTTAGTTGTGGTACACTAAATATTCACTTATCATGTGATGTGTGCTCCCTATTCCTACTGTTCTTTAACTTGTGAAGCAACACTGAAATTTCCCCACTGTGGGACGAAAAAAGGACCTCTTAATCTTACATTCGGTGAAACGTGTAGTCTAGCCAATCATGTCCGATTAAAGTCTTCACCTGGGTCTTGAGCTCATCCAGCGTGGCTTCATCAGATATCTCCACTTGTCCCACGGCCCTGAGCCTCGCATGCTCACAGCCGCACACAGGGACGTCCTCTGCTCCGTTCACGGCTCGCACAGAGTCCTCCATGAAGCCATTATCCACAGACGGTCTGCTGTCGCTCACCAACAACCAAACAAACAGTTTCAGGAAGCCCTGGGAGAGAACACAGTACAGGTTCTTTGTTATTTGTGAAGAACATTATTTACACATTTATTTATACACGTTTACGTCCACGTGTCGGGGCGACAGTAGCTCAGTTGGTAGAGCATTGGCCTTAAGGCCAGAAGGTCGTGGGTTCAATTCCCACCTCTGCACCTTCTCCACCAACTCCCACTGATGACTGCTGTCGTTGTGTCCTTGGGCAAGACACTTAACTCCACTTTGCCCAAAGCCCCCACTGAAAGATCAAGGCTATGCTCACACTCAGAGAGCAGCCGTCCTCCTGTGGACTCACCACCTGCAGAGGGTCAGTGAGGGGCTGGTGCTATGAGACTTGGGTGGCATCTCTGACTGCCACCCCCCTGACCCAGAAATGGATTAAAGGGTAGAAATGGATGGATGGATGGACGTCCACGTGTCAAACTGTACCTTTGGAGGCAGTTGTCCTTCTGCAATAATTAGTGTTTCTCCATTACTTATCTTGAGATCAGACAGTGGTGTATCCTGGAAAAGAGGCATAGTTCAGCAACACAACAGGCTTACGAAGTGTCGTCCATAGATTTCAGAAAGATGGAGACCAAAATGTGAACCACAAACACAAGTTGAAAAACTGATATAACACAAAACTCGTGAATATAAATAGTTTAGGGTTTATTTCAACAGTGAAAAGTACATTCAAACAAATAGTAATCTCATCCTTTACATGTAAATAGTTCTTAGTAAATGTGTTGGGACCGTTTACAGCCATACCTCATCCATCAGTGCTTCTCCGACCTCTTCACACCAATCGAGCTGTCTCAGGTGCCAGCCGCTGCCTACGACACCAAAGGAAAGGCAGCTTTGAATTAATTTACTATATACATGTTGCCCACAGTCGTCTGAAGCTGAATCCCAATGAGATTATTATCAGAATATATCAGACAATATTTCTACACTGCAAAAAAGTGTGGAAAAATAAATACAATTTCTCAAATTTGGCAAAATGTATATTAATTTGAGAACATTTTGACTGCAATATTTGCCAATGGGACAAGCAAAATGATCTTGTTTTAAAAAGATACAAGAAATGTCTCCCGTGGAATGAAAAAAATAAAGCAACAGTTCTTGAAATAAGACTAAATGGCTTTGTCCCATTGGAAAATCTTGTTTTAAGACTCTCAGAATGGAATGTACTCAAATCAATATGAAAACCACTCGATTCAATTATTACCTCAAATTTGATCATTTTTTGCAGTGTATGGTTGGACCTAATGAGTCAAAGTAAATTATCATTGGATTCTTCATTAAAGTTTGACATGGTAGAACTCCAATAGAACATACCAACTGACTCTAGGTTCTGTCCCAACAAAGTATTTATTAGAACAGAGTAATGTGTCACACAGTGTTTACCTTCAAGGCCGACTTCATCCAGCATTTGTTTCAGACACTATAAAAGACACAAATGTTTAAGACTGACTTCATAAAAACACACACAGTAAATACACGAGGAGCAACATTTAATGTAGCCCTCTGCCGCTGATACAACTCCATTGTAGTACTTTCACAGTGTCATGCAGCCAACTTCAGCTTCACCAATATAATCATTGTAAAACCCAGGCCCTTTGTAATCCAGGTCTTAACGGGTATTTGTATACATTGGTTTTTGATTGTTTCACAAAGTTCCATATATGGCACTAAGCCGAGGTGTGAATATATATGAACACATCATTCACATTTTAAAGTCAAGAACAACCCCAAACCATCAAAATAGTTTAAGGATCTGGGTCGTCGGCCCCTGGACATGCCTGGTTAACAAAAGTGGCCCCCTTACCTAAAACTTTTTGACACCCCTGTTGTAACATTTAATACTTTATTTAAATGTAAGAATTTGTTGTTGAAGTAACAGTTGTACGTTACACCGATAGAAATTGGAGTGTATATTGACTAATATATAATATATATATATATATATATATATATATATATATATATATACACATATACATACATACATACACAAAACAATATTGTCATTGTGTCATTAGACAAAACCTTGAGACCTCTAAAAGAAATTATTATACACTTTTATAGGAATGCATCACTGTTGTATGACCAGTGGAGTACGCACCTCTCTGACAGTACAAGTCTTCTCCACAATGATGTCCCTTTCTAAACCAGCAGAGGGCGCCACTCCCACAGAGAAACTCAGGAAAAGCTGTAAAGACAAAAAGTACCATTACCTCTTTCTACTACACTACATTATTGACTGAAATGGTAGTGGTTCTCAAACTGGGGTCAGAATAAAAATGGGGAAGCGGCGAAATGAGTTCAAGATTAAATGAGATTACTAACAAGCCTTGCATATTATCTAAAATATAATGTAAGTAAGTAATCGCCTTTCACAGAACAGATATGACACAATTTACAACCATCTAAGTAAAATGAAGTCTTAAAAAAAAAGAAAAAAAAGAAACTTTATAAACGTGTTAAATGTTTTGCACCCGTCACACATATAGAATTGTGTCAGAAATATTGGTTTTATTGTGTGTGTTTTTTTAAAATCACATTCACAGTGGGATTACTGCTCTAAGATTTGGAACAGAGTTTTATCAAACTAAAATTGCTATATTTTACAATAGGAATTTTTCAGCTAATCTAACACAAAAATGTTTTGTGTTCAAATTGGCCCTTCACTTGAATATTTTCTTGGCATTTGATGTTTTAAAGTGTGAAATCAGTAGAGAATATATGGAAACGTAAGATCATGAGAATAAGAACGCCTTTTGTAAAACACCAGAGGTTGCTGTCTATATTGACCCGTTGCAGGGTGTCTTGGAAGAACAGCCCAAATTTCTTTGTTGCTAAGTTTTATTAAGCCTGATGACAGGGTGTGTAGTCGCAATTACGCAAAAACTGGTCTCGAACAGCACAGACAATAATTCATAAAAACACTTTTGCAGTCTAATACACTCGGCGGGAATCTACGCTCTCTGCGCTCTGGCTATGTGCTATAGGTATATCCTGGGCCCACCGCAGGGGGAGCAAAAGGTCCTAGAAGAAGACTTCTTATGCCCAGGTCTTTTCCACACCTCCTATTACTTTCTGCTTTCTACCCATATTGTGAGGAATTTTCAGGGAAGCAATTTAGTAAAGGCGCATTTAGACAAAAGGAGCAGGTGGATGCGTTTGTCATATTTTGACAGAACTTCCTGATATTAGAGTGGATGATGCTAATAACAACATATATTAATATGAGTTTTTGAAAAAGCCCAATTGTGAAGGGGAGATCAGCGGACATAACCCCGCCTCAGCTCATGCCTCTGAAAATATAAGGACATTACTCAACTTTATGAATGAGATTTGTAAAAACCCCAAACACTGATAATGAAAGGAGCGAAAAGACCTTCAGAGCGATATGCCATTTAAAATCTCAAAATCTAAAACAATTTACTTGACACTTTTACTTAGGTTGACTTTTGTATGCGACTAAATGAATCACTTCTTCCACGGATGCTGAAATAGAAGTACTTTCTCTCAGCATAAACGCGGTCGGTCTGTCCTGCTGCAGCTGCGACTACAAAGGCTCGCTGCTGAAGCCGTAAATCAAAGGCACCTGTGACGCCTCGGGGGCTCGTCCCAGGCTCAGCGTCAGCGTGGTCATGAGCCGCACGCCTGCCTCCCGAACGCTCAGCTCCTCGCACACTGCAGAAGGAAACAACAGGTGTCGTAAACCAGACTTCTGAGGACAGGGGAAGTACCACATGTTACAGAGCCAGCATACAGTACCTGGAGGCAGGAGTTTCCCCGCGCTGTCCACGTGTCTGAGGCAGTACTCTGCACCTGCCCAGTGACACACGCAGACATTAGGAGCTTTGATTTGGTCATATTTGAACACGTGCGGAAATTACTTTGGATTTTATTTCATGTGTTAGGTATTTAAAACAATACATAAATTATAACACTATCAGGACAAACGTACAGACTGAAATATCAACATTGCTCTTAATAACTATTGAAAATTGCAGCACTAGTTTGCGCCTGCCCCTTTATGTTGGTATTATGTTAGTGGGTGTATAACCAGGCACGGAGAAAAGTGGGATTGTTGGATTACTGAAAAGAACTTTGCACTTTTAACATACTATTAACAGCACAATAGTCGCTTGAAAGTAAGGCAAGGCAAGTTTATTTATATAGCACAATTCATACACAAGGCAACTCAAAGTGCTGAACAAAACAAGAGAGCATTAAAATCATAAATAATCACAGAACATTAAAAAGAAATATAAAAATATAAAATCCCTCAGTTGTATGCACAGTTAAACAGAACTGTCTTTAACCTGGTTTTAAACATTGTCAGAGAGGAGGCCTGTCTCACATCTTCAGGAAGACTGTTCCAGATTTTAGCAGCATGAATCTGAAAAGCAGCCTCCCCATGTTTAGTTCTGAATCTGGGCACTAACAGGAGTCCAGTCCCTGTGCTCCTCAGAGTCCGGGCTGGTTCATATGGGACTAACATGTCACTAATATATTTTGGTGCGAGGCCATGGAGAGACTTGTACACAAGCAGAGCTGTTTTAAAGTCTATTCTCTGAGCCACAGGAAGCCAGTGCAGAGACCTGAGAACTGGACTAATGTGGTCGTACTTCCTGGTTCTAGTCAGGACTCGAGCTGCTGCATTTTGAATGTACTGCAGCTGTTTTACAGCCTGTTTGGACAGACCTGTGAGCAGGCCATTGCAGTAGTCTAACCTACTGGAGACAAATGCATGGATAAGAATCTCCAGGTCTGCTTTAGACACTATGTTTTTGATCCTGGCAATGTTTTTTAGATGGTAAAAAGCTGCTGATGTTACTGATTTGATGTGGCTATTAAAATTTAAGTCTGAGTCCAGTATTACCCCTAGATTTCTGACCTTGTTTGAAGGTTTTAGGGAGAGAGACTGTAGGTGACAGATGACGCTCTCTCTTTGTTTCTGGGGACCAAAGACAATCATTTCAGTTTGTTCTGCGTTTAGCTGAAGGAAGTTGTTTTGCATCCACTCACTGATCTGTTGGATACAGTGAAGGAGTGAGTCCACTGGTCCATGTTCTCCTGCAGTCAGTGAGACATAGATCTGAGTGTCGTCTGCATTGTTATGATAGGAAACTTTGTTTCTGCGTACCTAACGGCAGCATGTAGAGATTAAACAGAAGAGGTCCCAGGATCGACCCCTGTGGTACTCCACAGGTCAGGGCCATATGATCTGAGACACAGTTTCCAATCTCCACAAAGTACTTCCTGTCCTCAAGGTAAGACCTAAACCAACTTAGGGCGGTGCCAGCGACTCCAACCCAGTCCTCTAATCTCTGTAAGAGGATCTCATGGTCGACAGTGTCAAAGGCAGCACTTAGATCTAACAAGATTAAGATTGAGACTTTGCCTGCGTCAGTGTTCAGCCGGATATCATTTGTAACCTTAACGAGAGCAGTCTCAGTGCTGTGGTGGGGTCTAAAGCCGGACTGAAACATATCAAATGAGTTGTTGATAAGAAATCTAGTAAGCTGTAGGTAGACAACTTTCTCAAGGACTTTCCCCATAAATGGCAGATTTGAGATGGGACGATAGTTGTTAAGTACAGTGGCATCCAGACTGCTCTTTTTTAGCAGGGGCCTGATGACTGCAGTTTTCAGGGCCTTTGGGAATATTCCAGAATGAAGGGACATGTTTACTATCTGTGTGAGTGAAGGTAACAGACAGCTCAGAACAGACTTCAGAAATCTAGTGGGTAGTACATCCAGGCTGCATGTGGAGGAGCTCAAACTGGAGATTATCTCTTGGATAGTTTACATTTACAGGTGCAAAGTGAGTTAGCTCAGAGAGCCTTTCTGGCTGTTGAATGGTTATCTGTGGATTGGAGACAATGGCGTTTTTGATGCCTTGAACCTTGTCATTGAAAAAATTAGCAAACTCATTGCATTTACGTTTGGAAGTAAGCTCTAATGGCATTTGAACAGGGGGGTTTGTTAATCTATTAACTGTTGAGAACAGAACACGCAGATTGTTGCTGCAGCCTTCAATCATTTCAGAAAAATACCTTTCTCTCGTACTACGTAGCACCCGGTTAAACTCGCACAACTTATCTTTGAAGATCTCGTAATCAACCTGGAGGTTGGACTTGCGCCACTTCCGCTCGGCCCTCCGGCACTTTCTCTTTTGTGCCCTGACCGAGTCTGCTTTAGCCCACGGCGCCTTCTGCTTATTTTTCACTATTTTAACCTTCACAGGTTCAACGGTATCCAGAACATTCAAAACACTAGAGGTGACAGAGTTAAACAGTTCATCTACAGTAGAATACGATGCATTCTCAAAGTTTATCATTCCCATAAATAGTTCACTCGTATATTCATTTATGCGCCTTCTACAAACAGTTGCAGAGTCCACTGGTGGTTTGTTAGTGAAACACATGTCAAAAAATACACAGAAATGATCCGAAAGAGCAACATTGACCACGTTTACTTTTGAAATATTCACCCCCTTTGTAACTAACAGATCTAGAGTGTGCCCTCTGCTGTGGGTGGGGCCACTTACGTGCTGAGTGAGATCAAAGGATTCAAGTACAGAACTCAGCTCATTTGCATTTCTGTCATCAACATTATCCACATGAATATTAAAATCACCTGTAATAACCAAACTATCAAAATCTGTGCATACAACTGAAAGCAACTCTGTAAAATTATCAATAAAACTGTGACATGACTGCGGTGGCTTGTAAAGGACAATGAAGAGTATTGGAGGAGATTGTTTTTGTTGTATTTTAAAAGACACATATTCAAGTGACGAAAACTTCCCAAGAGACATTTTATGGGAGACAGTGGTCTCTAAAAATGGCAGCTAAGCCTCCTCCTTTTTTGTTTTCCTGTATTTCAGATTCAAACTTGAAATTTGGTGGTGATGCTTCTATTAAAACTGCATTTCCTGAATTTTGGTCAAGCCAAGTTTCAGCCATGAACATAAGATCAAGATTATGAGAACAAATAAAATTATTGATTAAAAAAGACTTGTTACAAAGAGATCTGACATTAAGCGTAGCAAGTTTCAAAGTTTCAGTATCAGCGGTTGCGGTCGGCTGATTCTTACACGGAACAAGAATTAGATTTTCCAGATTAGACTGTTTAACTTCAGATGTTTTTCTGTAATGTATTCTTTGTGTTATCACTAAGGGAATGGCAAAGGTGGCTTCATGACAGGGCCCCAGCCGGGTCTCTCCTCTAACTAGACTGCCAGTGGCTGCGAAGCAGAGACCCTGTGCATCCTAGTGTTTAGAGAAAAGAGGGGAAGGGGAAGGCGGGGGAGGAGGATGGAGAGGTGGGTGGCTTTTGGGTGTTGAACGAGGGGGGCAGGGAGGTGGAGGGGTTTTTGGTGATGGGTTAGGGCCGGGGTGGGCTGAGTATTGAGAATGAGGAGTCACGTGCCGAGTTGGGGTGATTTGGGGGGGGCTCTGAGCCTGTCGGACATATTGGCTGCGCAGTGGGGGCACGCCCCCAGAATTTCACGCGCTCCTCATATTCCAGAGCACTTTAAATTATACGCATTTACGTTTTCGGCGAGACAGAGACGGATCTACTGATACAACAAGGGAAAGGAAGACAGTAAAACAATGCTTAGAGATAAGCCTGTGACAACCAGAACTGCCCAGTCCAGTGGTTTCACTTCAGTTGTGTGGGGCTTGTTAATAAACCCTCTGGTGACACGCCATGGTTTTGCCCTTGTTGTGCAGAATAGGTTTTTCCTATTTCTTAAAATTGTATTATTGTTAGTGCTGTGTGCCTTTGCAGTGTTTTTTTGTACATTTGCACTAATAACAGTCTTATTTGTTATTATTATTTATGTTATAATTTATTTTATTATGTTGTGCATGTTTACATGCTGGAAACAGTACTTTGAATGCACACGTTGTTTTGCAGTGTTTTGTGTCCCTTTGCACTAAGAAAAGTATGACTCTTATGATCATTTTTGCCTATTGCTGTGCATGTTTACATGCTGGAAACAGTACTTTGAATGCACACGTTGTTTTGCAGTGTTTTGTGTCCCTTTGCACTAAGAAAAGTATGACTCTTATTATCATTTTTACCTATGTTGGGCATGTTTACATGCTGGAAACAGTACTTTGACTGCACACGTTTGTAACAAAAAAAATATTCATTTCTCAATAAATATTGGTAAACCATATCAAGTTGTTTCATGCATTTATTTAAAAATAAAAGATACAGTAGAGAATAAGGTACTCAAACAACACTTTTGCACATGTTCGTTAAGGCACAGCAAACAATGACAATCTTATCCAAAGGCATTAGGTTTTCACCCTCACATTTGACAAGCATGTGCACAGGTACAGTTGAGTGTAAGAATTTGAATTTGTTGCGCACAACACCGATCACCCTCTCCACGTGAATTCTGAGATGTGCAATGGCCCTAGTCTCCTCCACATCTTTCGCCTCAAGCTGAGCACGACCCCTGGTGAATGTAGGTATTTTCACTTCAGCACACATCATGCCCACATGTTCTCTTATATTAAAGCCTCTATCTGCCAGCACAATGTCACCTGGTAACAGCTTGTTCAGGAAACCACTTTGCTCGGTTATATGCTTGTCGCTTGTGCGCCCACCCCACCCGTTCGATATGAAGGAAATTACACCCTGGGGCGTGATCACGATTAGGTATTTCATAGTGTATGCGTGTTTGTATTGAGAAAAAGTCTGTGCCCTTGCTAGTACATTGGAAGGTTTCTCGATGAACACCTCGAAGCAGTCCACAATGGCAGCCACATTGTTCCCAAATGACTCCACAAACTGGTGTGGCATACTGGTCAATAAGCATTCCCTACTTGGCCAGTGCACCAATGGACACAGCTGTGCGTACATCACACCAAGGGTATGGTGAAAGGCATCGGCGACTGTTGTCCTATGTACTCTAAACAGATGGCTGAGGTGGTGTATTGGAAGGTCCAGTCTGAGGCGCATTAAAGTCAATAGGACAAGCTGGAAGGGTGAGAGCTTCTTCATTCTACCTTGAGGCAGATCTGGAGTTAGGTAGAGTAGAAGTGTCTGGAACAATGCAAAGTTTGGAAGCCCCGTGTAATACTTCACTGTGTTATCATCACCACTCAGAAAGTTCTCATTCATCCGGTACGTATCAAGCTCACGCTTCAGCTGTCTGTTTTCTTCAAGAAGATTGTTGATAACATCTCGTCTAGATGTGCAGAGTCCACATTCCATGTCCGGGTCAGCTGGCGGCTGGTCTAGGGCTGGCGGCGGCGGCGCCTGCGGCTGGTCTAGGGCTGGCGGCGGCGGCGCCTGCGGCTGGTCTAGGGCTGGTGGCGGCGGCGCCTGCGGCTGGTCTAGGGCTGGTGGCGGCGGCGCCTGCGGCTGGTGTAGGGCTGGTGGCGGCGGCGCCTGCGGCTGGTCTAGGGCTGGTGGCGGCTGCAGCTGGTCTAGGGCTGGTGGCGGCTGCAGCTGGTCTAGGGCTGGAGGCGGCGGCGCCTGCGGCTGGTGTTGGGCTGGAGGTGGCTGCCGCTCCAGTGGCAGGGACCTGCGCCTTACTTGCCGCTGATATCTCGCTTCATCTGTTTTTTGTACATCATTGTGGCCTAACAACAGGGATGGTGTCCAGTCAGGGTGGTTCTCCAACATCTCATATGCTGGTTTACCTACACGAGAATAATAACAACATATAATTAATATAATAATTTGCACAATCTATGTAATCAATGCTTTAAACTGGCAACTATGTCATGAACAGCATCTCAAGTACTTTTTAGGTCACCTCATAATGTCATATGAAGGTTTATGTACAACAGAATAATTAGATTATGTGTACAATCTATGTAATCTATGCTTTACACTGGCAAAGACCTCGCAGAACACGTGCTAAGTAAGAAACAGCCTGAGAGGGTAACAAAGACACAGAGACAAAGGCACTACAGAAACCATAATAACATATGCTAACCTACACTTCCTAGCTTTAAGAGACAACTACATAAATACATTTTTAGAGAACGTACCAGAGTGAAAATGCAGAGAACACACTCTCGTCGACAGGGGTGTGTGATCGAAAGTAAGGTCCTTTCTTCTAATTGCAGCCAACCAAGCAATCCGACGTCTCCTTCTCAGGTCAGAGAATTGCTCCCCTTGATGCTTTTTCCATTTCGGTAACCTAAAAAACTGTATCCCGTTGTTACTAGGTTTTCCATATCCATCATGGGAGGTATTGGAGCAGTTTTTAACGCAGCAGTTATTTCCAGGCATGATAAAACAGTGCGGAATAGCAAGAACCTCCGCTACTACCGCGTTCACAACACACGTAAACAAACTGTACTGCCGCCACCGGTGCGCAGCCAATATGTCGGCAAAGGGGGGATGGGGAGGGGGGACTCTGTGCCGTGACGTCAACTCCTCATTCTCAATACCAAGTATAAATAATAAAATATTCTAATACTTTTATAAAGTGGAAGCATGGATTCAGATCGTTCTCGGATTTCAAAAACTGAAGAACTACAGAAGGTCCACAGGAGCAGCCTCATGTGGGAAGGAGCTTTTTCAAATCAAATTTTATTTATAAAGCGCTTTTCATACAAAAGATGCAACACAAAGTGCTTTACAGTTTGATATGTCAAAGCTTCAAACGGTGGTCCATCAAAGTACCCTATATTTCATGCTAAAATAATTATCTGGCAAATTTTAAATTGTGTGTCGTGTAGAACAAGTAGCCTCATAATTATACTTATGAGAAATAGCTTGCCTTCAAGTGGCCTCTGCTCCAGCTCCTGTATTCTCTCCATGGCCCTCTGTTTCACCTCCAACAACAGCTGGAACAAAGCAGCACAAAACAAAAGTAAATGTTTAACATTAATTTATAATATTGTTGGGCTCTGAACGTGACAATGAGATGAACTTGAAAGAATCCCATCATCAGCAACACCTCTGATGATTCACAAGTCTAAAATGGCTGTGAAAAATGTCTGGAGCGAATATGACATCATAAATCTGCCAGACTTAACATGGATTGCTCTGTGAGGGGAGGGGCTGAGCATGTGCAGAAGAGCCCTGAAACAACAAGCTAGTGATTTTAATTGTTTTACAACATAAAGTTAAACCTAACTTGCTAAATTCATGTCCAGATGGTTTTTGAACGAGGGAACGAAGTTGTTACATGGTTAAAAACTGAAACACGCCACTCACAGTATTTCCTGTCGCGAGCACTTTGACTTTGCTCGGCTCTTCCTCTCTTTGTCCGTGCCGAATGTTGGGCTGATGCTCCACCTGAAGCCACCGGCAGTCAGACGGCGTGGTCACGGTCACCACATCTCCATCCAAAGTGAAAACGCTGCATACCACAGACGAGTTAAATACATTACGTACAAATGTGGCTGCATGATTAAAAAGATTTTTAGTGTCTGCAATTAGTAAGTAAGTAATCTTTATTTATATACCGCCTTTCACAGACCAGAGTCACAAAGCGGTTTACAATTGTTATTTTTGGGCATTTGTCTCGCACTCCACACAGAGATGGGAGCGGGGTCACCAGTACAGGAGGCGCATGCCAGACCTATTGTACATATTTTTAGTGGTAGGGGAAACCGGAGTACCCGGAGGAAACCTACGCAGACACAGGGACAACATGCAAACTCCACTCAGAAAGGCCCTGGTCCAACCTGGATTCGAACCCAGGACCTTCTTGCTGAGAGGCGAGAGTGCTATCCACTCAGCCACCGTGCCGCCCAGCAAATCAGCAAATCCCATTGTCTGCAATAAACCATATAACAATACAAACAGCAAATGATCTTGCTGCCAACTACACAAATCTGGCTTTCCTTGTGTTAAAAGCTCTGAAACAAACTTAGAAATACAAGAATCACAGAAAATTGAGGGAAACACAAGAGCGCCAAGAAGGTAGTTATTTAGTTTTGTCAGTTGGGTTTTCTAATGGTAAAAGGTAAATCCAGTCTCATCTACATTTTCTGCAATGGTTATCTGAGAAATAGCAAATACAAATGTCTTAAATAAAACTGTACAACCAAGTGCTAACTTGTAGTAATTGCTTGTAATTTCATTATCAAAAGGTGTTTTTTACATCCAAAGATTGTGTTTGACAAAACGTAGCAGAAAAACAAATTAGAACAAATGACATCTTGCAAGCTTGAACTGAGAACGAAGGGCTTTTTCTGTTAGACAAAACTTTCTACAGAGATGGGCAGATGAATACACAGTCTTACCTGCTATCAAAGGACTGTGGCTCTAGCACCAACACAGCGTCCCCGTCCTTTAGAGACAGCTCCTTCAGGGTACGCAGCATATCGTCTGGGGGGAACACCCTCCAGCCGCTGGCCCCTCCGCCTTCCCCTGCTCCGGGCTCCACCGACCCACGGGCCTCCTGACACAGCAGGCTCTCCTCGGGCTCTCCCAGGGCCTGCTTCACTTCACCCAGTGTGGAGCCACCTGCAAACCCCCTGGCCTCCTTCCTCAGCCCTGGTGCCTCGCCCTTGGTGGGGTCCTGATCTTTGGGTTCGTCCATGTCGTGATCCAGAGAAGGCCGGACTACGGTGAGCAGCACGGGCTCCCACTCGGCCCCGGTCAGGACGGGACTGCCGCACACCTGACAGAGGCAGGATCAGGTGAATATGGCTTAAGTCAATGAAACAGTCATGGTGAAGACTCCTCACCTCTGTGCCGTTCCAGACAAACAGATCTGTGTTGTTTGTGACGCCTGCGCTGTACAATGAAACTGCGTCATCTGTAAATAAACATCACATTCATCTTTCCTCTGATCCAGGGCTGCTCATCTTCTATGCCACAAGGGTTGGATGTTTTGAAAGTTCATGACCACTGGGCATCATGACTCCACTTTTAGCAGAATTAACACTCAATACACGTTTTGGACTGAGATAATTCCAGAGTAAAAACTCACTATATCGAACACAGGCCTCTACACCATTGATAACAAATTAATGTTTTTCCATTATATGCATTGTCTGTTGTATAATGCTTGTGATTATTTTGAATATGAACTATATATAATTTATTTTACTTGTTGTATGCATAACAAAATTGCAAAGTCTAACTCTATTTAGGAAATAATAAGTTTAAGCTTGAGCAGAGAGCAAAAGACTGATTTGACCAGGAATGGACACATATAAAGCCTGTCTCTTTTTCTCCCTGTCTTCTTTATCAAAAGACAACTGTCCCAACTCTCAGTAAACTTCAGTGAGTCTGTTTTTCATGTTTTGATATGATCATCCTTGTTTAGTCAACACATTTGTAACATTATAACACATTTGTTTATAACAGATCTGATTTAAAGACACATCCAGCTCATCGTTGACACTTTCATGAGAACTCTACGACCTCAAAACTAGCCTTGATTGGAACCAGATCAGCTCCAGCTCATAATTACAGTTTTGTTAAGGTTTAGTCCGAAATTGTTGTGTTGAATTCAACATTTGAACCCACCCCAAACAGTTCACCAATAAACTCCAATAAAAAAGCATTATGCAGATTTATTCGCAAAAAACACATGGGAATTTTGACCAAAAACCTTCACAAACTGCCTCTAAATGTGACTAATGTCCAGCTACTTACAACTACTCTACAAGCAAAATGAGATGTCCCTTCCTTACACACTAAGCAACACAAGCTGGCGTGTCAAAATAATGCAGGTATTTAGAAAGTTTAGTAGCAAAACAACTGTTTTATAGCTTGTTGCATACATGTGGGTCACTTGAAGGACAATACTTTGCATAATAAAAATTTAACAAGCCGAGTGAAGCCGTTGGAAAAAGCTTTATCTGCACTAACTATTTACAACAGATATATAGGTGCAAGTAGGAAGAACATTTGCTTTTTTGAGTGAAGACTAGTTTTTACCTGTTAGAGTATTGTACAAGTGGAGTCCAGCTGGAAGACTCTTGGCTACAGTCAGAGCCATGTCTCCCTCCCACGGGTCTTGCATCTATTTTAAACATGCAATTAAAAACATATAAAAGACTACATCCTGATTTGATCGCTGGCCTGTGCAACTCACCTGATAAATGGCCAGGCGCAGGTCTCCCACAGTCTTCCTGCGGTCGAAGCTGAGGCTGGTGGACTCTGATTCTTTGCAGACTGGCTGAAGGGCACCATTTTCTAGTTTATACAATGGAGCCAAGTGCAGGTGCAGTTCTATAGTGTTATTAGTGGCTTCAAACTCCTCACTGCAACAGCGATTACAAAAAATATTCAAAAAGTTGATTATCTGAGGTTAGGGTTGAAAAGATTAAATATGCTCACCGGCTCAGCTGCAGTTTGAGGTTCTCCTCCTGAGCCAGTTTGATGAGTTGGGGAGGAACTTTATATTGAGGATTGTTCAGTGCTAAAATAAGAAGAAATAACAACTTGAGAAAATAAATATTGATCTTGAGAATATTTATTTACTACATACATTTACTTTTCATGTTTTCTAATGTGGAATTATCAGTCAGGTCAAAAAATATGAGGATTAACAAAAACATTCAGCAAGAACATTTCTAATATTTTGTAATATTTCACATTACCGTAACATGTCTTAAGGAATGTTCCATGTTAAATTTGGGGGCAATCATTTGAAAAGGCAGACATCAAGCAGAAGGCAGTCTGAAGATTCATAGCCTAACAAGTTTGAAAAATGACCATTTGAAGAAGGGTTGGGGGATGTTATTGTGCTAGGCGTTCTTGATGTTAGCAAGGATGGAGCTAAGAACAACAAGTTCTTTTTTTGGTCTTCTAAAAAAATCGTTGGTTTACCTTGTGGGGGCCGCCGCAGCTGGGTTTTCCTGTAGAACAGCATGTAGGCGCTCTCTTTGCCCTGGAACTGCTTCTCTATGTCCCGCTCTCTGATGGAGGTCACTGTGGAGTCATTCAGGTCGAACCAGCGGCTTCCCTGTGAACATGACGTTTGTCAGGAACCCAGGATGTGGTTTCCTTTTGCTTGTAGAACAGTTGTTGCTGTAAAGTCACTGAGAGGCAGTTTGTGAAGAGCATACAAAAGTTTGAAATGCAAGTAGTTGTATAAAATGAATCTCTCAATTTGTGTCAAATAATCATAATCAACTTATAAACACACTGGTAAGAATACAAATTGACAACATTCCTGAGACTTCCTGAAAAAGTATATAAAAAGATATATACATGCTGGATAAAAGGCTGGATAAAAATACAACATGCAAGCTGCTGGTAGCTTCAAAAAACGTGACATTTCAGCCAATTCATGTCTAGATGGTTACTAACAATTCATTATCAGAGCACAAGACTAGAAGATTCTATTACTTGATTGTATATTTAGACTCGTTTCCACCAGTCCTACTTGGTCCTAGTGTACTCTGCTCAATTCTGATTTAGAGTGTTTCCACCACCCTTGTTTAACCGGTAGCAGGTACTTTAGTCATTTTTAGTAGGTATTTTTTTAGTACCTGTTCCGACTGACAGAGAAGCCATGGTTATAACAAATTTTCCATGGAAACTTGTTGGTATGGAACTGGATGGATAATGGAAACGCAACCAGGTAGAGCAGAGCCGAGTAGAGTAGGGCAAAGAAGGGTTGGTGGAAAAAGCACTTTTGAAAAACTGTTGTACCTCCGTATCCTGGTCCCCTTCCCCTTGTGCATCATTAGTCTGCTCTGGAACAATGGGCTCTGTGGAGTTGGCCTTCAGAGTGACTTTAGATCCGTTAGACACCAGCATGAAGACCTCCCCATGAGATTGCAGGAACTAAAGAAAAGGGAACAAAAAGGTTCTTTCTAAATGCGTAGCCAAGTCATAATATTGAATGTACCTTTCCAATAGCTCCACATTGCTTTTTAAACTTTTTATTCCATGAGAAACCAAAGTTATTCATCAGCTTTTGGCCTAGTTGGTCCACGAGAACAGTCTTGGAAGGTTCCTGTTGAATTGAAAAAAAAAAAAAATCAAATGGTGTTTAGCCAGAATAGAATAACCATTTATGTAAGAGGTTAAAGCATTATACCTGGCTGATGATGGCAGTGAGAATAGACAGTGGATCCTCTTCCTGTGGCTTCGACTCACACGCTTTCTCCTCACTCGTTTTCTTCTTTGCCTTGGGTTTAGACTCTTCTTCCTGGTCACGGTTACACATTTAATTACAGTGACTTTTTTAGTGTAATATCTTTGAATGTACATCACTCACTGGAGGCTCCCAGCAGCCAAGTTGATCAATATCCTTAATGTAAACGTGGTAATGGCCGCCATAGCAACCGCCCTTATGAATGATGACTGAGAAAAGCTCGTACGAGTAATCAGAGTCATCTCCCTCGGCCTGTAAAGAACATGTTTATAACTATAATGACAGTCAAACAAAGGATAGAGAGAGGAGGCGAGGATTCAGACCTGTTCACAGAAGGCACGCAGGTTTATGTTGAGGGGAAAGCTGTAGCGGCCTGTCTCTTTGTACCGCTCACATTTGGCAAAATCAAAACTGAATCGCAGCAGAGACATGGTCATGAAAGGAGGGAGCTTCCTCATCTTTGCAGACTAGACAAATGGTGAAAAACAAATGTGCATCAAGAGGACTTACACAAACACAGTACACATCCATGTTTACTGACCTTGGCGGCGGTGACCAGCTTGTTACACTCAGCACAACGATACAAATTATTTCCCTCAAATAACTCTTCTTCCACAAACATGTTCCATAAAGCCTCTTCCAGACTAGACACTCCACATACACACGCCGTCAGGTCTAGAAAGTCCTCCTAAAATACAAACCAACAAGTTGAGCCCAGGACTTTAGCCTCTGCTCAACATTCACTGATCAAACTTTCGCCTGGACGCACCTGTCTCTGGCTCACATTGCCACACTCCTTGCACACAATGCTGTTGACAATGGTGCCGTGATATAAGCTGTTGATAAAGGAACTTCCTGTGGTTCCCACCAGAGAGTGTTCCAGAGCACTGAACAGAATCCTGTTGAGTTCCTGCACATCATGCTGGTTTGTTCCCTGCAAAGACAATCCTTTCAGTATTCACACTTCCACCTTAAAATGATCATGTTTATGTTACAATGGCATTTTCTCAACCAAATCATATACTGGCGGTTTTTAATGATCCAGTGCCAGTTTCCCTCACACTCATAGTACAGAGTGTAACATGATTCAGATGTACAAGTGGCAGACCTCGGTGGTGTTCCAGCCGAAGCTGTCGGTGAGCTCGGCTGTGGAGGCACTGTGCTGGTCCAGCAGCAGCAGGCGAACAAACAGTCTCTGCAGCTGCAGGGGGATGAGTCGCACCTGTACAGGGACAAATGATCTGTTATCATCACACTCATCATACACGTCACATGTTTTATACATATTAGACTTTCTTTGGCTCCAGGTGAGTCCTTGTCTTCCAGACATCCCAGCTCCTCTGAGCCCAAACTGAACAGCTTCTCTGGAAAACAAACAGTTTGTTAAACAGGAGTAATAGTGAGAGCAATGTGGTCTGCGGTCGCTCTTTCACCTCTGAACTCGGGGGTGAACAGCAGGGTCTGCAGCAGAGAGTTGAGGTAGCAGGTGCCTCCCTGGTTCTTGATGCCACACAGATTGCTTCTCCCTCGGGGTGGAGGGGGCTCCTCAGGCCCCTTTAGAACTCTGCCCTTGGAGGAAGTGGAAGAAGACGCCTCCTCGTCCTCCACAAACAGATTGCCAAACATGGCGTGTTTCGTGTCTTGACAGCCTCTGATAATGTGTGTGCGCCTCTTGCTATCTCATCTTGGTCTTTCCGAGCTCTCTGTTAACAATGGCAGGACTGACTCTGAAGTAGGCAGACTTGATGGGGTTGAACATAGCGCTGTGGGATAGTTTATGGAAGACAAAGACACACTCCGAACTGAACAGTGACAGCTCAGCGAAACCAAGTGCGCCCCGTGAGAGTGAGGCTGACCCCGGGCCTGTCAGGGACTGACCTCTGCGGGAACAGATGATAACAGACTTTAAATAAGGCTTTAGAGGCACACTTGTGTCCCGTGTCTCTTTAGAAAGCTAAGGAACGACACCGCAGTAAACGTAAATAAAAATGCAGTCGGTGAACAGCGGGCCGCCATGTTGGTTTCTGCAGAGGATGCAGTGTTGCATTGTGGTAACTGTAGTTCCTCCGTTGAAACGCTCGTCTCGTGTTATTTCTGTTAGATTTTTATTTTTTAAACTTAGCCACGGATATGATCAATAAAAGAGTATTTCAAGACGGACTACATGAAATGCATATAAAGTGACGGGTTCATTTAACGTCGATCCTTTATACTGACAACCTGATCAGTAATAATAATGGTCCATTAGTAAGCAGTAATAAACAATCACATGGTTTTCATATTTGATTTATTTGTACAGTTACAGTATGCTACATGTTGCATATGATCCTTTGAGTGTGCTCACATGTGAACACTGGTCAGTCCAACACATAGAACGGTTCAGCACTGATAAATCAAGGACAAGTTTGGAACAAAACATATACTATGGACGGACTTAAAAATAGACCAAAAACACCACTCACGCCACTCACAATCACACTCACTCAAATATTGCACTTAAAGTCTCAGACATCATAACTGCACTTATAATTAGGAATACTTCCTCTAATAAGTCTTGAGCTTAAAAACCTTGGACAGAGGCACTTTGGCACTGGAGTACATCAAATAAGACTCTCCTTTCCAGGTGAAAAACTCCCAGTCACTGCATCCAATAGTTGGTAGAAAGTGCACAGGGACGAAGCCTTCATAACCCTGCCATCTGTAATAATCAAACACATGGTACAAAATACAGAATGCTGTTATTTTGGAATGCAATAGTCCATATTCATGAATAGTGAAACTGTGATACATTGTCCCTATCTTATTGAGATCTGATTGTCTGTCTTCAACTTTGTGTCTGAAAACGCTAAAACTGTGATATGTATTGATATATTGGACGGAAAACTGAAACTCTGAGTTACTTTTGCTTCGGCTAAACTTAAGCTGTCAGACAGATTTTGAGTGACGTTAGAAAATACTCTTTATGTTTCAGGAACAGAAACCCCTTTGTGTCATAAACAAGTTTCATCTAAAGGACATTACATTAGATTACTGAGTTAAAATGAAAATACATTACAGTAAGTTACTTTCATAGGGAGTTACTTCTAACAGTTTCATGCATTTTGGTACTAATCACATTCCATGTTGGAAAGATTAAATATGCTCCCTCATAAAGAGAACTTTAAATATGTCAAAACTTCAAATATCTAGTGTCGGTTCCTCAATGGTTGAGCTACATCTAGTCTACATTGACACAAACAGTCCAGAATACCATTCATTACAAAATGTCATATATCTCTCGTGTACTAAGACAGAGTGAATATTTTACAAGCAGACACGATCAGCACCTGTACAGAATGCTGTTGAGAGAATAGGAATCTCCGTTGAAGGAATTAGCGACAACCAAAAAGTATTCCTCCCCCAGGCTGAAGAACTCCCAGTCCACCGCACTGCAGACAGAAGCAGGAGACGCGTGATGAATGATAAGGGAAACTTGGGAACACCCAGTATCTGTTTCCCATTTACCTGTAGGAGGTGATGTCCTGGAAACGGACAAACATGCGTGCGTGCAGGTCCAGCTCGTATATAGTGGAGTTGATGGCATAGCGCCCGTGTCCGCTGCCAACCAGTCTGTGCCCATTGGCGACGACCAGGAAGACTCTGCCTCCGATCTGGAACATTTCCCAATCTGTGGCACAATATGTCTGGGAAAATCAAAGAATAAGTTTTATGCATGTATGACAGATATATATATATATAATTGATCCACAGGAGGATTTTCTGCTGACACCAATCACGGGGCCTTTTATACAGTGTATGCCAATGTGTGAAAGTTATCGCTGGGCTGCACCGATCTAGTTACTTTGTGACCGATACAGATCCCAATAGGATTTCCATATCTGGCAATACCCTATTTGAATTGATCCCGGTAAACGTGATATAAAAGATAAAAATGTACCTCTTCATATCAAAGCAAAAAAATACAATAAATATATTATATAAAAATAACAATTATCAAAAATAACTGCCAAAAAAACAATTGGACCCACAATTGTGTTTTTAGCAGATATTTTTCGTGCAAAACAAATACATACATTGAAAGGAACAAACAGGATATTAGCATAACAGAGAACTGATCATTTTTAGAGTGATCCAAAAAATACTCCTGGATCAGCACCATCCTAATGCAATAATCACAAGACAAAATATACATTACAATGCTGTGTTTAAAAGTAAAAGTATTTTTGTCTTTACCTTGCCATTCTTATACTCTTGGTTTCAGTTATAAAATGGATATGACAAGTGAAGGGCTTTGAATTTACAATTGAAAAATCCAATATTGTATCTTTTTCAATTTTTGCCGCTCTGATTGATCGAGTCTTTACTGTTGAGAAATGCAGCCTGTAGCTATTGTAAAATATACAACTTCTAGCCTTTGTTTTTTGAGAGCGGGATCATAAACAATGACAATAATATTTCTGACCCATGCTAATCTGTAGGGGTTTTAGAATGTTCACAGATGTGACTCATGCATTTAGATTTTAAAAGATAATATATTTAACTTTAGTTAATTTGTATTCAGGCTTCATGTGTCTTCATCTGATTAGAAAGTGTAAAAAGAGCCCTGTGAGTCCATATTTGACACTTGGCTGATGAGGGTGGTTGTTCTAATCTATGACAGAGCATCAGAGGCCAAAAACTGAATAAAAACATGGAATTTAAAACAGATAGAACGTGCAATCTGCCGAAGCGTTGTGAGTTGCCCTGATTTCCACAATGGAATCTTCAGATCTTGGACTAAACATATTGCCATCACTTGTGTTAGTTATGACTTGTCCTGTGAAAAACATGATTGCATCTTAATAAGTCCACGGTGTAAACAAAGCCAGTCTAACTTCAATTACTTTGGGAGATAAATTATCCACAGCCTGAAGCTACTCTTGGAAGCTTCTTGTTTGCTGGAGTTCCCCTCGAATCAGCTTCTTATGGTTCCACTGAGCTATCAATGTATCACCAGGTTTGCTTTTAATGTGGCCAGCATCATCATTATCCACTATATGTCAAAGGCCTGCTGTAAATCAAACACTGTTTATAATGTGGTCTATCAAACGTCCACACGCCGTTATGCAGGGAGTGGGGAGCACGTGACTTTTACTCATCTGGACTGTTTGTTGCTTCAATAATTGTAATAGAATAATTGTTTACTCGTCTACACATGCCACGTGTCAGGGAAAGAGGTTTTATGACTCTGGTGGAGTAGTAATTACTGACTAGTTTCAGCCCATCTACATACAATTGTGATCTTTTCGCACCATGCTACAGTTGGAAGATTGAATACATTTGCTGGAGTGTTACTGGAGGGAAATTTAAACTCAGCCAAAAGTTGAAATATTACTGTATCTATTTGGTCATTAAAATGTGTTTAAAGAGTAAAAATTCCAGACACTAATTAGTTGCTGTAATCAAAATGCATATTTGTCAAAGTACCTCTGTTGTAAGTATTTCATGCTAAATTGTACCTGTATACATGCAACTGTATATTGCTTGCACTAGAATATACAGTACTTTATACTGGCTTCTTATTATGCCAAAGTTAAAGATGTTACTGTATACTTTTTTATTATGCTAAAGTCAGAGTTTGTGTACTCATTATGTTAGTAGTTAGTAGAGATTGTATACTTGTTTCTCCTTCATGCTAGAGTTAGAGTTCAAATGGCATTTTAACAACAACAGCGCACACACCTTGATAGTCTGAAACACCTGGAACGCCTCGTTGACCCACACGTAAATGACAGAGTCCACAGACGTCGTGACCCCATCAAAGGCGTTGGCAACCACCAGAAAGTGGTACGGCCCCACGCTGAAGAACTCCCAGTCGTAGGCCCCTGATGTGGGGAGCCGCTGGTGCACCTCAAAGGCCTTCGCTAACCTGTTCCACTTGTAAATCAGGCTGTCGATGGTGTGGTTGTTTCCTGTGGGACAAAGCAACTTTTATATGATGTGTACACACGCTTTAGTCTGGGCAAAACATAAAAGAGCCCACAAAAGCACACAAGCCACAAGAGAGGGGTGTCCAGTGTGGGCTAAAATATATTTCTGAACTGCAAAAAGGGATTACAAATAATTACAAAAAACGATAAAACATGAGAGGGTTTCTACCTTAGTATAGAGTATATACTGACTGCAGATTTGCCGATGAGACAAGGCCATTTAGACTTACTTCAAGAAGTGTTGCTTTATTTTATCATTCCAAGGTACATTTCTTGTATCTTTTTAAAACAAGAAAATATTGTAAATAATGATCATATAATAATAATAATAGTATGTAAAACCTAGTAGAACCAATCTCTTTTAGAACAAAGAAACAAGTTGATGGATTTGATAATTTGATAATTTTGTGGTTCCAAATTTAGATGACATACACTGCAACATTCCAGGCAAACCAACATCAAGCACCAGAAAAGACAAGTTTATAAATTAAATCAAATGAAAAATGAACACCTGTCCTGTGATTGGCCACAGCGAGGTAGGAGTGCTGGTTGATGGTGAAGGCCTCCCAGTCACGTGCACAGTGCGTCTGCAGCGTCTGTAAGTGCACGAATCTCCTCCTCTTCCTGCTCCACTTGTAAATGACGGAGAAGTCCATCTCTGGCTCTGCTTCCGCACCATCCACCCCCTCTTTGAAGTTAGACACCACCAGGTATGACTGAAGGACAAAATAAAACATCATAGCTCTATATACACCACTTCTATTATTATCATAAATTCTTGAGCGTTGAAATAGTTCCTTCTACATCACCGGATCCTGAGCTTGGCTTTGTCAGTATAGTTCCAAAATGATTGTTTAGTGACTATGCAAGATTTAAGAAAATGGGGAAAGTAGATAGTCTGGAGGAAAGCCTGGGAAACCCAATCGGAAACATGAAGAAGATACAAGATACCTTCAAAAGTCATGTCTGGTAATATTCTCACACACCTAACCCTAACCCCAACAAGAGAGAGGACTTCATTTTTTGTTTTGGTCACACATTTTTTGTTGGCTAGCTCTGGCATGCTTTTGGAAAGAACCGCCCTCTCCACTTTTTGAACAAAATTCTCTGGTCTTTTTTGATGAGCACGTATCGCCCGAATACCATATACCTTTAAGATAATTGTTCATATGTCAACTGACTTTACGTTAAAGATCTTATACAGTGCACCTGATTCCTATTTTATTCTTCCTTGGAATATTCTTTGCTTGGCACTCACATTGTCAACCAACAGACAAAATATAACCGTCACCTCATGTGAACACTGTATTTTATTTTGAGTCAAATGAATGAAATCTAAAATCAGGACTCATGAAATATTATATAAGTATTTCAACATGAAACTTTAGCACAGACTGGATCATTCCACAATAGGGCAAGTGCTACGTCCCACAGCAAATGTAAAAACTCACATTTCTTTTTTGTCTTTAGGGATGAACCTATTTGTTTTTTGCCTAGTTTTAAATACACTGGGATGTCCTGCCTTCTATAAAAATGTATGTGTAACTATTATTAATATAGTGACACTATCGCTGCGGTGATGATGATGATGATGATGGGTGTCCTCTTTCCTCTCTCTTGTCTCCATTCTCCGCCTCTCTCCTCTTACCTTCTTGCCTATCCGGAAGTGTCTGCAGGCCAGGGCTCCGTGCGTGCTGATATTCTGGTAGAGTTGGAATCCGCTGGGTGTCCACTGATACAGAGCTGAGCCAGAGGCAGAGGAGCGGTGAGCCAGGGCAGCCATCACGCCCACCCCAGACACCTGGAACACCTGCAGGACACAGCGGCGTGACGTGATTAGAATGCAGGATAATAGTATTGTTTGCAGACGTCATCGACCCCAGCCCTGTTATTTTCTAACATTACATTACATTACGTTACTGGAGACTGTGGCATTTAGGGTGGATTGGCAGAAAGAGGCCAACTGGAGGTCACAGGGTTTCTAAAGGGGAGATACCTCTATGTCGTTGGTCTCCGAGCTTGTGGTGAGGATTTGGTGTTCCTCGATGTAGTCCAGTCTGTGGTGATCTGTAAATATAGTAGACTTTAGGCAAAGGTTTTTTAATGGCATTTTTAATCATTTCAAAACTTATCCTACATTGTGAGTGGGTTAGGGTTGGACATGAACATGAAGAGAAAAGTCTAGATTTACAACTGTATTTTCAAAGTAATAATTAAAGCTGGTGTATCTAACTTTAGTCTAGTCATGGGCAATAAGAAAAACATTTTGACTTTAAAGGAGTCTGTCCGGAGGAGACAAAAGGGGGAAAAAAGCTTCAGAAAAGGGTGGCAAAATCAAAATGGGCTTGAGATGGCAATTTGAATGGTTGTAATTAGAAAATCGCCAATTTTATGAAATCCTTATGCAAACAATTAAATACTGGACTTGAACTATATCAGAAAATCCATATAATTGGTTACTTGATCTAAAACAGTTTGGTTCTTTCACATATATTTTTGTCACATCTTTAGATCAACTTTTTCAGACAGAAAAGTGAAAAAGAAAGGACCACCCTCACTCATGAAGACAGCATGTTGTGGTCAGATTTAAGGCACTTAAGGTTATTATGCTAGGTATATGTATTTTTAACACTAGCCTCTGGTCCATAGATTTATGAAAATATACTAGTTAATAGCTCTCGTTCGAAAGATAAACAAATCATACAAAAAATAAAGGTCCACTGAACAGAACCAAAGTGGTCAAAATAAATTGCAGTCACTTTGAACTACACTAACATAAATCGTGAATCTAATCAATAATAAGTAATAGACATTGCTGTGAGAGATTGCGCCTCTGGTCGAGTTGTTCCCACCCTGCAGCATGGTGACCCAGTGTGAGCCGTCGCACAGGTACAGGGCCTTCTTCAGGGGGTTGAACCAGAGCTGGCCCTGAGTCTGTTCTGAACAGAGCTGCTCCAGGCCGACCGAGATCCGCGATTCTGAGGAAATGTCAGAAATGTTGAAATGTCATCGCAGTCGGCGTATTGTGTATAATTGTGTATGGAAGATATAAGTTCTAGATGAGAGGAAATGCTGTACATAGATTTGTTCATGCGTTCCATGGAATAGTAATTGCTGTAATTATACGGCAATAAATCTAGTGAAATGACTCACAAGGTATTTTCACAGCAACATTATTTCCTCCTAATTATAAAGGATCAGCTTTAAAGTATTTAGTAGCACATTCTGTTTGATGGATGGGAATACCTGCATATTCTTTTTTATAATGTCATAGGGTGGTATGGTGGCTGAGTGGATAACACTCTCGCTTCTCAACAAAAAGGTCCTGAGTTTGAATCGCGGTTGGGAACAGTGGTTTTCTGAGTGGAGTTTGCATGTTCTCCCCGTGTCTGTGTAGGTTTCCTCCAGGTGCTCTGGTTTCCCCTACCACTAAAAACATGTACAACAGGTCTGGCATGTGCCTCCTGTACTGGCGACCTCACGCCCATCTCTGTGTGGAGTGAGAAACAAATGCCCTGCAAACTGCAAAGCGCTTTGTGACTTTGAAAGGTGCTATATGAAAAAAAAAAAACTATTAACTAACCCACTAGAGGACATGGTTTGTTTTATAAAGCCTTTTCCATCATAGGAGTAAAGCACAATCATGAGCACTACTATTTTCACTATTTTACAGATAACATACTCCTCTTTGAAGTCTCAATTGTATGATTAAATACAATGTATAATGTATTCTTTAGAAATGTGTAGTAGGAAGTCAAAGGTATTCCTGGCACATGTACTGTATTCCATTACAAATAGACTGAACAGCCATCAAGGGCAAAATCTAGTCTTGTGTGATTGCAAATTAAAGTTAAAGTGATAAACAATATATCAAGTATATTTTTGTTCTATTTTCATTAAGTCAAAAAAAATAACAGCCAAACAAACTGCGTCAATTTCAATCAGTTGCTTTAAGGGATAGGACATCACCACTCACCATGCAGCGGCACTGGTCCCCCCGCCTCTGCCCTCACATCAGGCAGGTCCAGCAGCTTGGGGGGCACCGACAGAGCGGTCAGCTGAGGCTCAGGCGACGGGCACATGTGGGAGGTGGGGTCAGAGCCAGGAACCAGCACCAACTGTCTCAGCAATCCCTGCACACCCAGAGCACGCCACGGTTGGTTATTAGTTATGGTCGCTATATTGATGGTGATATCCATGTATGAATCTTACTGAGAAAAGCCCCTTCCACCGGCCACGACTTCCGATGTGGAACCTGGATCTTTGGAGGTTGAGCTCTGAGGGGAAAGGCTCTGAGGGAATGCTGTTGTAAGAGAATAGAAAGTTGGTAGTATGTTCAGGTTCCTGCATTTTTTTTCTAATTCACCTATAAATACACCACGTCTATTTCCTCCTGCTTTATCCAGGACTGTGTCGCCAAGTGTAAAAGAGGAAATATGTCATTGTCAGGTGCCCAAAAAATAATAATTTGAATTGAATTGGACTGATCAAACTCTGAAATCAGGCAAAGAGACCACATAAATATGGTGCTGATGTGTGAAAAACGTCTTGTATGTGCTTTTCTCACAACTGCATCTAAAAATAACTATATACAGTATATTTCTTGTATGGCTATGATGGTACAACCAGATGGCAGATAACATTGGTCTTACTCTGACTTTTCGCTAGAGCCTTTCCTGATGCATGTGTAGAACTCAGCTCAAACTAGATGATGAGATAATTTATACGTACACTTTTTGTATTTACAACTGACACTTATATTGGTGAATTTGTTTTGTAAAGTCCTGTGAGATTACTGCTGTTGCGATTCAGGGCTATACAAGAATTCATTAATTTGAACACTGTATTCAAATTGGTCTACAATAGTGCAATAGTTTGTATTCTGTTTGGGTAGCTTTCTACATTCCTAGTTTATGTTCTATGCGTTGCAACACTGACATTTCCCAAAATTGGGAGACTTGTAAATAGTGAACTGCAGGACTTGACATAGGGACTATTGAAGACAGACTTTAGATCCCCCCAGAGGACCGTATAACATACACATTATAAAATCTATATTGAACTGCACTCATGGCGTGTTTTGTTGCGGATGCTCCGTGTGTACATCAGCCAGAGGGAGTTTCCGCTGACACTATCCATCTCACTGTCAGGTCACTGTGATTTGGCTGGAGGCTGCGAGACACTTTGGAACGCTGCCATTGTGTTGTGTTGACAGACCTGCTTTACCTTTAGGGATTCTAAAAGCAGAGTAGACCATAACCAGCCAAAAACAAAACAAACCCATTATTGTACAGCGATTTACATTCACATATTTTCTTCTATTAACTGCTGCATACAATGTGGACATTTCATTTGAATATTAAAAGTTGCGTTCTAGTAAAACAAAAATGTGCTCTTGGACTTCATTCATTTAGTGAATAATTTTCTCCTGTCAAATCTTTGAGGCCATCACAGGACATATGTTGTTATAATGAAATTAGATTACAGACTTTATATACAGTATACACACATACACACACACACACACACACACATACACACACACACACACATTTATCCATCCAGGTCAGGCAACTTCTAAAGGCCATTGGTTGCACCCAGGTAAAAAATGGGATGAATACTGTTCAAGCCTCACTTCACAATTGTCTGCCAAATTCTGACAAACAAAAAAAACCTTTATACAAAACAAAAATGTCTAATATCAGAGAATGTGATAAGAATTTTATTTATGAATAATAATAATCTACTTTGTCTTTCAATTATTTTTATCTGTCAAACTAATTAAAAGGAGCAGAACGAAGACAAAAATCTTTTGTTACTTGCCCCTTTCTTAATCACGTACAAATCAAAGAAAAAATATTTGAGATGGACTACAGCAATCCTTCAATCTGCTTTTCATATAATTATACATTTTTTCTCATTTTTTCTAATGATGAATATCATATGAATTCATTGTTGTTGCTGTGATTTTTTGATTCCACAGTTTTTCTCCGGCCACTGATATTCCCATGTGTTTCTGGGTGGTTCTGGGTGTATAAATGCATTGTCCCTCAAAAATACTTACACTTCCAGAGGAGGGTTGCAGTCCACAGTCAGCCTCACAGAACTGCTCTTGACCACGAGTACAAACGTGTGCCAGTGCTTGTCGGCCAGTCCCTTGGTCCGAAAGGCCAGCCTCCTGACCTCTCCGCGTGGAGGTCTGTAGAGGAAGTGCAGGCGCTTTCGGGAGTACCTCAGTCCCATCAGGATGTGGCCGTGGTCCACAGAGGACACCTGCTTCTCGCTGGTGTCTATGCTCTTACTCTGCGCGGAGCTGCCCAAATTGTTGCTTTTGTGTTTCTTGATTTTAGCTCCATCCGATCGGTTAGTGTCCATTAAAGAGAAGATGTAGTCGTTTCTCTGCAAAAAACGATCCAATAATATATAGTTTTGCTAGAAATTACAATAAAAAAGTATTATTACAGTATGTGTGATGGACTTTATGAGCTTAATATTCAAATTCAGAAAACTTTATTGATCCCAAAAGGCAATTCATATTGAATATTGATATATGTTGAAACCAAATTTATGTGGTTTTGTGTCCATTAACACCACTCACTTCTCTGTATTTTTTATTATATATTGACTTTTACTAACCAGGAACGTCCCACTGAGATTGCAGAATTTCCTCTGGCCCCAGAGAGAGGGGGGTTGAGTGTGTGTTATTGAGGCTATTGTAAATCCTTTTAGAGGTAGGGGAAACCGGAGTACCTGGAGGCCCTACATAGGCACATAGATATAGACACAGGAAGGAATTGAAGAGAAGTTCTCCACCCAACATGTTATTTACATGTATAAGTGTATAGGTTTGTATAAGTTGTATGTACAGTATGTGTACGTTTTTGCAAAAGATAGAGGAGAAAGAGATCTGAAAAAAATGAGGCATACCCTGGGTTTAATTGTTATAAGTGTCTTCTGCATTGTACCCATTTGACCTATCAGAAGAGCGGACAAAGCGGTCCAGTGCCTGAGGGCCCTTCTGAAGATGCTCAGGTTTAGATTAGTAGGAGGATCAGCTTGTTGTGGCAGTTTTAGGTTAACGAAAGGAACTGGAGGACCAAAAGTCAAACAGCGAGACATAAGGACAACCCTCTCCACTATCAACCTTATTTTTTATTTATTTATTGTGGATGTAATCTTTGTTTTATATACCGCCTTTTCACTGCACATCGGAGTCTCAAAGCGGTTTACAATTGTTATTTTTTGGGAGTGGGGGTGCCAGTACAGGAGGCACATGCCAGACCTATTGTACATATTTTTAGTGGTAGGGGAAACCGGAGCACCCGGAGGAAACCTACGCAGACACGGGGAGAACATGCAAACTCCACTCAGAAAGGCCCTGGTCCAACCGGGATTTGAACCCAGGACCTTCTTGCTGAGAGGCGAGAGTGCTATCCACTCAGCCACCGTGCCGCCCATGATGGCCCCTTGAGATGAATCATCTCTTTTTTGAGGGGGTCCGGGGTTATTAGATTTCAGAACGGTGCATACAGTCCATTACAGATATATATTGTATGTGTATGTGTTCCACCTGTGGGTCATTGTGAGCGATGGACAGCGTGACGACCAGCGAGAACTCGTGGGGGAAGAGGTCACAGTTGAGGAGCTCAGAGGAGGGGAAGGACATGGAGCGATGTGGGCTGGCGAAGCGAAGTCCCCTCTGGCCCTGAGAGGTTTCTATGTGCACCCCAGGAACCAGCGTGGAAGTGTCCCTCTCCAGCACCAAGGCCAGCAGGTCCAGAGGAACCCGCCCTGCATACAAGAGAAAAGAAGGAAAAGCTTTGTTTGTCACATATATAAAAATTATAAGTAAACAATACAAGAAATATGCTGAGCTAACGTAGACAAAATAAGCACACTATGAAGTTAAGATACATTATTGTCCCCAAGGGAAATATTCTATGGGATACAGAGCTACACAGTGCAGACAAAAATGGTCATTTTTTATCACTGACACTTTTAATAAGTCAGTGACGTTTACTAAAAGTGCACTGAAACTCACCATGTTTATTTGCACCAGCCGTTTTATTATAGTGCATAATCAGCACAACACCACAACAAATTGCAGACAAGGCAGCAAATCACAAAAGCCATCAGTTCTTTCTTTTCATGCAGGGATCAGAAAAAATGACATTGTTTGATGGGATAGAACCAGGGCTGGACTGGGACAAAAATCGGCCCGGGCATTTTTTCCTTTTTAGCGGCCCAGGCAACTCAAAAGGTTCAAGGAGCCCTATTTGACAAAAAAAAACAAAAAAAAAACAGCGTTGTATAAGACTCATATGAAGGTAACAGGGGCTTAAGCTGTATTAGCTACATTAGCTATATTAGCTATATTAGACTAATATCTAAATGACAAAGTAAAGGCTAAACACATAAAAACCATTCATGATTATCAAATGTGTATTTTCATTGCAGCGTGTCCTGGAGAGAATGACGCACCACGTGACAACTCTGCTTTAAGTTTAACCTTCTTGCAATTGTACAAATACAGTAAATAAATCTGCTTTTGGCTCTGAGTTCACCTGCATCACTGTCTGTTCATATCCATCACAGGCTGAAGTTTGCTGGAGCTGAATGTCCTTAATGGCCTTTTCTTTCACCGTCTTTGCGAAGGTTTTTGAAGTCTGAAAATAGGTGCTCTGACTTTATGATGAATGAATGTTTCAGTGAACAGTGTTTAAAGCTTCATTGTTCCTCCTGTTGCAACAAAACTTTTTATTACATCACAAACATGAAGCAGTCCTTCCTCATTGACTGAAAGCAAATGTTCATTCTCATTCTTAGTCCAGTCTTATCGACTCTCTTTATCTTTGGGATCCATGCGCACACACAGTTAAAATTGAATATTACCCATACAAGTTTTTGCAGCATTGAAAAACGTTAAGAATGTTTTTCCTCCTACAGAAACCACATTGAAACTAGAAATAAAATATAGCCCTCACACTCCATTTTCAGACATTTTTGAAAAGGCTCCAGGAGCCACTTTAGGGGCACTAAAGGTTGCCGACCCCTGGTTTATACAGTATGTGGAAGCAAATACTGTGAGGATCAGGATCTCTCCAGTTTCAACAATAAAATACAGTACAATAGTCTATAGACTAAACAGAGTAATAAACATGTCTCAGAGTGAGGGAGGTGGGCAAAGACAATATTGTTTGTTACAGGGAGGAGAATTGGTAAAACATTCTGAAATGCATATTGTCAGCCATTGGCTGGCTCTAAATCTGTTTAATTTGTTCACACCATTTTACTTTTGAGCTCAAACATGAACTTTTAATGCAATGGAAAATTTAGGTACCCGAGCTTTAATTTCGAGAGGAGGGGAGACGCGGACTGTTTTCTGCAGCGGTGTATTTATTGGGTGCACAAATTACGAAAAGACATGCATGGTCCTGTGCACGTTTATGGTCTTGGGTATATGGTCACGTTGCGGCTACGCGCTCACCGTGTTGTGTTGTGAGCGGCTCCCACTGAGCGGTTCCTGCGTCCAGCTCAGAGCCGCTGGATGTGGGAACACTGCGGCCGCTGAGGTGGTAGAATCCCGTTCGAGTACATACAGCAGGTGCCCCGCGGACACGCGCGCTCCCCTCAAACATTTTTCAACGGATTTACACTTTTCACAAACATGTTTTTTGTATGAGGCAAACAGACCGGCCCAAATATGGGCATCGGCCCTTCGGGCATTGCCCGGTACGCCCGATGGCCAGTCCAGCCCTGGATAGAACTCATGGTCAGGGCTTGGTTCTACAATCATCCACCAAAAACATGACATTTTGAACAGTTTAAAGATGTATTCATTCATACAACAGAAATATTTTGTTGCCTCATATGTATTTCCACTTACCCATTCATAACTATTGTGTACAGGAGACACTGTTTACTTTGTGGTTGCTATGTAACGACCTGTGCCTAATATGTCATACAGTATGTTCTGCTGCCACCGTGCAATCAGAAAGTCACAGTATAAACCAGACCTGGGCAAAGCGTGAGCCACGTGCGACCTGAGTCACATTTGTATGCGGACCCTAAACCCTACCCAGTAATAACTTTAAAATAACTTGCTTTAATTAAAGCAAAACCAATAGAGAGTGTTGCAACCCATTATCAATGAAATCATAATTTTCTCAAAATACCTTCATATTGTAAAAAGGTTATTATTATTATTATTTTTATTAACCTTTATTTAACCAGGAAAGTCCCATTGAGATTAAAAACCTCTTTTTCAAGGGAGTCCTGGCCTGAAACAAAACAATGGCCAACTTTAAGACAACACAAAGAAAACACCAGACATTTCGGCTCTATCTTTCCCTCGCCTTCTCTTACAAATATAAGTAATTTCATAACGGGAGTAACTTTCACAGAAAATATTTTCATCATTATATCATGGGCCCTGCAAAATATGAAGATATCCCCAAAAGTCCTGCAGGAGAAAGACATTGCCCATCCTTGTTATAAAGTTTACTAAACAAGAACATATCTGAAATACAGTAGGACTATGTTTTACTACAATTAGTGTCCCAACTTATTTCGCATTTTAGTATCTATAGAAAGAAAGCCACTGATTAAAAGCATGGTTAAGACATGCTTAATGCCAACTGAATTATTCCATTAAAAGGTTCAAGACCTGCGCAAGGACTAGACTGATATTTTGTAAGGTTTTAAATGGTCGGATGATGGAGCATGATAGGGAAGTTGAGACTCACTCACATTGTTTGCATGTTTAGAAGATGATGCATAGATAATGACTGGGAGGAGCTGCAGTAAAGTAATCAATGAATTGATGGTTTTGCATCAAGGGTGACCTGCAGTGCGAGACCAGCCCAGAGGGAGGGGAAGATGCAACATTATAGAAGTCATAAATGTGTGTTGCCAATTTCTAGGTGCACCAACTTTTTGAGAGAACAAGCAGAGCAAATAATAATAAATAAAAATAACAATAAGGATCTGCCTATTATATGTCCAACAATGAATTATCTTTAAACAAAATATAAGTCACATAAATCCTCTAGATTAACAACATAAATCCTCTAGATTAACAACAGAATTTAAGTATTTTTTGGCAATTCTTCTGGAGCCACTTTTGCCACTACAGAATTACCATGACACAAAAGCCTTATGTAATTCCCTATACATATCACAAAAATGATATTACTCAAAAAAATGCTCGAAGCAGCACTCCCATTCCTACGCAGACATCACACTCATGCAGTTGGAATGAGGCGAAAGAATGCATGCTTAAGGGCTTTCCCAGCAGGTCTATGCCAAAATAGAATGCAGCAAAGTAGTAGAAGTATAAGTTAAAATCCGGACTCACCTTCACACTGTCTCCATTCGGCTGCACTGCTGTCTGAAAATCCAAGTCCTATAAGCAAGATCTGCATACAAGTAAGCACAGACATGGTTTATTTGGGCGGAAAAGGACCCATAACTATGAACAAATGGCAGCCCAGTCTTCTGTAGAGCTCATTCTGTAAGAGAGTATGTAAGGATCTATCAGAGAGCTGTGAGGACTGCCCTGCACCTGCTTTTAACCAGCGTCACTCAAGCCTTCATCCGCCTCCGTGACATGACTGCCAGAGGGTGTTGTAGTTTCTTGCTTTTTACTATTGGCTTGAAGAACCTAGAGTTTTCTACACAGTTCAAAAAAAATCTGACAATTCTCAATACATTTTTTTGTCATTTCAAGCAAGAACGTTGCATCAATGTGGTAAAAAAACAAACATAATTGAATAGTGTTGATTAAAGCTACGGTTTATTGTCTAACATTATTCAAGTATGTGTGTGTTTTTGGGTGTTTTGTGCGTCTAATACCCCCTAATAGGACTATGGTATATTACAGTATGTACTGCACGGTAACACATTTGTAATGATTTTGTATGTTGATACAAAATGCATTGCATTCGGTGTATTGTGTTGATTTGTGACAGGGTTTGGGAACAAATAAACATCTGGTTCATCCAACCTCTTTTCAAACTTGTATTAGTGTAAAGATGAAAAAGTATGAAATTGTGTTCTGCTGGTTTGAAATAAATAAAACTAACTAAATCATGTGACTAGATATATCCTATAGCCTAAGAATAGAATTGTATACAGACTATGTATACTTTATGTTTTAACAACTATATAGTGACCATCCAACAAAAACGTTCCATTCATTTTGACAAAAGCCCGTTAACAGTTAAATTAGACGATTGAGGAGTTCTTAACTTGGAGGTGGATAGAAAAGAGATAAAACATCCCTTGGGAAACAGCAGCAAACATCTATAGATTGTGTGAGTTCTTTGGTAGAATTTTACACAAACTGGGATAGCAAACATCCAAACCACAAATAATCTATTGCAATATAAACAATGTAACTTGTTCCTCCAGAAGCATTCACACATGCCTCTTTAGAATATAGAGTTCTTAAGACAAACAAACGGACTTAACCTGTTGAGTTTTACAGTCGGCCTATAATATAAAGTAATTCATCATCATGTCAGATCAGCTTTTAGAAGAGCATGCAAATCCAAACCCATTTTTACTGATGAAAGATAAAAAGACTTATGTAATGTATCGTCTGCATTCATTTGAATATGTACACTTTGCCCTATATTTCTCACACAATGTGCACCTGCATCTGTGTTTGAGGGACTGCAAATGCTGGAGTATGTATTTTGTGTGAGCTATTGTTTTCAAGAAATGCCCCTTGTATAAATAATGCATTGGTTTTTATATAGCGCTTTGGACACTCAAAGGGCTATCAATAGTTTGTCTAAGTTGTAACTTTAAAAAGCCACAGATGGGGAACTGATAAATAAGAATTGTCTAGTTATTATTGCACCAAACCAGTCAGTGTAAGCAAACATTTAGAATGAGAATAGATATGTTTTAAATCTTATCTTATTTATTCTGCAGTGTGTTAGATTCCAGTATCCAGTGCAGATGTGTGGAAAGGATTGGTGAAATGAGACTACTGAAGGAAGATCAAAGACTGTCTTCCATATTTCTCATGATAAAATAAACTACACATGTCCCTTCTGAAAACTTAAACAGCGCCTTTAGTTGTGTTTTACACCGATTAAGTCATAATATAGAAAGTTTGCCCTTGCTTTTGTCCCTGTTAAGTCGCACTTAAGTGAACTTGTCTAATACCCTGGGAAAGTCATCAGCCATTCGTACAAATCGACAGTTTCTGAGAGTTGTCCTAACCCTATGGATCTATTAGAAAAACCCCAATGTTTCTAAGGAGAGATTTTAGCAAAACTGGGGGAAAGTTTTGCCCTCAGTTTTACTAAATGTGGGAATTTATTAAGAGTAAAAATAAAAATGGGGGGCATGGCTGGTGTCTGTTGGGTTTCAACCATTAACCTTTCAAAACTAAGTATTACCTGGAAATGAGATTTAAGTAGGTGTAGTAAAGCAAAAGGCTGCAGGCAGAGCTCATGTAAAATCCTTGACAGTAATTTTTGTATTAGACATGTGAGTTAAGCCAGAATCAGTTTTATTCCTTTTGATCTGTCACAGTTCCAGGAGTTTGTTACATTTGATCGATCGTCTGACAAAAAAATATATAAAATTCCCAGGAGTGCAACAGGTCATGTGCTTTTGGAGTGTGCTGTTTTAGAAGGCAATTGATACATAACTGGGGGTATTCAGCTTTCAGCAGCTTCAAAATTCCTTGCCAAATTATTCAGTTTACCACATACTTTTAACACTTGCATATCCTGAAGTGATGCAGTAGCGCCATCTAGCGAACTGACCAAGCCGCAGACAAGCCCTGAATTACAAAAATGACTTCACCACTAAAATCTGAGTACCAAACTATATTTATTGTATACAGTAGTAAAAGACCACAAATAAATGTACAAATCAGTAGAGAACCATAACATGACAAAACCTGGGCCCACTTCGATGTATGATGAACGTTTATGAAAAATCTGTTTACGGGCAATTCAAATGCGATGAAGACATTGGAGTTTTAGTGAGACAATTTTAGCTTTGTAGCATTCATTACCGTAAGCTAAATACAGAGAAATGGGCCCTGCGGCTGGTTTGTTCAACGTGCTCTCCCTGCCTACCACGTCCTTTTCCGTGGAACAATACTAGTTTGACATCTTTATGCTTTCCCTTCCTGTTGAAATGGTGAGCAAATGGCCTGCACTGTCTTCCTATACAAAACAAGTAAAAACAAAAGTACAGAATTGAACACAGGACAACACATTTCAACTCACTAATGAAACCATGTTTGTCACCCATCACAGGACACAAACAAGCTTTCAGTAGTGTAATTATCAAAAGTTCATATCCGAAACACAGGAGAAAGCGACGCAAGTTGGTCACGGGTTTCTTTAAGCTATGATTTAGAAACATGTACTTAAAATATTTAAATGTCACAATTTTCTTACGCTGTGTCTTTCCATAAAAAGGCTATCGGAATACAGCTGCAGAGTGTTACAAGCAAACATAACGCATATGTATGCGCAAAAAGGAAGTCCCTAAAATGCAATAAAATGCTGATACAGTTAAAATAGATTAACATGAGAGCAATACAATAAGGAATTATGAAATGAAAAGCTGCATGGGTGTCAAAATGGCCGGCCGGGGGACAAGCGGAACCTACAAAAGACCCGACGACAAGACCAAAGGGCTGCGTTGAAGCGACAGCTCCGACGCCGCTCCCACCACAGCTCACACAGCCGGTCCGGGTTTGCACTCAGACTGTGGACCAAAGTTCAGTCCAGGCTGGGACAGTACATAAACATGAAGACATCCCCCCACACCTGACGGAGAGCCATGACGAAGACAACAAACTTGAGGTCATTTAGGAATAAAGAAAGGAGCCACGAGGAGGGGATACGGTGAAGGCAGAGGGGGTCCGAGGGTCACTGTAGGGGGCGGAGGGGTTTAGCAGTGGCCTCCTGTCTGCTGCTGGAACACATCTATGGTGTCTTCATCCTCCATCTCCAGCTGTGGGGAAATGGACGAAAAGCAAAGTTATTACATAGGGTCTAGATTTGAAGAAGGGTGAACAGAAACAAATCAGACCTGTGATGGGGTGTCTGTCTCATTTATTGGCTGGCCATCAAATCGGAATCTGATCTGCCTTATTGAAAGACCCTGCGAACACAAAAAGAATACATTACTCCCAATAACACTGAGTAAAAGTGTACGACTCCAATGGATTTAAAAAGTTATAAAAGCAGTGCTTGCCTGTCTTTCACAGTACGCCTTCATGAGCTTGCTGAGCGGTGTGTGCCTTTTGATTTTGAACTGGACCACAGAACCATCCTGTCCCGCCACTTTCAGGTTAATGTGGTCGTTCTCCGTTTTGACTCCCTCCTAAAAACAGCAGGACACAGTTAAAAAGCATGCATGTGTCAAACAAACACCCGCGCCATAACAGTCCCGTGCACAATAGCCTGGGACTCTGAGCCCCACATACACAGCCTTGGCGCGGCTAGCGTTAGCATTAGCATCATGCTAGTGAGTCCACGCGAGCGCACACTCCAAGCCGGCTAAGCTAAAGCTAACGGCAAAACTACACACTTTGCTTTGAGATCATTCTTCCACAACTGAGACCGTTTATTGGGAAGAGAGAAGAGCCACAGGGTGTTTGGCTACTGCGTGGGTCGCGTTTAGCGCCACATTTTAGCGCTGCGGCATTTGCGACATTGCGGACTTACCACGATCCGCTCTGACAAAGAAAACAAATCCGCTAACAATCTAAGATTAGAACAGACAAATGTCGTCACATTCGAGGTTGGAGTGTCTGTATTTACAAACTATAACAAGTAATTCATGTGTAGAGTTTAATACGAGCGGATTAGAAGCTCAAGGTAATAAAGGACGGGTTTGCGGCTTCCCATTCATTTGCGGAGAATCCACTGCGCCGTTTCAGAAACGTGCAAACAACAGGAGCCTTTTCTCCCTCTCTTTAGCGGTTGCAGAGCCACAGCAGCGCGCTTCTTACCCCGGACAGTGTGCCTTACCTTGGGCTTCTCTTCAGACATGGTTGGGCCGGAGCGGTGCAGTTATTTCTCGGTGGATGGGGTTGTGAGGGTGTTTGTGCCGCCTTTAGTCCTCCTCGGTGCTCCTCTCTGCTCCTGCTGCTCTGACCGCGGGGACGCGCTTCAGGCCGCTTCGACTGCACACCATTGGCCCACGCACAAGCACGTGACTTCAGCCAATTTGTGCACGCGCACGAGAGCGCGCATAAGAAGTAAATACTCGTTCACGAGACTCAGAACTATAACAAACTACATTTGAAATGTTATTACTTTCTATAGGCTACACGTCAAATGTACCTTGATCTCCAGTGGATTTAAAGCTAGATTAGATGAGTAATAATGAGACAACAAAGAGTGGCTCAGTTGGAAGAACATTGGCCTTAGAGCTTGAAGGTTGTGGGTTCAATACCCACAACCACAAGGCCTGATGGTGATCAGGCCTTCTCCACCGACTCCCACTGATGTCTGCTGTAATTGTGTCCTTGGGCAAGACTATTAACCCCACTTTGCCTGAATCCCCCAATAAAGGATTGAGGCCATCCTCCTGTGGACTCACCACTTGCAGAAGAATCAGTGAGGGGCTGGTGGATTGCCACCCCTGACACCCAGAAATGGATTAACAGGAAGATGGATGGACCTATATTCCTAAAAATATATTAATGTGTATTGTTTTTACATAGTATGCTGGAGTGAGCATGACTTGCTGCCGGTGCCACAGATGGCACCGACCACATCAGGGCCGCTGGACCATATTTCAACGGTCTATGGACAGCTGACATATGCAACCAATGTCAGGAGGTTACCTGGCTCATGACAGATGTGTGTCCCACTGTCCCTCAGAAATGTTGCACATATACAGCGCCTTGCGAAAGTATTCGGCCCCCTTGAACCTTTCGCCACATTTCAGGCTTCCAACATAAAGATACAAAAATTAAATTTTTTGTCAAGAATCAACAAGTGGGACACAATCGTGAAGTGGAACGAAATTTATTGGATAATTTAAACTTTTTTAACAAATAAAAAACTGAAAAGTGGGGCGTGCAATATTATTCGGCCCCTTGCGCTAATACTTTGTAGCGCCACCTTTTGCTGCAATTACAGCTGCAAGTCGCTTGGGGTATGTCTCTATCAGTTTTGCACATCGAGAGACTGGAATTCTTGCCCATTCTTCCTTGCAAAACAGCTCGAGCTCAGTGAGGTTGGATGGAGAGCGTTTGTGAACAGCAGTCTTCAGCTCTTTCCACAGATTCTCGATTGGATCCAGGTCTGGACTTTGACTTGGCCGTTCTAACACCTGGATACGTCTATTTGTGAACCATTCCATTGTAGATTTGGCTTTATGTTTTGGATCATTGTCCTGTTGGAAGATAAATCTCCGTCCCAGTCTCAGGTCTTTTGCAGACTCCAACAGGTTTTCTTCCAGAATGGTCCTGTATTTGGCTCCATCCATCTTCCCATCAATTTTAGCCATCTTCCCTGTCCCTGCTGAAGAAAAGCAGGCCCAAACCATGATGCTGCCACCACCATGTTTGACAGTGGGGATGGTGTGTTCAGGGTGATGAGCTGTGTTGCTTTTACGCCAAACATATTGTTTTGCATTGTGGCCAAAAAGTTCGATTTTGGTTTCATCTGACCAGAGCACCTTCTTCCACATGTTTGGTGTGTCTCCCAGGTGGCTTGTGGCAAACTTTAAACAAGACTTTTTATGGATATCTTTGAGAAATGGCTTTCTTCTTGCCACTCTTCCATAAAGGCCAGATTTGTGCAGTGCACGACAGATTGTGGTCCTATGGACAGACTCTCCCACCTCAGCTGTAGTTATCTGCAGTTCATCCAGAGTGATCATGGGCCTCTTGGCTGCATCTCTAATCAGTCTTCTCCTTGTTTGAGATGAGAGTTTGGAGGGACAGCCGGGTCTTGGTAGATTTGCAGTGGTCTGATTCTCCTTCCATTTCAATATAATTGCTTGCACAGTGCTCCTTGAGATGTTTAAAGCTTGGGAAATCTTTTTGTATCCAAATCAAGCTTTAAACTTCTCCACAACAGTATCTCGGACCTGCCTGGTGTGTTCCTTTGTCTTCATGGTTCTCTCTGCGCTTTAAACAGAACCCTGAGACTATCAAAGAGCAGGTGCATTTATACGGAGACTTGATTACACACAGGTGCATTCTATTTATCATCATCAGTCATTTAGGACAACATTGGATCATTCAAAGATCCTCACTGAACTTCTGGACTGAGTTTGCTGCACTGAAAGTAAAGGGGCCGAATAATATTGCACGCCCCACTTTTCAGTTTTTTATTTGTTAAAAAAGTTTAGATTATCCAATAAATTTCGTTCCACTTCGTGATTGTGTCCCACTTGTTGATTCATGACAAAAAATATAAATTTTATATCTTTATGTTTGAAGCCTGAAGCGTGGCAAAATGTTGAAAGGTTCAAGGGGGCTGAATACTTTCGCAAGGTACTGTATACTATCAGATTCAGTGAGGACAAAAGAAACATATACTGTACACATAACAAACATATGTTATATTGTAGTTTAATCTGTAGCACATTGAAGTTTTCTGGAAATGTAAAGTGCAATATACATAAAATGTATTCTTATTATCATCTTATAGTTCGGAAGGTAAACTGGTATGAATCAAAACACAGTACCACAGTATCAGGACTGTGGTACAGATTATTTACCAGCGTATAGTGTAGTATTGTATAGGTGAAGTCTACGAAAGGCCATCAGTACAGAAACAGACAGCCCATTACCTAAAAGGAATAATTTATTTGTGACAGAATACACAATATCTAAAACGACATCACAACAAAGACATGAAAAAAATAATTGTAAGAATCAATCACAGCAGCAGTAGGCCTATGCTACCGACAGAAGTAAAATGTATGTGTTAAAGACATTTATTTACAAACTCAAGGCTCTACGTGCTACACATCTCGTCAGATCACTGAAAGATGATCTGAACCTAATCATGACCAAAGGGCTTTGTTCCAAGTTGCTAAAATGTTTTTATTTACATGGATCTTGCAGAGAACAGGACTTCTTAGGCAAACTTTGAGTATGGGTTCTGTCCACTCAGACCTAGAAAAGCACAAGAGCAGCAGTTAGCAACACAGGTCTCTGCAAGTATTCTGCATGTACTGTATACACTGTACAGTGGGACATTTTGAACATTGAAGCAAGCTAAATTATATCAATAAGAAACGAGCGTTCAGAAGATACGTTGCCATAACATGGTTTTATTTTATTTCAAATGTTTTCAGCATAAGAGGAGTACACAGTCAGAAAAAGGATGTCAGAAGTGCATCAACAAATTATTGATGCACTTTTTATTTTAAAAAGTCAAAACTGTGGGTTTTCAAGGAAATGAGGGCTTTCACTATTGTAAAATAACTATTCTGATTGTAAAACCTTCCATAGGCATTTTGTGACTTCAGAAAATAGGTTATCAAATCGGATGGGAGGCCAACCATTTGCTCCTATCCTTTATATATTCTCTACAGTATTAAATGTATTTATTTGATTGGGACGGTGCATGTCCATTAACAAACATTTAAAAGAATGAATGTAAACATGCCAGATTATAGCCAAAGGTTAATTTCCACCTGTTCCCACGAGGTTAGGGTCACAATACCGTTAAATACAGAAATAAATACACACATTACAACATAGCTCGCATTCCTACACCGGCCACAGTTCACATATTCCTAATCCACCAAGAGCCCATTAGTCTCCGTTTTCTGATTTAGCAACGTCTCCAATGCCTTCTTTAGATTTGATCATCAGAAGAAATGTTGACCAAGGCCCAAACTTCACAACTAACAATACGCAGTGATAACAGGAAGTTTACTACACTGTGTCAAAAGACATTTATCATTAATTAAAATAAAGAAACCATATCAAACAATAACAATAACTATTAGAACTATAATAATGCCACAATGTTGAAGGTGGTATTTTTCTGGCTTACTTTCTGCAAAGTCAGCAGTTTACACAAATATTACTATGGTACGTAGTCTAACGTGGGAAAGTCCAAAATAATGATGTCATTGTGTAAAAAGCCTCTGAAGGTTCCCAAACTGTGGGTCAGGAATATATTTTCTGATGGAAATTGAATACTTAAATATTACATTCCTATGAATCAAAGTCAATTCTTTGATTCATAGGAAAAACCATTTTAAGATAAATTAGGTCGCATTACTCAATACATGACTCAAGCATGGAACATTTGATGCAACATGTTTTGATTCTTCAAATGATTACAGCTTTATGTTCCATTAAACAGCAGGGGCCCAGACTGTGGGGGTCCGTCTGAGTTTGGGAACTCACATTTGACATGTAGCCTATTTGGTGTTGATTGTGACACAATCATGAACAAATCAGTAAATACCAATACAGTTGATTGGATTCCAAAGTTTCTGACTACTAGTAGAGCAGAAGTTGGCCGGTTGACACTGAAAATACCTCAATGGCTATTTTATGTTAGCGGCAGAGGGCAACACAACAACACTCAGTGCATTAGGCCTTATTTTGACACGCCTGATATAGTCACTAAAGCTAAGGTTCCTTTTCCTCCTTCATTCTAAAACTCACGGATAACAATTCCTTTTAAACTTGTACACTGATGTACCAGAATTCCTAAAATGTGCCTTCTCACCATATTTCTTCCTGATCTCGTCGTGCCGCTCTCTCATCTCAGACCTCCTGCAAACACATGACACACCATTATAATCACAGTCTAAACCGGTTTGGGCCGATCGCTCCATGACGTGAACTTTTGCCTTGTCTTTGAAAGAAAACTATGTACAGTGCGTCATGCGTGCCATCCTTGTTGCTATTCTCTTTGTGATTAAATCAAATATTATTAGGCACATAAACAAGGTCAACCATCTTGTATCTAGCTGTGTGTCAAAGTTATTTTTCTACAACATGAAAACTAAACAGTCACTTGCCTCTCCTCCTGCTTCGCCTTCATCTTGTTGGCTTGTCTGGCCATTTTCGCTTCAAATCTTTTGGACCTGGAAAAGAATAAAGCGTACATTTTAATCAATTTGATTTTCTTGTGTGACGCCCAAGAGATGGAATGATCAAACCAGAACCTTTTTTGATAAGCAAAACAGCAGCAAGGCCTCCAGTTACTTTAACAAATGACTGCAATCTGATTTTGTGCATTGTTCTCGGAGAATGTAACACAAACCACATGCATTCAGGTTTTTCGCTGCCCACGTTTCAGCTATTCTTCGCTTGTAAAAACACTGAGATAATACACATATTCATTCCAACAAGGAGCACAATCTGATTTTTTAAAATTATTATTCTCAAACGCAGAAAAAATAACTAAAGAGTCAGGTGATGAGATTACACATGGATATTTCATAGGAACACATGACTGGAGGAGGCGATAACGTGTTTGCACAATTCTGTCAGAGTAATTTTTCCTTTCTTAAACTCCTACAGCAGTGTATTGCGAAAGTAAAATGTTATAAACAAATCAGACCACCCCCGCTGTCACTTCATCCTATTAGAAAACTTTTTTTTTTTACTTTTCTGTCTTAAAAAAGGTTTCTAAAGATGTGACTGAGGCCAAAAATACCCCTTACATGCATGTGGAAAACTAGTGATAGAAACAAAACAAACTAGAACTCTGGCTTTCTAGAGATCACAGACGCTGAGTGTTCATGAAGAAGAACACTCTCACCGAGCCTCTTAATGTATAAATAAATAAATAAATAAATAAAAACACAGAGTCCGGTCGACCAGTAAGTGTGAACGTGCCGTTACAGCAACTCAAAAACCACAGACTGCCAAGTGATAAATTGTGTCTGCACTAAGGATTATAAACAGGCGTCGGTGGGTATATCGGTGGTATTGATCAGAAGAAATTATTCAAATATAAAAAAATCACCATCATAACAGACACAAACCACAAATAAATGTGGGGTCCTGTTTAGACATCAAAATGTTGTTTTATGTTTAAATAGTATAATCGTGCTCAAAGTGTGTATGTCAAACAACTACAAGTATGTCCTCAAATAGTCATAGTTTTGATAATAAGTATACAATGAGCAAAGTTAAATTATATTACATTCAACAAAACGTGAAAAATGCAAAACATGGTCAACTATCAATCTACTTTTAGTTGCAGTTTTCATAACATCAAGCTCTGCTAAACACTGACCAAAACAAACCTTTACCAAAAACAAAACTTTCTTTTCTTGGTCAATGGAACGTTGTACTGTACATATAAAAACATACCGTCAAAAAAACACAAAAAAAACGATTGTAAAAACACTCATTTCATACCGTTGAAATAAGTGTTTTTACAATCTTTATGGGAGCATGTTCAGTCTCAAAGCAGATTCGTCAATGGGTTACTTGTTTTAAAGCTTAAGATCCTAATTTCTTTCCATTTGTCTTTGTTTCTACTTCACTAATTGCATCATTTCTGTTAGGTTAATCGATATGATTTTTTAACCTCGAATTCTTTACACAATCCAAAACTGATGGTTAGACTCACCCAAAGTTCTCACACTTGCAGCAGCAGAACATGCAGATGACGATGGCGATGATCAGGACTCCTCCCGCCACAGAGAGGGTGATGATCAGGATCTGGAAGTTCACTGCAGACATCACAACAGCCGTCAGCTCTGTGCACTACTAATACTAAAACCCAGAACATTCTTGAAAACGTGAGACAGGCCTCTACTCTGACTATATCTTCACTCTTTTTAATGCACAGTGACTATTTGTGATTTTAATGTTTATTTTATTGTCTCGCCTTTACCTTAGTGCTGCCATTACTACGGACGTGTTACTCATGAGGAGGTATGACAGAAACCCAGTTAAAAATCTACTTTACTGCTCAAATATAAATATGAGGCAGTAGATGTAGATACGGTCTGTGTCATGAGGTTTGTGAGGAACTTGTCAGAGCAGTTGCTGACATATTTTCTATGTATGTCAACTATGCACAGCTATGCACATGTTTTCTTTTACATCTTCATCAAACGTAAATCATGTATCACATCTCCTTGATTGATACAAAGTCAAACAATTGGAATAGAGCTTTGCCAATCCTCGATTATGGACCGTCAGAGGCAGCAGCAGGGGGCAGGAGAGGAGGATCTGTTTTTTTGCTCAGACTGTGGACAGAACTGAGCCCTCTTCTTTCGTCTTATGCCTTGATTAGCTTAGAATATAAACAACCATGGTGCGTTTTCTCCTGCCTGTGCACCGGTATTTATCAAATTTCAATAAACATTTGAAAATTGCATATACATTTAAAGCAATCTATGAGAATTATTAAAGTTGAATTCATAAATACATACTTTGTCATATTCAAACTTACAAAGTGCACACAAACACAGGACTAAGTAAGCATTAGATTGCATTGAATAAACAGGAAGTTATTCATGAATTTCTTGCAATTATGTACATTTGAAAAATGTTTTTTTGGAATAACAATCACAGCGTCATTCTAGAGTCAAAGTGATAGCGGCATTAAGTTAAACAATAATATTTCAATAATACGTCTTGTTGATATTCTCCTTAGCAATGCATCACACTTCAACAACTTAAGACTTTTTAATGTTCTTTGGGTAAAATGTAATGCTCCATTGCAAGTAAGGAAATTCTGCCATTTCTATAATCATTAGAAAATAGGGGTTCTGCGTCTGTAGTTGACGGTCCACACGACCACATATTTACAGTAACTCAGAAGTGAAACTGGACTTCAAGAGATGCTATGAAGCTGACAAATATTTACTCAGCGTTGGCATTTTGATGTATCCATATGTTGTAATAGTCAGAGATTCACACATAGCAAACAGAACCACGAGACTGAGATTCCTTTATTCAATCAATTGGAATAAATTATACCATAATGTTGAGATTTTGGTATAATGGGGCTGTGTATTAGGTAGTTTAGTATTGAATTGTATCAAATTGCTTGAAAATATATTATATCGAATGGAAAATCACATTTAGGCTTTAATGCTGTTAAGGCCTTGGATTTGGCTTTATTAAACTGAACCATCCATCATGCAGGATGGTTCAGTGCCGTATACTCACTCCAACAGAGACCCCAGCGTGCATCGTTCAGGGGGCAGACCGAGTGCGGCGGGAGGATGGTCCTCACTGGGTACGTGATGCAGGACTTGGTCGAAATGCACCACAGACACTGCAGAAAGGGAACACATTCACAGCTTATTGTTGTTGAAAAAGGAGAATCCTCAAGCATCCAGGCCGCAAAAGGAGGCGACCCACAGAGAAGAGAGATCAGGTAGTCACGAAACCGGAATAACAGGTGCAGAGGGGAGGCAGAGGTGGAGCTACAGGCCTCTTTCTTCCATCTGTTCCCTTTTATACAACAAACAATCCATTACAAAATAAGTTAAAATCGACTTACCGAGACATTTTTAAGGCATTCGTCACAGCTGGTTCCATTCTTGGATTCACATGCTGAAAGAAAAATCAACAAATGGCTTGGAATAGATTGATAACATCTATAGATTAAACATATAAAAGGAACATTAAGTAGAAGTTGATCCCTCAGAGACCTAAACAAGTCAATAAAAAGGTTTGATAGGAAGAATTGTTGCTAGGATTTGTTTCTCGTTACTAATGATAATCCATAAGGGAGAATTTTCCATAGAGATAGTAAACAAAGCCTCCTTCAAGTCCTATTATTATCATCAGCATTGCGTATATTCCCTCATCAGTAAGATATTGGTAATGTTAGCGTGTTTATGTGCCAAAATTGTAAAATAAATGAAATGACAGACTTCGGTGTGGTGATTGGGAAACCAGTAAAACAACTCTATATACACTACTTCCTCATCCTTTTTAGCCCACGTTTATAATAAATTTCGGTAATATGTCATTGTATGTAATATTATTTTAGTAAGCACTGGTAATTAAGTTCCCCCTTTATTCTTATCATGGCAGAAAGGCAAGAAAATAATGTCGTTTTTTCCCCTAACGCAATTCTGCCAAACTTCTTTCACAAAAACTTTCCCACAATCACAGAAAAATTAACTTAATCTAACCCCTATTACTTACCTTAACATCAAGCAAACAGTCGCATAATATATTGTCAAGTAAACATCTGTTAGCATAGATACACAACGGTTTAAATTGGGTCGGGAAAAATAAGACTAATTTAAGTGTACGTTTGAAAATGCTGTCCCCCCCTAACCTTATTATTATAGATCCATGCCCCTAACGCAATACAAACTGGAGATGCCTCACTCGAAAAGTCAAATATTTAAAAGGTGATTAATTAAAATACATTCAACAAGGCAGTAGTAAAAGCACTTACTTTGTGACTGTGCAAGCACTGAAGCCAATCCGAGGATTAAAAGCAGCGCAGGGAGTAAAGTCCTCCAATTCATCATGGTGTAATTATTAGCGGAGAATTAAGTTGTTGAATAGTTGTTTTGAATCAAGAGCAGAAAAAAGCAAATACGTGTCCGCGTCTTACTCCAACCGCCTCTTTCCTCAATATGAAATGAGTTAATCGAGGCTCCTGCCAAAGGTCTTTACGCACGCCCTTTACGCACGCCCTTTACGCACGCACTGAACAGAGCAGGGAGTGATGTGGGCGTGGTGTGTGCGATAAATAAATATAAACATACATACTTACAGACATTTATTAATGAATACATTTATACGTTATTTGTCAAATGAAATCGAACCTGTTGTACTTCTATGTTCTGTTTGTTATGTGCTTTTTTTGTCTCCTCTGTGACGTAACAAGTTCCACCAACTTGCTGTATGGTGATAACCTGATTCTGATAACTTCAAATATATACCGTCCGTGGACTATATTGTATGTCCAATGGTAAATATTAATATTCCGGCCTCAAATTATTCAATTATGAGAACTTTACATCATTGTTGAAGGATTAGGATTTGAATATATATTTAATTCATTCATATTTGTTTATTCATTTTAGTAATCAAAGTTGGAAAGTACTTCCAATTGTACTTCCAGTACAATTAATTAATCATTAATTGAACTTTGCGCATAAGGACTAGCCTGTCGAGCGAGCCCCCATTACATTCTGACACATAACTAATATTGTGTGGGTCTGGCTGGTCAGGCTAGATAAGGATAGGTCTATGTATGGTATAAAGTATATAAAGAAATAGCTGGATCAATAAACTTACTCATAGGCTAACTTCTGAAAACTTTTTTGACACCATAACTTTACCAGTCTGAAAATATATTTAAAATAAATCTTGTGAAATTGCAGTTACACATCCCCACTTAAAAGTTGAATTTTCACTAATTAAAGTTTCAGAAACAAACAACCATATACAAAAAAAAAATCAAGAATAGATTAACTTTCAATAATTTATTAAAGCATATATTTGTAAAGCCATGTACAAATAAAACACACATATCTCTCTCTTTCTCTTAAATGAGCACAAAAATGATCTTAGCGGAGGACGGAGGGCCCACTCTGCCGCCTGCGGCTCCTTAACAACCCAATATATATTTTTTCGTGTTTTTTTCCCTCATTCACTTCTCTTGATCGGATATTATGCAGCAGAACGTACATTCTCCAAATACAACCGCAGGACAATGGCTGTGGTTACTCAACACTACTGTTCAGTGCCTGAAGTAACAAAGGAGCAGGCTGGAAGTGGAGCAGGCCAGTTCTGTGCATTGGGGTCTGTCCCAGTGGGCCCTGGGCTTGCACTGAGCTGAAGCAGACAGGTGGCAGACGACCAGCTCTACCTAATGACATTAAAACTTACATATTAATACCAGAGGTGTGTCGACTCAAAAAGTTAGCTTAAAATTAACTACATCACTTTAGATGTAAAGCAGTGGTTCAAATAAAAACTATTATGAGTATTTCAGGAAATGACTATGAATAAAATTACTATAAGAGAAAGCATTTACAAATGATTTATAGTTTTTTGAGCTCATTAAAAAAATAAGTTCTAGGAAATGTAAAATGTCTAATCAGAGTACCCATCTCTGATTGGGAGAAAACTGTACAACCTAATTAGTCAGTTAAATGAACTTCTCTTTCTGTTATTGTAGGGTTTATGCCCAGTCTGTGTGGTAACCGCGGTCTGCCTCCTGTCTGCATCGTCAGTGCACGTGAAACTAAACACACACAAAGTAATGTCCATCAGCGTTCCAGTTCCATGATCCCTGTGTCTGACTCTCCGAACAGCTCCGACACCTCTCACAGATTCACTGCATCACATACACCGTAATATGAAGAGATAAATACCCCTCCCTCCCCCACAACTCCACAGACACCACAACAGCTCGCCTCATAAAGGTTAGTCATTAAAAACATCTCATTTCCAATACAATAAAATCTTTTACAGTCCTTTCACTTTTCTGTTCTGAGCATTTGAATTACATGGTACAAACAAACAGCGGCATTCCAGACACAATACTCCAGGGTTAGTGGGATCACATAGTCATAATATGAGTAATAAAAAAACATGTTTAAAAACAGACATCCTCAAAGTTCAAAGAAGCATTTCATATGGCTCTGATGGAGTGTGTGGTGCATGTAGCAGTGACAGCAGCAGCTGGGCTCACAGTGGAACTGTGCCTGTCCATACTTCACATTATGGCATAGTGCAGGGCACACACACACAAACACGCACTTACACACGCACACACACACACGCACGCACGCACGCACGCACGCACACACGCACGCACACACGCACGCTTTACACTAAGGTGTCACATTGTGTTAGGACATAGTTTAGACTGTACAGTGCACCTCATATAACCAGTGTTAATATGTGATATACAGTAGAAAACAATACATGTTCTCACTTCTTCTCTGTGTTAATATACATCTGAATTATTCATTCGTTATATATGTGGATAAACACTGTTGATATCTGTCTGTGGTTATTTCTCTTGTTCTGACTGACGTCCATGCACAGATTCTTTATAGGCAAAGTCAATGGTACAACACTACATAATTCTTCTTAATAATTCTTTAGAATATATTTTGGCTGAGTTAGTTATTGTGGCCACATGGTGGCACTGATGTGACAAATGGTTCACATAGAGATTGAAGCAGCTTTTAGCCCCATAGAAAAACATATCTAAGAGTCCTTTCTCTTATTGACAGCAAAGGTAATACTGAACAGAACAACAATAATGTTTGAGTTGAATTAAACCTGATGCAACTTGAGAACAAAGAGAAAGAGAGAGAGAAGGTCAACATCTCCAAAGTGAAGGTGTTGAAGGTGAAAGGGCTGGCTCTGGCAGTGCACTGGGAGGGCACCTGGGACACTGGGCCAGAGGGGCTTTGTGCTTGGCTCCTGGTGGTGAAGACTGAGGTGAGAACATTGACATGCAGGACAACAACCAGCCGGAAAAGTCATGGAAAGAACAGAGAGGCATTTGCAGCAGCGTCTCAGTTTGAGGTTAGTCTGTGCCGTAGATGGAGCCCTATCCCCAGTGAAATCCCGGCCCCAGGAGTGTGCGTTGGCTTCTGTTTCACCTCCGTCTTGCGTTGATACTTGGCCTCAGTTTTGCTCCAGGGTTTGCTGGTCACTGCTCCAATAAAACCAGCTGACTGCTCCCTGTGCTAGAGGCAGCTGGTGGCACTGGATCATGCTCCTGTTTGGATGGTGTTGATCACCTGACCCAGGGACTGACCATGCTGGTCACTGATATGAGGCTGCAGCGCTTCTTCACCATCATGTTGATGTAAGCCCTCATGATCTTGTAGATCTCTCCCACCTGAAATGCAAAACAGGCCAGGTTACTTCACAAAAGTATTTCATGTCCTTTGGTTTTATTATCATCAATATTGTTTACAATATTTTTTATTACCCTCATGTAAAAAATTAATTGAGTAGCCTGTATATACAATAAACATTGCTTTATTTTCAAACAACGGCTTCACCAGGTTGATAACAGTAGTACCATGTCCATTTTATTTATTAACAGGGACAAGCCCAAAAAAAGGTAAACATTTAACAAAAACTAGAACTACACTGTTTGAGAACCATCAATGTAGTACAAAGATAAATGTATGGTCAATGTTTATCAAAAGCCCACTGACGGGTCTTTGCATTTGCAAAGTTTCTGATCAGGTCTTTAAAGTCTAGGTTTTTGGCCAACTGACTTTCTATGGAGAGTATTGCAAGGCTGTTCAGTCTCTCTGGGGACATTGTGGATCTTAAATAGTTCTTTACAAGTTTAAGCTTACTGAAAGAACGTTCCCCTCCTGCAACAGTCACTGGAAGTGTACAAAAGATTCTCAAGCCAATACAAATTTCCCCAAAAATACTTTCTAGCTGCATTTTGTGTATTGCATTGAGCAGCTCCAAAGGTGACTGAATGTTTGGAAATGTGAAATAAGCCTATTCCATTTTCAACTAAACACCTGTGCCTAGCCTTACTCCGCCCACATGAACATTTGAAATTTTTCTGTAAAAATGGCACCAGTGGAGAAGAAGGGGGGCTTACAGTTGGGCATGGTCTGGGCTGTGATTGTCAGTTGTCATTTCTGGCTTAAAAGCAATAGTTTACACACCAGAAAGTCTCATTTCACCCTTGTTTACACACTAAGATAATTGTAGAGCTAGAAACCTTTAGACCATTAGACTTATTTACATTATTTTGACCACTAGATGTCACCAGAAAACTCAAAATCGGTGCGGGGGCGTGTGATTTGTATGGTTATAACCAGATGATCCAATGCAGAGGCCAGTGAGTGACCCGTGACTTATGACTGCAAGACTCACGGACGGACAGATTATGACAATAGTGGGAATATAGGGTACAGGGTTGTACATGAAAATAACTCTTTGCTGCCTGCCTTTGAAGGAGAAGTGGACAGTGTGTGAGCTCCCTTTACAGCTGCGCGTCTGTGTGTGTCACTCTGGATAACGTTTTTTTTTTTTTACCACGTACACGGCACACTGTTAGCTCTCCGTGAGTTTAGAATACAGAAACAAATGTCTCTGGGTTTTCTCCTGATGTGGCCTTAACACGTCTCTATTTACTCACCTCTCATGTGGAAGAACTGAGTAAGCAATTGCTTGCCCTCATTACACTTTTTCTCCCTGTCCTGTCTTTCTTTTCTTTTCTGAAATCCTGATTTTCCTTTCTTTGGAAAAGACATTTCTATTTTTCCCGCTTCTGCCGCTGCTTGTCAAACAAGTCAACTCGTGGCAGCAACACATCAACAAGCGCACATGTGGGTCGTACCATTTGATCTTTTGTAAGGGGGTGGCAGGGCCCTGATATAGCATACAAATTTGTTTTTAGAGGAAAACTGAGGTTAAAACGTTGGTTATTTTTAGACAGGGCCCCTTTCATTCAAATTGTAATAATATGAATATACCACAATGCCTAATACATATAAATATAAAGACACACTTTAGAGGGCCCCTCCCCGCCTTGGGCCCTGGGTACTCGGTACCCTTTACCCCCCCAGTCCGACGCCCATGTGCAGCAGCAACAAGTAATAGGTTGCCTTTAACATCCCGCCATAAAAAAGCCTCTAGTTCAAAAATGTGATGAAGGGAAGATGATTTGATAAACAAATTGAGGCTAGTCTTTCCGTGGACCAATTCACATGAAACCAAAACTGTCAAAAGCACTGTGAGCAAAATAAATGTTCACGGCTAATATGGTTGTCAAGTGAGAACATGTGTCATAAACCTCTTTAGTTGGATAAAACCTTTGTCTAATAAAAGGACAAGTCACATGGGACCTGTCCTAAGCCAGTCCTCTCACCATTTGCGTCTCGAAGTACATCTCCCGCTCGTCCACAATGAGCTTATAGGTGCAAAGTTGCGAGGCCCCGAAGAACGTGATCTGCTCATACTTGAAGGTCTCCAGGGGTTTGGGCTCCCCTCGCTTGTAGACAGACACATTATCTGCACTCACGCCCAGCCACAGGTCGTGAGGGAAGCCGCCTTCTTTGCACTGGACACACAATCACACGCACGGTCAAGCAGGGGACACTCAGCGCATGCATGAGGACACTGCAAACACGCACAATTGATAATACTGGCATTTATTTTGTTTTTAGAATTGACTTGTCTGTGTATTATTGTATTGTATGTTTTTGAATGTGAAGCGCTTTGTGATCCTGGTCTGTTTAAGACGAAATAAAAATAAACTTTGCTTACTCACTTAAAACTTTGAAACCACAAAAAAATACAATCTAATAAAACACATGTAACTAGTTTCTCCTTCTCAAAATTTAAATAAGCTTTTCTCAGTAAAAAAAAGAGAGAACAAGCCACTTACTCCTCACAAGTATAAAGACAGCAGTTGTGGTGTAATTTGTTCACAAAATATTACTTAAATAATATTCTTTCTGTTGGGACAAACAACATGTATTTATGAAAGAAAAAAGGTTAGGTGCCCCAGCTTTAAGAATTTAAAATATATTAACCAAAATCAATTTGTAAAAAGCATCACAGACTAATTTCTCTGTTACCCAAACCTAAGTTATGCAATACTGTATGTTTGTAGATTCTGTTCAAGCTGACAGTGTCCCCATCTAAAATATAGAGGCTTTTGTTTTCTTTCTCATCATTGTGACAGCGTGATGACCCCACCTCTACGTCGAACAGCGTGGAGCCGTATCCAGGCCACTCCTTGATGATGCTCATGTACTTGAGCATGGCCTCGTGCTGCGGCATCCCTGACAGCCGCGTCCACTTCTCCAGGACGCTGGTGCGAGTGGCCGACGTCTCCTCCTTCACCCACATCTCCAACATCTGCTCCTCCTCCACCTGTGAGTATGTACACGCACACACTAATGTAAACACCCAATATCTTCTGAATGTGCACCGGAGACTGTAGTCCATTACAATGAACAAAATGATGGAGTAGCCTGGAGTACTGTCCAAATGTATATTTCTAATAAAACATGCCGTTGGCAGGTTTAGGTGGTACATGCCAGCAATATTTTTTCACACCTAAATTATATATGCATGAGTAGGACATGGCGAGGGATCTGGTTTTCACTAGTGCTTTGTAAACACTATGCAAACTCAAGGTTTAGCTTTAGTAATTGTCGCTTGTCTCCCCTTGTGTTCTAGAACGTACTCTGTGACATCATAATGAGAGCTCTAAAGCTTTTCTGTCAGTTCTTTAAGTTGAAAATCACATTACGGAGCCATAATAAGTCCCACTGACCTTCTGCTTCTTCAGCGATCCCGTTTTGAAGCTCCTCCTCAGGGTCCCGTCTAAGAAGCTGGGGGTCTTCCTCTTCTCTGCCCCAGCGGTGACCCCTCCCTGGCCCGTAGTGCCTTTCCCCTCTCCTGCCCCCCCGGCCACCCCGCCTGCTCCTGGGGTGGAGTGGAGGATGCGGTTGCGGAGGCGGCCGATGGGATAGACAGTCCCCAAGCTCCAGCCGGCCCGGCCCGCTCCGTCTCCGTGGATGTACTGCAGCCGGAGGGAGGCCAGGTGCTGGAGGGTCTCCTCGGAGCCCGGGAAGTGTCCACTGATCAGGGACTCGTGCGCCTGCGGCAAGTGTTCAACACCACAATCAGTATCAATGTCTATTGTCTACAGAAATAAACTGCTTGCCACAACATACATTATTATATACTATACAATAACATACTGTTGCAATTACAACAATTGCAATCAATTTTGTTTCTTCCTTACTTATAATAATATCAGTATACTGGACATTCATGGAGAAATATTTTAGCTTTTATCTCGCTAAAATATTGTTTTCTCAAAGAAAAATCAGTCCTGGAGTTGTTTAATACATGCACTTTCTGTCTTAATTATGACAGAAAGAATGTTCTTTGAATAGTTTGATTGGTCCACATGCTTTTATTGACCCAAATTAAATTAGACATTTTAAAACAACATAAAAACGTTTGTATATTTTGTCTCTATATGTGACTCCTCTTCTATATTGATCTAAGCTCGATAACTTCAGTATCAAATTTCATTCATAAAAATAAATACCTTGAACCTTAATGTATTTGACCAAAAATGTATTATGTGAAAAGTTTGACCTAACCATCAAAGCAACACTATTGAATGGATGTAGAATAGTTGTGACCTGCTCAAACATGAAAGCAAACTCCACTCCCTCCTTGGGCATGCTCTCCACGTCCAGGAAACAGTAGAGTTTGAAGTAGAGCTTCCATTCTCCTTCCTCCTCCTCTTCCTCGCTGCCTGCCAGTCTGCAACCACATCAGCCACAGCTCATTGAGGATATCTATTTCACCATTCTCACCATGTTCAGCAGCAGTAGTATTGGTCAGATGATGTCACCTCTCGAACTTGGCCAGAACGTCAGCCACGATGACCCTGCTCTCCAGAGCTCTGTCAGTGATCGAGTTGTGTTCGAACAGAGAGAACAGGTTTTTACTTTCCTCCATGGCCAAACCTCGGATCAGTTTCTCCACAACCTAAGGTGAAAAAGCAAAATGTTATGCAATAGTCACCTCCTATATTAGAGTCAAACGGATTCAATGGTGTGCCCCGGTCTGGACTCGTGGGCTGTATCCCCTTTCTGCCTCTCTCAATATAGACCTTCCAGAGGTTTCTAAAAAAAATTCCCACAGAGATTATCTTTTTGAGTCGTTCCGTACCTCCATAAAGGTCTATGGAAATATGTGGTTTAAATGGTTCAATCCCTTTCTGCCAAAGTGGTTATGGACATTTCTGCTGGTCGTCCCCCTCCCTATTGATCAGTTGTTGGCGAATCGACAACCTATTTTAGGTTCTTCTTTTTACAATGCGGTAAACACATTTGTATGTAGTGCAACACAAATAATCAGGTTCACATAGTCCTAAAAGCAGGTTATTAGAACTATTGCATACTAAGAAGTCACTATATGCATCTTTGGGTAGGTTCACTTTTGTGCGTGAAAATCTGTGGATTGAATGACTGAAAAATTATAGATGGATAAGAAAACAAAAACGAAAATCATGTAACCCATCTTTTTATATAAATACATATAATGTCTGATTGAATCTAAACATGTAACTAGACTTAGACAGTTGTAATCATACTATTCATAATATCTGTCTGAAAACACCAGCACAAATACTTTGCCCCGTTCTTATGTTAATATTGTCTGTCATTCGAGTGGTGGACAGCTCACCTCTCCAGCAGTGGTGTGCGAGTTGATGGAGATCTTGCAGGAGCCTCCTCCGTGACAGTAGACCGTGGTGCTCATCTCCTGTCTCACCAGCAGGGCGGCAATCTCCTCTTGTGACGGAACAAACTCTCGGGCCTTTGTTTTCTTCAGAGACTCTGCGATGAAGGTGGCGTAGCGCTCGATGTCCGTGTTGGGATAGCGCTCTCGCACCCTGGAGTGCAGAGGGGTTAGGTGGACAGTCCATGGGGTTGCTAAAACTAATAATAGTAACTAATAACTTGCCTCTTGAGGTGGAAGCGGAGGTAGCGCAGGATAGCTCGGCTGGGTAAGAAGGTGCAGCTCATGCAGGTGAGCAGGTGCCAGTGGGCCTTGTTGGCTGTGCTGTTAGGCTGAGGCACGTGATTGGTCTGCTTGATCACCTGACAATACACCTGCCAACGACAGAAGGAACTCAGTCAAGCCAAAGGAGATGCAGCTGTTACTTGGCCATTTTATAAGTTTTGCATCTACCGACTGCTTTTCAAATTATATAAGTATTATTTTTATTTTATTGTATTGTACAATGAATACAACAACTTTTACTTGTTTATGCCCCCTGCTGGCAACAGTGGAGACTTATCGGTCAAGTTCAGTTTATTTGCAATTTGGAATAATTGCGCAAAAAGTTAAATTGCATGTCTTTGACTTTTTTTTTTACTAACCAAAATGGTAAGTAAATTATTTAGTATTTTAGTAAACGTTTAACAAACTGAAGAAGATTAGAATAGCACATTTCATACAAGAATTGTTGCCCGGTGTGCTAAAGACCAGGGGAGACGTTGCTGTTAAATACGCAAAATTATTTTACGGCTGGAGACTGGTAGAGTAGAAGCACAAGTGATGTCATTAGGCAGAGTGCTCCATTTACAAGGAGCGTAGTGGGATAAGCTGCTTCTCCTACTTTCAGTTTTACATGGGGAAAGGCAAGAAGGAGAAGGAGGATCTGAAGCATAATGAAATCAGAAATAAAGTATATGAAGAGAAGGCATAGTGGAGAGGGCTATAAACAAGCACTGAATGAGCCAATCGATATTTTTCAATGCAGGCATTATGGTTAGATCTTCCTCTTGTCCGAGTAAAAAGGTGAGCCACATAATTTTGAATGAGCTGCTAGATTGTTGTCTGGCATATATGTGTGAACGTGGGTGGGCTTGTACTGTATGTAGTTGTAAATATTTGTGTACAATCACTGTTTTAACTTCTCATTCCAGGGAGTCAAAGTAACTCAACAGAACACTACACAAACTAAGTAAAGTACTGTATAGTGTGTGTGTATGCATATTCAGTATTGTGAGCACCTCGTCCCTGAGAGGGCGCAGGTCCTGGCACGTCTGCAGGATGCCCTGGATAATGGGCACAGTGTCGGGCAGCGTCTCCATCTCCTGCAGAGAGTTGAACACTCGCACAGCCTCGTCCTGCAGACTGGCGTAGCCCTGCTGCCGGTGCACTGCAACAACAGAAATAATGTAATTTCACTCCATATGTACTGAAAAGAAAAAACCTTTCATTATCAATATGACCGGACCATATTTGAGACCCATGAAAGCACCTTTCACAATCCCAAAGGCATTAAATCCATCAGAGAACAACCCACGCACAAAACTATGATCATAATGTATACTGATGCTGGTGTATGTTTTATTGGTTGTTTTCTCTTGTGATCCAGACTTTTGTTTTTGCCTTATTGCTCATTGCCTCATCTTTCTCATTAGTTGGTTTAAGAACACAAATCTAATTCTTTCAGAAACTGGAAATAACACTGGCAGAGCAAGAATAAGTAATAGTGAAATAATATCTGAGGCTTTATATGTTTATATATTTACAATGGCCGTATACACTTGTATCTTGCATCTTGACTCACAGCTGGGGATGACCTCTCCGTACGGCAGCGGCAGGAGGGGCGAGTGCAGAGGGTGCTGGGTGTATCTGAGGATGGGGTTCCTCTTGTACATCTGTTCCACAATATCTGCGTTCACACTGTTCTCCTGCAAGAACAAAACAGGACCATAATCAGGCATGTGTTTTACTTGACTAAGATCTGCTATGCGACGATCTGTGCGCACCTTGATGTCCCTGATGAGCTGCAGCGTGGGCGTCTCGATGGGGGTCTTGCTGTCGATGACCGACTGGATGGCTGCTGCCCACCTCATGGCGTCATTCAACATCTTGGTGTAGAGACGATATGAATGCTTCCTGCCGTACACAATGATGTTCCAGTAGCCTATTCAAAGAAAAAAGAAAAGCAGAATTATGGCCATTTAAAAACCTGCAGTCGACAATCCAATCTGACTCCCTCTGCTGGGGACAGTGGGGACTGACGGAGGTTAAAATATTGAAAAAGCAGCATAGGTAAAGCAACACAAAACGCTGAAATAGTGAACACTGAATAGAAGTTATCCCAACACTAGTGATCAAAATAACCCTATCAAGGTTGAGTGCGCAAAAATAAATAGTTATTTTTTACAGAAAGATACAACTACATCCAGTTCGTAAATTAAAAGTGCATTTTGTAATTAAATATGAGCTGTTCAAGAGGCTTGCAAGGCTTCCTTTAAAGCCTTTGAAATATTTTGGACATCCCTGGTTGGATCTTAAGTCTATGGTATGTTTATATACATACTCCCTCTCACCTGTTTCCCGGTGCACCCGTTCGTCCGGCTGAATGACAGAGCACAGTGAGTTGAGGGCTAATGTTCCCATCTTGGAGGAGTTCTTCTCTGAGCTTTTGTAGTAATCCAGGGATCCTGGGGTCAGGATGAACCAGCGCTTCTTCAGCTTTAGAGAGGTGCTCTTGGAGTTGGTCTTCATCTCTTTCTGCAGCCAGCCTACAATAATAACAACAGCCTTTAGTGTCTACTAGCGAGACAAGCTGCTGATGGTGATAGTAGGAAGAGCCACTGCACTAGGGATATTCCAAATGCGTGAGAGTTTTACCTCTGATGAGAAAGTCCTGTCCGTCCGAGCGTGCGTCCCCCTTGGGCTTCTGCAGCAGGCTGATCCAGTGGTGCATCTCCTCAGGGGTGTCGCTGTTACAGTGAATCACACGGTTGGCTGTGATGATCACAAACGAGTTGGGCCTGGAAGACGTAAAGAAGGGTCAAACGGTCAAAAGTCTGCATAGTCACCAGCTACGTTTCCATACACATAAAAACATGTACAATAGTTATGAATGTAATGAGTGAGTGAATGAATGGTGAGGGTCAGAGGCCTCGATGTGGACTGGGAGTGAGTGGGAATTAATGCTAAAACATCATTGTGAAGCGCTTTGTGTAACTATATAAATAAAGACTACTTACTTCCTAAGTAAACGTTTTATAAATGAGGCCCTCTATGTACTGACAATCGAGGATCCACTAGGGGCATCTAAATAATGGATCTGAATCAAGAAATCAGTTGAAATAGTTGATGATAACCTCTTTGTTTTTATGGATCATCTGTCATAATGTAATGATAATTTGAGGCTTACTGGCAGAATTTTTCCATTTTATAGAAATTGCAATTAAAGTGTAACTAAACGCAAATTCTTCAGCTAATACAGTGTCCACATGAGGCACTAACAGCATCATGTAACTAGCTTGCACATACTTTCAACATTTTGGAATCACATTTTGATTTTAGAGATTATGTCTTACCGATCAGGATTGTCTGAAGCACACACTGAGTCGATCAATCCCACATCCAGAGTTCCCTGTGCAAACAACAAAAGATTATAAATCATTATGCAAGACGTGAGCTGTATGGCCATGACAGTTGTGCTTCTAAACTGACCACAGCATTCTTGGGGTTGGCCTGTTCGTGTCCCATGTCCAGCAGCTGATCAGGCGAGCACACACGCACCTTGGTCAGGACATTGAACCAGCCACTGCAGAAACACAATCACATGAACACAGATGTTTTTCAAAAATTGGCAATAGCACAGTAGCACCGTTCTGGAAATAGATTTTTACGTCCCTTCTCAGACAGGATCTGTGTCTGTTTAAATGAGAAATCTCGTTATTTGAATGAACCATTGGTTTCATTAGCACGAGTGACATCGCTGGGAATGGAGCGCTACTATCTCAGACTACAATTGAACATGTTTAAAGCAATTATGAGGCACACAAAGAAAAATATTAGAGATTCTAACAAAGAGGAGCGGCCTGGAAACAGCAGAGGAGGTGCCAAAAGAACCACTATAGCTTTCCTTGGTTTCAATCATGGAAACCAAGGAAAATGCTTGTATCCACCACGGCGAGAAGAGAGCAGTAGTGACAGCTCCTTATACATAGTGAAGTTGTTACTATTTCAAAAGAAAACAAAAGGGTGAGTGAAGTCCTCAGCACAGAGGGAAAGATGGTAGAAAAGTGTAGGGTCAGAGAGAGGTGTGTAGTGTGTATTTGGTGTTGTGTTGAATGAGTGAGAGGGGTTGAAGCCAAATAAGCGTCTGCTTTGTCCAACTCTTTTTCAAACTGTGTATTTGTGTTTATGTTGTATCGTTTGATTTTATGTTGAATGTGTACACAATTTGAAAACAACTTTTGGTTTTGCAGGGTGTTTACACTATCGACTACAAACCTAATTCTAATTTGTGCCTAACTTATCCTGATTTCACAAGCGCTACTCCTACAGCCTTAGCAGCTAATATATGTGTGAGATTTCATAACACTTTTAAGCAACTTTTGTTAAACTCATCAATCTATCAATGTGCAGAAGCCAGTACTTTTCCCTTGTTTTGTCTATCTGAAGGCCAAGCTACAAGCACACCGGCAGCTGCTGATTGAAGGTCTCCATGCCTCCGCTCTGTATAATACACTTGCATTCTGTTGTATCTGTTGATCGTGCTGTCTCTACCATTGACAATAAAACATGTCTTCTGTCTGAATGAAAGACGCGATCCCAGACTTGGCACATCTTCTTCAGGTGGTGGAAGGATGCGGGCCTTGTCTGTATCTAGTGAACAGAAGACTACTTTTTTTTTTACACAAAAATTTGTTTTTTTTTTCAAGCCAAAACTGAGAAACCTCAAGAGAAACCATGCATCTGGACCAGCACACATGGACAATCTGCACAGCCCCTGATTCCAGTCAGGCTGTGAGCTGCTGAGACATGGACAACACCAGCGTCCTCTTTTGCATGGACATCATTTGGAAAAATTGGATTACACAATTTGGACATAATTTGGAACAACCTGGATTGCTGAATTTGGACATAATTTGGACTGAATTGGATTTCTGAATCTGGACACTGAAGCTGAAACGTGTGATTGAAAGACACGTCACAGAAGAATTCATGGCTCGACACAAATGCAGCCTGAAGAAATCAACTCGGAGAAGTGGGAGAGACTGTTTTCAAAGCAATGTCTGGAACCACCATCGACTGATGAAGTTTGGTATTTTACTGAAGATTGTTGACAAGTTTTATGAAAGATCTGAACATGTTTTATGAGTTTTTGAAGTATTCCGAGTTCTGAGTTTTTTGAAGTACCGAGTGAAGTACCGAGTTTAAGTATTGAGTTATGATGTTATGTTGCTGTTTATCAATCCTGATGGTCACACGTGAATGTATGACCAGAGGGGGGAATGTGAGATTTCATAACACTTTTAAGCAACTTTTGTTAAAGTTAAACTCATCAATCTATCAATGTGCAGAAGCCTGTACTTTTCCCTTGTTTTGTCTATCTGAAGGCCAAGCTACAAGCACACCGTGGCAGCTGCTGATTGGAGGTCTCCATGCCTCCGCTCTGTATAATACACTTGCATTCTGTTGTATCTGTTGTTCGTGCTGTCTCTACCATTGACAATAAAACATGTCTTCTGTCTGAATGAAAGACGCGATCCCAGACTATGTCATCTTCTTCATATGTATTTGAAATCTTGCTGTAGTATGTATTAATTAAGGAATAATTAAGAGCTCATTGTGCAGCAGAATCACATTACCTGCATTGTAAAAACAAATACACTTTTAGGTCATCTGCTTACTTAGTTTTTTTTATTTTGTATCTGCTGGTTTAGTTCAGCAAATATGAAATCTCTTGTCCAGACCTGGCATCTTCTGGAGATTCTGCGAACACCTGGTACGTCCTCTCATCGGTCACAATGTTGAGTGCGTTCTCTTTCTCATGATTATCCACAATCTCCCTGTAATCCACGGAGAAATATTGTTAAAAAAAAAACGGTTTGGAACAATGACAATGTTTGCGATAGGTTTGGGGGAGTCATACTTTGCCGCCCGGATGTCTATGGTTCCCTTCAGTTTCTCCTCGCTGTCGTTCTCATAATACATCAGCTTACCATCCCTCAGCACAAACCAGCGCATCTTCCAGTTTCTGCAAAAAAAAAAAATCCATTATAAGTCACATTCAATGACAGTGTTACTAGTTTTTATAATTAAAGCCATATGAGGGGTTATGGCAACTTTGGATATGCTCTGTTCTAATGGCCATCTCTCTACATGTCTCACAATTATACCCTACCGTATACATTCTACAAATGGACTATAAATGAATGAAATCTGTGAACATACACTGTATTCTTACTCAGGCACTGTACTTCAGTAGTGTTCCTGACATTTATACTTTACTAGATTACTTATTTTCAAACAATCTTTTACTTTTACTCCTTACTTTTAAACCAAGAAAAATGTATGCATTATGTACTCCTTAAATTCTAAAAGGAGTTACTCTGCAAATGATGACATGACATAAAAACCACAAGGTTGCAAGAGAAAGTGTGTCCAATGTTTGAAGTGGTTAGCTATGCTTCTAAGTTCAGGAAACAACTCTTTTACAGTTCAGGTGTTTCTCTGGCAAAGCTAAAAGTCTCAAATTAATAAGTTAATATATAATGTTTACCAAAATGCTATTAACTACACAGGAACATAAGAAAAGCCTTCTATAAAGCTATAACTTCAAATAGTTGAATTTAGAACAGATTATATATCTTTATGAACGCTTATCAAAGCAAAATGCGCGCATTATAAAACTTTCATTTTGGAATTGTAAAGATTATATCATGTAGCAAAATGTTCAGCAAATGCACAAGTCCGTGGTAATTGTTGCAACTTAAGAGGCCAGAAAAGTAATCAAATTTTACCAAGGGATACCAGGGCGCTATCTAAATCTATGTCGTTAAATAGAAATTGCCACTAGGCCAAGTTACAAGTAAGCTCTGTGGAAAGGAGAGATCAACTGAGTAAGAATGTGAGGTAAACATAATATTATTGCATTGATTTATGTAACTGGCTGAGAAAAAAATTTGATTAATGAGTTTTTTCGGGCAAACGAGCAAAATCTCTATGTAACTCAATTGGCGAGCAGACTCCAGCAGATGTTCATTTAGGAGGCACACAGAGACAATTGTATAAACTGTAACATCTACAACAACCTCCGGGAGAGGGTGGACAGGCCTCCTCCTTTCTTGTAGAGCCAGCCAGACTTCAGGGAGTCCTGTTTGGAGCGGAACCACATGAAGGTCTCGTCCTTCAGCACACACCAGCGCCTCCTCCAGGGGATCATGAGACCAGCTGCAAAGTACAGGCGCATTCCCTATTTTACATGTTGGAGATGTGAGTGTTATTGTTGTACATACAGAAAGACAATCTATGTGGCTCAATTTCAATACAGTATCATGTTAAAGCTGGGGAACCGTAAAATCTATCTCCGTGTCAATCTGCTCTCAAACTCTGACTAGTGCATGAGCAAGGTTTTTTTCAGACAGTGAAAAATAGAGAGAGCCACTCAATCAGCTCTCAGCCCAAAATGTTAACCCAAAGTGTCAAATAGTGACGCAAAATTTCAGCATACTTAGACACATTTATGTTATTGCACATTTTGTACTGAGACAGAGCTTCACATTTTAGCCATGGTCCAGTTTACCTTTCATGTAGAGGTATCCGTGGAAATAGGGAGGTCCATTTCCGTTCAGGATAGTGACCCTGCCAGTGTTCAGCTCTTCTTCTGTGTCCATCAAGCCGTCGTGCTCATCGTCACTGTCAGCATACTAGGAAAAAACAAAACCTCCTGGTCAATTTTTCATATTGGGTCAGATTTAACTATATTTTAGCGTAAGCCCAATCAGTTTCACAAAGAAATACTTAGAGTGGTCAAGATATATTTTTTCTCTAGCTGGTGGAATAAAAATCTCCACCTTCAAATCAGAGGCTATTCTTCAGGACCAGAGACAGTGCCATCCCCTCTCCAAGTGGTAGAGAGGTCCAAGTGAAGGAGATTGACAGACAGCAATGCGGTTGCTGTATTGGACTGTTGTGGTGAATAGGGAGCTGGGTCGAAAGCTCTGAATTCACCGGTTAATCTATATTCCCACCCTCACCTACGGTCTTAAACTTTGGGGAATGATTAAAGGGACAATGCAATTATAAGTGGTCAAATGAACAAGCTAATGAGAAGGTAGCTAGAATGTCAAATTATAGTTTAAAAATCCGATCCAGTCTAAATTCCCTTTGTGAAACTGTTCCCTGCTTACATCATCTAGATTATGCGAGATGAAAGAATGAGTGGGTGTAGCGGCTCATACATGTTTGCGTGCTCGCGTGAAAGAAGGATGCGTGTAAGTGTGTGTCCTCACAGAGTCCGAGCTGCCTCTGTAGGACTCTATGCTGGCGTTGGTGCAGGTGGACTTGCGCGGGTGCTCGTCGTCTCCCACCGCGGTGCTGCCCCGGTTGCTGCCTGATACGGAACTGCTGTCGTCGCCCGCGGTGACCGAGCCATCTTCGTCCTCCTGGTCGTAGTCTGATTCCGTGTCGGCGGGAAGGGAGTAAATGGGCTCGTCGGGCAGGCTCTCCACCAGGCTGACCTGAAATGAGGTGATGCAAGAGGAAACTTCAGAAACTCAAAATTAAAACTTTAAGATCATATTCACACTTCAGAGGTGAAAACAAAAGGCTCTGGCTGCATAGAACAGACTAGATTAGGCTATGAAGGAACAATCTGGTCTGTTTTTAAGCTACAGTTTTCTTCTTTACCGAAATTGTTTCCTTGAACCTTGAAAGGAGAAGTTTCTGCAGGTCTGTGTGAAGTGGTAAAGAGTAGACAGTGAGTACAAACCTTCCTATCCGGAGCAGACTTGTTCTCTACTGCTGCGGGCTCTGCTGGGGGGAGAGGTGGGGGAGGCGGGGGCTGGGGGGCTCCAGACAGGTCCGCTGGTGGAAGAGGGGGCGGAGGAGGCGGACCACCGTTTACTGGAGGCACGGTGCCCTCGGCAAAGGCAGGTGGAGGAGGGGGTAGTTGGCCCAAGATGTCCTGGTCCACCGGGGCGTCGCTCTCTGCAGGAGGGGGGAAGTCTGGCAGAGGGATGCACTCCTCCTCCGCATGGAAGCCCTCATCCACCTCTTCGTCTTTTGAGGCACCTGCAGAGGGACGGACATCACTTTGAAGTCTTGTCTGGTATTTAGATCTACTCTATGACCCCTGTGCTTCATCATTGTGCTCATAGGGGAAATATTATGTCCTAAAAGAGTTTCAAAGAAAAAAAAAAAAAAACTTCATTGCAGTAGATCACAGAATCACCATCATTCTGACCAAAAGTCCATATCACAAGGAGGACGGCAGGCACACAATAGGCTGGCTAGGGTTAAGGTCAAGGTATACTTTATTGTCCCCGAAGGAAAATGTGTCCTCTGCATTTGATCCATCCTATACTGCCACTAGGGCACTAGGTATAGTTGGTATAACTGTTTGGAGCCTGCATCAACCCGCTCAGTAAAGAAGATAAATTAGCCAATAGTTGATATTAAAACTAATTAGATATTGGGAAGAGAGCCTTGCCATTTACTATATATACCTCACAATATCACTTTCTATGAGTCTAAAATAGAAATAACAGAGCTACACTATTATCCAATGTTCTCTTTATGATAATATTACTACTGTATGGCTTCTAAGTACTTTATAAAAAGGGATGTCCCAGGAAAATGCATTAGTTTATAATCAGGGGTCCAAAAGCAGAACACAAATGATGAATATTAACAAATGGAGCTAAACCCTTTCCTAAACATTTCACACATTGTACTCTTCAGCTCATTTTCTGGTAGTTGGTAGTCTTACATATCCTAATGTCATGCTTTTTCTCTTTCATTTCTGTTGCGAGAAGCCTTTTGATTGAGTACATCAGTAAATATTTTTTTCTATTATTGCTAATATTAAATAATGCATATGCGACAGTGTTTTCAGCACAAACTTACCAGTAGGTACACCAGTGGATCTTTTGGGAGTCTTCGCTTTGGCCTCCTCTGTAGGTATGGCAGCGGCCACAGACAGACCTGGGTCCACTCCGGTGAAGTTGAGCACATCAACCAGACTGGTAGCCTTACGAGACGCCACTTTGTTCATGCGTTTGAGCTCAGCGTCCCGCCGCAGCTGCAGCTCCTGTTTGGACTCCTCGCACAGCTGAGACACCTCGTCCTCACGCTTCTTCTGCAGCCGCTCGATCTCTCGCTCCAGCTGAAGGATCTCCTCCATCTGCTTGGTCTCATCCTGGACAACGACACGTGTGATAAGAACATATTTTGGCTAAGGAATATGACGTCAGTTGTTAAGTCGAGAAAACAGCATAATAATATTGACAAATGTAAATGTATGTATGTATATTACAAATGTAATATAATAATAATAATAATAATACATTGGTTGTATATAGCGCATTTTTGGACACTCAAAGACGCTTCACATGTCATTATTCATTCACTCTCAGTGTTGATAAACTACAACTGTAGCCATAGCTGCCCTGGGGCACACTGACAGAAGCGAGGCAACCTGTGCGCCTTCGACCACCACCAGCCATTCACGCACACATCAGACTCATTCTCAGCCATGTGGGTGAAGTGTCTTGTCTAAGGACACAACAACAGTTTGGTACTTTACTGCCGCCACACTGTCTCCCATCACAGTACTAACAAGGCCCTGCTTATCTTTAGAGGTCTGACGGAATCTGACTTTCACATGCAGACAGCATGTTTAGATGTCTCAGTTATAATGACTTATTAGTGTACCAGGTTTTAGGATTACATCTATTCAAGCAAGTAACACAACATGGATTTTCTCTTGCCTTCTTGTCATCAGAATCATCAGTGTCCTCGTCCTCGGCTCCCTCCTCTTTCTTCTCCTGCTTCTCTTTCTTCCTCTGCTCCTCTTCCTTCCTTCTCTTCTCTTCTCTCAGTTTCCGGACCCTGGTTCTGGCCACTTGCCCCCTGCGGTGTCTCTGCAGCACCAGCACTGCCTTTCGCTGCTTCACGAATCTCTTTCTCAAAATGTGCCTCCTCAAATGCTTCTGCAGGGTGATGACGCTGGCACGAGCGAGCTTGAAGAACTTTCTGCACAAGAGAGACAGCGGAACCTTTTTAACAGATCTCCAGGCTAATATGTAAAAGTACTTGATACAGAAATACAGAATAGAAACAGAATAATATATAATATATATACTGTATATAAACGTGCTTTTAAGTGTGTGCCAATCTCCCCTATTCCACTTTAAGTCACTTGATGTTGGCCATTTTACAAATTGCATACCAAAAGACTATAGCCCATTGAACATAATTGCTTATCACTCTAGACTAGAGCGATGCATATGGCCAGAATATTCTAGTAGGAAGCTGGGGTGCCAGAAAAATAATCGTATAATAATAAAAACTAGTTCCTAAGGCTAAAACTCACTAGTTTTCCTATTCAGACAGAAAGTGAAAAAGAGAGAGCCATCCTCACTAAGCCATTCAGCTTTCTGAGTCAAAGAGTCAAATTGTGACTCTCTTTCTGACAAGTATGCAAAAGATAACATGTTTTGAACTTTGTTCACAACTGTTTTGGTTTACAAGACTGTTGGGATAAACAACATGTGTTATCTACTTTAAGATAGTTAGGTAACACAGCTGTATTTGTACATTTCATTTTAAATGTATATTTAGGGCGCTTTATGTGCTAACGTATATTTCAGGTTGATCTGGTGGTAATGAAATCCTGTACTTGACAAACATAAAGGATAAAGTTTCACATACAGTATTCACGTAAGATTCAGTCCGTTGGCTTCCAGATTAGGACCCATTCTAAAATTCTTCACAGCTCTGCGCCTTCTGATATGTCCAAGCTCTTATGCACCCAAAACTCAAGCAGGGATTTAAGATCAACAAATCAGCTTCTGATGGAAGTCCCCAAAGCTGGACTTACACACTGGGATGACACACTGTCGCTACCCCCTGATCTGCACACCATCACAGACTGTGGGCTTTCAAGTCCAGGCTTAAAACAGATTAAATTAAGACTGCCTTTCAATACTCAGAAAAAAAAGTTGCAGTTTATTTTCTACAGTTTATTGGTTCTTGAATTATATTGTGTTTTTATTATTTTATTGGACCGAATGTATTTTTTGGTGTAACCTTAAATTGCATAAAGGATTTACCAATTGATACAAGATAGAGCCCAAAATCCCTTCGATTTTGATCTACTTCACTTGTACTTTTTCTTTTCTAAAGATTTGTCTGAAAACCAGACGTGGCTACAAAAAGGTTAAGAGACATACTTGGCAGAAAAGGCGAGGAGGTGAGCACGGATTATCATGGCAGCTTTGCGTCTAATTTCATCACGGTCTTTTTCCAAACGCTGCTCCAAAGATTCCTTCATAAAAACCTAAAGAGAGAAAACAAATTGATTGAAAACATTATGGTAAAAAGATGTTAACGGTTTGAAGAGGGTAATACTTTTGTTTTGCCCAGCTGCCATTCTTTTTTGGTCTTGTCATATTTGTATAGAAGATCCGTACTGTTCTTCTTATCATCCCCGTTTTTTGGTGCTTTGTCTTTAAGAATAATTTTATACCTGTGAAATGAAAAAAATAAGACATGTGAACAAATCTTTTAACTTAAAAAAAATGCATTTCAGAAAATCCCATTTCTTAATACCGAATGAAAAAGTCTTTGAAAGTTCTGCGGACAGGAAACCCAGCACGGCGGATCTTCACCGTCTCCAACATGCCAGAGTAGCGGAGCTGGTTCAGAACCACCTCCGGGTTGAATTTGCTCGGATTCTACACATGAGAGAAAGTTATTATATCAGTTTTAAGTTTAAATAGACAAATGGTAACAGAGCCTGACCTTTTCCATGTTGGGTTTGATGCAGCGAATGAAGAAAGGGTTGGATACGCTGAGAGTGGCCATCAGGGCGTGGAGAGAGTCCTGGGAATGAAAAAGAAGGGTCAGCAGTCCGTCTTTATAGATCAAGGTGCCTAATATCGTGATCGGATGGGAAGTGTTGACACTCAAATGAATAAATAAATAGTTTAAAAGTTCAAGAGAAATGAGTACTATAGTGGTGATATAGTAATGAGTGCTACACTGTCTGTCCCACTCGCCCGCCACACATAAGTAAGAGCCTTTTCATCCCTGGCGTTTGAGCACAGCTGATATAGATCAACAATGAAGCTGTTCAAAGTGTCCATAAATGGCCAAAGTACACAAACATAAACATTTCCAGAAAAACATTTCACCAAATCATATGAGCATCAGCACAGTGGTCATGACATTTACAATTTGAGCAACACGGTGGTCTTGCATGAAACCAGGAGCAGACCAACCACAAGACCATGCACCAAGTCTTCTATGAAAAAATGTAGTTTGCGCCACTACCTGTTTAACAATTTAAGTATTTATTTACTTCCAACAAAATGTGAATAAAGATAAATTGTTCAGTTATTGATAATAATAATTAATAATAATAATAAGTTAATTTGATCGACATCTGATTGAAATGTCTCTATGAGTTCAGAATCATGCAAAAAGAACCCATTTACCCACATCCAAACACTTTTATCGAACAGTGGGTAATTTTTACATCACTGTTCACCTGAGTGGGCTGGAATTGCACCGGAATCTTGGCAGGTAGCTAGTGGTCTACCTTTCTGAATAAAGTCTGAAGCACTCACCCTGAACTGGGAGCTCACGGTGGGCTTGCGCCTGGCTGTGCCCATCTTCTCCTCGTTGTTCCTGCTGCCAACTTTCTCAAACAGGTCGTAGATGAAGTCCTGTCTGGAATATTTAGTCACAGAATGTTTTGAGCAGTTGGTAGAAAACTCTATAACATAACAATATATGACAACTGTAGATCATTATCATTTGATCTCAATATTGATCTTTGAATAAAAGAAACGAGGCCCACTGTCTTTTGTCATACTTTGTGACAGCCACTTAGTAGGCCAGCGTAAATGTGATCAAGTTTTTTCTCCACTTCTCTATGACCAAAAGCCTGGTGACGCTGCCAAATTTTCTATGTATCACATATAAAGAATCGAGATTAACCAAATAAGCAAAGACAATTGCTTCTGTTCTATGGGACAGTGAAAATGGAGATAGCTGGAGCAGAATGCAACATGTATCACTTCGTAAAAAAAATTCCAGTGCAGAATTCAGAACAGCTAGAAAATGGATAGTTCTTACTAAACAGCAGCAGTCCCTCTTAATAATTGTCTGTGGTTTGTGTTGCTGTAATATATACCTGCTTTCTTTGAGCATGTTCAAAATGTCATCCCTGAAGGTGTCCCTGTTCTTCTCCAGAACTCCCTTGACGTCATAGAGCACCTTGCGGACACAAGACGCTTTCAGAAATGTACATTTGACACGTGTTGCATGTTAATCAGCCCTCACCTCTCCAGCATAGTGCTTGATTCCAAACTGATGGTCTGCCAGCCTGGGTTTCACATAGTACGGGTTGGTCTGTGATCAGCAAATGGCAAAAGTGAGCTATGAAAAAGACTTATCTAATGGATAATAAAACCAGCTGTGTGTCGTGTGACTGACTGAATGTCGGCTGTGCAGTTTCTCCAGCAGAGTGAAGTCTGTGCCTTTGGGAAAACGACTCTCTTCATTCACCAGCGACAGCAAGCCAAGTTTCTGTGGCAGAGATTTGTCAATATTCCGACTGAGAACTCCCTCACAAAAACTTAATTGAAAAAAATATGACAGATGGAACCACATCATTTATATACAAAAATAGAATATTGAAATAAATATTGAAATATTGACTAGTGATTCCCGGCAAATGCGATAGGCCTGTCTTCTAGTTGCACATTGAATAACACATAGGTAATGGTAATAGAAATAATTTTAAAAACGATTTAATACTGTCATTTACATTATCATGATATCACATTATGATTTTTATTCCATCAAACTAATATTGGAAAAATCAAGCTGTTTACGTTGTGTATTAACATGACATAAATTGTTATCCACTAAAACTATTAAAAACAAGCAAGACCATCAAATTTGAATAAAACTGCAATGCAATTGCAAAAATCTTACTTTTTCGATTAGATCCAGGCACTCAGCATTGTCCATCCAGTCAATGGCATCCCACTGGACCCCCTCTCTACACACAGTAATGTTATTTAATACATCATTTCAAATACAACACTATTACTGCCTTTTTCAGCGAATAATGTCCGACCTGTTGTATTCCAGCTGCTCCAGGGAGAAGATATGCTTGTTGAAATACTCCTGCAGCTTCTCGTTGGCGTAGTTGATGTTAAACTGTTCGAAGCGATTTACCTGACGCCACAAAGACATATTAAATACAAGTTTTAGATTCACCAGTAAGCATGAATATGGTTGGGAAAAGCGTAAGAAAATACCTCAAAGTTCTCAAACCCAAAAATGTCCAAAATCCCAATAGACTTGAAATTCTCCTTTCCTTTGATTTTTTGGTTGATCTTAAGAATGATCCACGAAAAGCACTGGGAATACAAGGCCATGGCGACCGAATCTCTGGAATCAACAGCCTGGAGGAAAGCACAAAAGAGATTAAGACATATGATTGATTTGCAGTGAAATCTATATTGAAATTAGATTGATCAATAATTACTGGCAAAATGTACTTTCAAGCTTTCCGAAAAAGTATTTTTTGTCAGTGATAAGCAAACGTGTTTATGTTGCTAAGGTCCTATACGTTAGCCTTCCATATGAAGTTTAAATGCTAATTAGATACCATTTGATTCCCCAGTGTGGGAAGAAAACAGGTTCTCGTTTGGAAATGTATATGTTATTTATGATATTATGGCATTATTTCTTAATGTTTCCCACTGCATTGTTCATTATCACCATACAAAACAAACACAAATCATAAATTTCTCACTTTATAGACTTTGAATACAGGTTAGATACATTTTCTTTGAAGATGATGAAAGCTGGGGTACCTAACTTTCTAAATACAAAAAAATGACTTAGTAATAAAATCCATAACATCCCGTTATGAGAGCAAGGAAGAAGTCCTTGCTCTCACAACAGTTTAGTTCAATCACCAGATTCCACATGTATGTATTTATTGGCCTCACGTTTTTATATGAGCTTTTTCAGGTATGAAAGGGAAAAAAAGGAAAACCAAAGCATCAAATACTGAGAGTGTTTTCTAATCCGATTAATTCATAACATTTGAATTTGAGAGAAAATTTACCCAAGAATGAGCAAAACTGTAGTTCTCTTTCAACATTTCGTGAGGTATCTCACATATGGGAACGCTCTCTGGCTGTTTCCCCAGAAGCCCTATTTCACCATGCCAGTCTCCTGATTGGCAGTCAGACGTGACGTCACCTCCAAAGGGAGGCGGGGCTACCGCCTTCTATATAGAGCGTGACAGCACGTCTAGACATCAGTCTAACACCTCTTCTCGCTCCCAGAAGCTTACTCTCAGTCTAGTGGTTAACGGGCTAGCTAAAACTGTTCATAGAAGGGGCTAATCACTCCGACGCCGAACGCTACCCATTACCGCTTGTTGTCTGAGAAGCTCGTAGCACGTCTGTCACCAAACAGGTACTACGGGCTTGCTAGCTGAAAAGCTAGTAGCACGTCTGTCTCCAAACAGGTGCTACCGCGATAAGTAGCAATACTTACACTCACTAGCTGCAAAGCTAACAGCACGTCTGTCCTCAAACAGGTGCTGCTGGGGCCAGTAGCAATACTAGCCTGGCGAGACGCTGTAGCACACCTTCCTCCCCACCATGGAGAACGCTATGCTACAGCCAAGGTTGTGCACATGTGGGAACAAAATCTCCGGAGCAGATTCCCACTCTGTCTGTGCTGCATGTCTCGGACTGCAACACGCCCGAGATGCCGTAGCCGACACAGTGACCTGTGACCACTGTGCACGCCTATCGGAGAAAACCCGCCGCAGGAGGCTCGCACGCCAAGCGAGTCTAGCGGGGGAAAATCCTGTGATGGGGGTAACCATTCCCGTGCCACAGAAAGAGTCGGAGGACAGGCCGCGTGGAGTCACCTCCACGGAGCTCAGCTGGTCTATGCAAATGGACGCTGAGCACCCTCTCTCAGACCCGGACGAGTTGGACCTGGGCCTCGGGGCCTCCGGAGACAACCTCGTCGAGTTTCCCGACTCTGGGGATGAGCCCATAAGTCTCCCGTCCGAGGAGGACGAGGACTTGATTATGGAGCAATTTACCCTGACTCAAGCCACAAGGCCGGGAAGCGCGACAGCCAGCAGTGGATCACCGACTCCACCTGCTGCACAGAGCCTGCATGAGGTTTGCCGCAGAGCAGCTGCAAAGCTGGGCGTCGAGTGGCCGGAGGCCCCCGCCGAGGCCGCAAAGTCTCGATACGAGGGCCGAAGGCTTCCGAAAATTAAAACCTCGGAGAAACAGCTCTTTCCCGCCTTCCCAGAGTGTGTGGAGGAAGCCACTCGATCATGGGGAAAACCTTTCACCGCAAGAGCCCCCGCCCAGGGAGGGGCCGCGCTGGACTGGTACGGTATGGAAGAAAAGGGCTTCAGCCGACTTCCCCCCGTCGAACCCCTGGTGGCCTCTCACCTCCATCCCTCACAGCGGTCCGCAATGACCGCTGGTGGCACGGCGCTCCCCTCGAAAGCGGATTGCCTCCAGACAACGCTTAACGAGAGGAGCTACAAAGCCGTTGCCACGTCAGTGAGAGCCCTGAATGCGTCCTCCCTGCTTCTAGCTTATCAGGCTGAAATACAGGATGACATAACGGCCTCACCAAGCGCTGAGATGTGGGAAGAGCTATGCGTGGTCACTGACCTCTGCCTACGCCTCCACAAATGCGCTGTACAAGCATGTGGCCGTGCCATGGGAGTAATGGTTACGCAGGAGAGGGCCCGCTGGCTCAGCCTCTCCAGCCTCTCTCATCGGGACAAAACGGAAATCCTGGATGTTCCTGTGGACCCCAAAGGATTGTTCGGTTCTGCTGTTGCCACTATGCAAAAGAGGTGCGAGGAGAAGAAGCGTGAGGGTGAGGCGCTGCAACTTTGTCTCCCCAGAAAAGTGCCCGTCTCAAAAGTCCCCTCTCAGTTTCCTCCGCGGCCGGTACCAAACGGACAGGCCGCGTAGCTCAACTCCAAACGCCCGACGCAGCCCCAGCCTCAGAGCAGCGCGCCTCCTGAGCTCAAGGGTGCGTGGACCAGGAGACCTTTTGCCCCGAGAGCGAAGACTGGACCCCAACAGGGCCAGCCCGCCTCCCACGGGGCAAAGAAGAAGAAGCGGGACTCCTAGCGTACTTCCACTGCAGGAGAGGACCGGGTCAGGCCAGACACCCACCCCCTCTCCGCGGTCCGGTGTCCAAGTGGTTCGAGTGGGAGCGGTGAAACGACGCGCAGAGACTGTTCTATCAGCGCTCGTCACTCACGACATAAAGAGGAGGACCGTGCCTGCACAGAGCTCAATGGAGCCACGGCAGCTGTCCGAAGACACACACCAGTGCCTTTCTCCTTCTTTCTCTCACAAATGTTCAATAAAAACGTGTTTTTGCAAAGAAATAAACGTTTGCCCTTTTGTTCACCCACCACACATGTTGCAAGACATAAACGGGGTAGACAGAAAGACATTGAGCAGCGCAGAGTCATTTCTGCGACACCCTCCAGACCCACTAGAGGGCGTCATCATACCACTTGTATCGCAACCTCCCCTCAGCCAGACAGCCCCAGGGAGGTGGCTCATGGGCCCACTAGCGCCTTGTGCGCCTCAGTGGCGAGAGTGTGGAGCGTCGAATTGGGTGATGAAAACTATCACAAGAGGATACAGACTCCAATTCGCAACTATGCCCCCCCGGTTCAGAGGCATATTGCCCTCAGAACCGCGAGGAAAAGAGGCTTTGATCCTACGGGAGGAAATAAACACTCTCTTAAACAAGAATGCTGTTCGAATTGTACCGCCAGATCAATCCCAGACAGGTTTCTATTCGAAGTACTTTCTTGTGCCGAAAAAGGGCGGAGGGCTACGTCCTATTCTGGATCTGCGCGCCCTGAACAAGTACATGAGAACTTACACGTTCAGGATGCTGACACACACCGCTCTGGTACAATTGGTACGACAGAACGATTGGTTTGTGTCCATAGATCTGAAAGACGCATACTTTCACATCCCTATCTACCCTCCTCACCGAAAGTATCTAAGATTTGCTTTCCAAGGGGTAGTCTACGAGTACACCGTACTCCCGTTCGGACTCTCTCTGAGCCCACGGGTGTTCGTGAAATGCACAGAGGCTGCAATTACGCCTCTACGGGCAAGGGGATTGCGCTTAGCCACGTACCTAGACGACTGGCTACTGGCTGCTCATTCCCCACACCAAATCCGGGTCGATACCAGGGTGATCTTATCACACCTATCCTCCCTAGGGTTCACGGTAAACTGGGACAAGAGTGTCCTCGTCCCGTGTCAGAGCATAGACTTCATTGGTCTTCATCTAGACTCTGTCACTTCCAAAGCACACCTATCAGCGGAGAGGATAAAAGCCTTCAGAGCTTGTCTGGCCTCCTTCCGCAGAGGCACTCTGCTGCGCTTCAGGACGTGCCTCAGGCTTCTGGGTCTGATGGCATCAGCCCTGGTCACCATACGATTGGGCCGCCTGTACATGCGGCCCTTTCAAAAGTGGGTGGCAGCGCTGCGCCTAAATCCGTCGTGCCACGGCCACCGCTCCGTTTTGGTGTCAGCGGAATGTGTCCGAGCGCTGCACCCATGGAAGTGCGAGACTTTCCTGACCGCTGGTGTGACTACAGGCACAATCACAGCGAGGAAATTTATTACAACGGATGCCTCTCTGCGAGGGTGGGGCGCCACTCTAGAGGGCAGAATTGTGAACGGGAAATGGAGCTCACAGATGCAGATGTGCCACATAAACTTCCTGGAACTCCAGGCTGTGTGGCTGGCATTGAGACATTTTCTTCCTCTTATCAGGGGACAACACGTGTTGGTTGCCACAGACAACACCACTGTGGTGGCGTATGTCAACAAGCAGGGGGGGCTAAGGTCACATCAGCTGCATGTGTTAGCACACAGACTGATTGTATGGGCCAGCTCTCATCTCCTGTCACTGAGAGCCACGCACGTCCCTGGTGTCCTAAACAGAGGTGTGGACCTGCTCTCGCGGGGCAACCCTCGCTACAGGGATTGGAAGCTGCACAGCGGGGTTGTGGCACAGATTTGGGGAAAATACGGCAGAGCCGAGGTGGACCTGTTTGCATCTCAGGAAGACGCTCAGTGCCACCTGTATTTTTCCCTGAGAGATCAGTGCGCGCCACTCGGAGTGGACGCTATGTCACATGCATGGCCACGCACACTCCTGTATGCGTTTCCCCCGTTGGAACTGATTGCTCCGATTCTCTCTCGTGTTCGAGAGGAGAAACACTCCCTAATTCTCGTGGCCCCATATTGGCCAGCGATGATGTGGATGACGGAGATATTTCAACTTCTGTGCGATCACCCGTGGACTCTGCCCCTGCGCAGAGATCTGGTGACTCAAGCGCACGGGGAGATATTCCATCCTTACCCAGAGCGCCTGGCTTTATGGGTTTGGCCCGTGAGAGGATGAACTTATCCTCTACTGGTCTCCCGGATAATGTCATTGTTACTATGCAGAGCGCTAGGGCAGCGTCTACTCGTAGTGCATATGATGGGAAATGGAGGGCTTTCGACGAGTGGTGCGTAAACTTGGGCCACATCGCGTTTCAAAGTCCCGTGCCGGTTGTCCTGACTTTCCTTCAGAGTTTGTTGGATAAAGGGCTTGCTTTCTCTACCATTAAAGTTTACCTGGCGGCTATTTCGGCCTGCCACGTTGGCTTTGGAGACAAGACTGCTGGTCAGCATCCTCTTATATGCCGGTTTATGAAAGGCGCACGGCGCCTGAGGCCGGTTTCGAGGAGCCTGGTTGCTCCGTGGGATCTGACGACAGTGCTAGACGCCCTGTCTCGACCACCATTTGAACCGTTGCATGAAGTAGAGTTGAAATTTCTCTCTTTTAAGACGGTTCTGCTGCTGGCGTTGGCATCAGCAAAGCGCGTGAGTGACATTCACGCGCTGTCTGTGAACGCGTCATGTATGCAGTTTATAAGGGGAGATTCTAAGGTTTTACTGAAACCTAACCCTTCCTTTATGCCAAAGGTCTTTAATCCGACTTTGTCATGCCTTCCGATTGAGCTGTCTGCTTTTTCCACTCCTTCGTCTTTATCGGAAGAGGATCAGCGGCTACATGCACTTTGCCCTGTGCGTGCATTGCGCGCGTACGTGGACAGGACTGCTTCATTTCGGAAATCTGAGCAGCTGTTTGTATCTTGGGCTAAACCCCACAGGGGTAAGCCTCTTTCCAAACAGCGCCTGTCTCATTGGTTAGTGGAAGCTATTGTAGCATCCTACAATAGCAGCGGACGGCAGCCTCCTGGGGGACTGCGCGCTCATTCCACTTGTGGCATGGCTGCCTCATGGGCACTCTTCCAGGGTACCTCGGTGGAGGAAATTTGTGCGGCGGCCAGTTGGGCTACGCCTCACACCTTTGTCAGGTTTTATAGACTGGATGTCACGGGCCCCTCACTGTCTCAGAAGGTCCTGAGCGTGAAGGCTCCACCTTGAGTGCCTCTGTAGGTTCACATTTTTTGGTCTTCGAGTAAGCCTGTCTGACAATACGGGAGTCTCTATATCCCATATGTGAGATACCTCACGAAATGTTGAAAGAGAACGTAAGGTTAAGAAATTAACCCCGGTTCTTTGATAACATGAGTGAGGTATCTCACCAGACCGCCCTTCTTGCCTGGAGCGAGAAGAGGTGTGCTTGCTTTGACTGATGTCTAGACGTGCTGTCACGCTCTATATAGAAGGCGGTAGCCCCGCCTCCCTTTGGAGGTGACGTCACGTCTGACTGCCAATCAGGAGACTGGCATGGTGAAATAGGGCTTCTGGGGAAACAGCCAGAGAGCGTTCCCATATGTGAGATACCTCACTCATGTTATCAGAGAACCGGGGTTAATTTCTTAACCTTACGATCTATGTAAGTTTGAAGAGATGGACCCTAGTGGGAGCTCCTGAGCAGTGCAGGGGAGAGTGGAGGAGAGTGGAGGAGAGTGGATGAGAGTGGAGGAGAGTGGATGAGAGTGGATGAGAGGGGATGAGAGGGGATGAGGGCTAACCTGCTCGATGGTGAGGGGGGAGCAGATCTCTTCTCCCCTGAGGATGATGGAACGCTGTGTCAGGACTTCCGACAGTTGGAAAGTGTCCAGCCCCAAAAGCTCGCTGACATTTGTGACCACTGTAAGATACACACAGAACAGACTGTTAGGACTTGTTCATTGACAGTGCTGCTTTATGTATGATTATAGGAACACTCCCCGAATCTCATTCATTCATTCATTCATTACTTTTGCTGTTAATACCAGAATATTATTTGGAAATTCAGTGAACAATGGATTTTAAGCCTTTATCTGAAGTTCATCAAACACAATATTATGAGTTTCAGGTTCTTGTACAATCAAGAAATTAAATTAAATTGGTTTTTACTTGTTTTAAACAGGTAATTGTTAGAGCGAAGGTTGTAATTGTTCAACTTTCTACAGTGAATAAACTACAATTGTGACACAAAATAATACTTGAATTCAGGTCATTATTCAACAATGCTGTTTTTTTGACAATTGTTGATATCCATCCATCCATCCATTTTCTTCCGCTTCATCCGTTGCCGGGTTGCGGGGGCAGCAGTCTAAGCAGAGACGCCCAGACTTCCCTATCCACACACACTTCCTCCAGCTCGTCTGGGGGGACCCCAAGACGTTCCCAGGCCAACTGAGAGACATAGTCCCTCCAGCGTGTCCTGGGTCTTCCCCGGGGCCTCCTCCTCCAATTGTTGATATATCTGAATTAATGACCTAGGATACTTTACTTGTTTGTACACACCAAGTTACAAGGAACTTGAAAAGTCAAAAATAGTCAATTAGAATGTTTTAGTATTAGTATAAAATATGTAATTACATGAAAATAGTTAGAGGTTGAAAATAAGTACCAACAGGGCTCCATTGAACAATATGAAAACGAAATAAAGAATTATGAACATAAGCGGTGAGTGTCCCATACATATACTTAACCTAAATCCATAATCAGATCCTCTGCAAATGCGTCTTAAATGTTTTTATTCATGTTAATGTTACTTATGAGTTTACCGTGATCGCTTAAAAACAGCATTTTTGTCATGAAAACGTAAACGCGTTCTGCTGTTGTGAGGAGCCGTATAACAAAGTAAACTAAGCTGCAATGACTGAAATAAACAAAGAATAATCTGACTAACCGGCCAACCTCACCCAGAATAGATTTCCAATAGCCGCCATAATAACATTTACCTTTACCATAAACCAGCCATTCCCAAACTCAGTAACACCGAGGCCCCCTTAAAAATCTGACGGGTCTGCGTGGCCCCCCAAAATAATAACCAAGAAGACAACATTAAGAATAGGCTCTTCTGGTTATTTTATTTTGGGGAAATAGCCTCTGCTACAAACATTGTAATACAAAAATGATTACAGTGGATCATTCAAGTCAAATAATGAACACAAATATTTTAATATTACAAACAAAACATTATAAATTTAACATTAAATAATTATATTATTTTTTTATTTTTTTTATGACCTCCCGCGGCCCCCCTGCAGTACCCTCGCGGCCCACCAGGGGGCCGCGGACCCCACTTTGGGAGACACTGCCATAAACTGTAAATATATCTTTACCTTGCTTGGTGGTGATCTGAGCCCCTCCTGCCGTCATGAACTCGATGTTGCCCAGCTGCAGGACTCCAGACAGTAGTTTGAACATGTCTCTGATCTCCTCCTCTCCAAACTGCAGCACCTTCAGCGCTTCCTACTCACACAAACACAACATTCATATAAACAATACGGAACATACAAACAAACCTATAATCTTTAATGCTCTCACCATGACGCTGTTGTAGACCTCCTTGTCGTTCAGGCTTTTGTCCTTGCAACATCCCGCTCGGCTGAGGTAGTGGAAAGACTCTGCTCCGTCTTCCAGAAAGTACTGCCCTGGAAACACGACAGAAGAGCAGATTTAAAACTAATGTCAATAAGATCAGAAAGCTTCCTGGTCACTTACACAGCATCGAAAATCAGTGAGATGTCTAATAGGAAATAGTAAAACAAATATTGGCTGGATTACCTCTGTCCTCCTTTGTAGCTCCTGCCAATAACGCGTAGAAGATGTGGTAGTTGCGTTCGCCTGGGTTTTGCCTTACAACTCGGTTCTAAAGGAAAATCGAAACAACAAAACACTTAACAATTCATTCAGATTTACACAGAAGACCAGGCATATCTCTTAATAACATTGGACTGGAACCGTGCACTCGTCCAGAAGTCCTTTACCTTTTCCAATAAATCTGTAAGGCAGGGTCAAGGACATAACGTCAATTTCAGTGATTGTATTTACTGTGCGACTTGTGCAATATGATCAGTGCGTTTGGGTGAAGGATACAGTCGATGATACAGCCTCCCTGGATGTTGCCGCACTCCGAGAAGTGGAGCTGGATGAACTTCCCAAATCGACTGGAGTTGTTGTTGTAAACAGTCTTGGCGTTTCCAAAGGCCTCCATTATGGGGCTGAGGAGAGTGTGGATGATGAAGTTTTGTTACATAGGATCATAGACTTTATATAGGAATGGCCAATGCTAACGCTAGCTCTAGGGAGGTGCTCATGGAGGAAAATGTACTCAAGCTTTTCTCCCATTCACTTTTAATGAAAAGTAAACACCTTTTTCTTTGTAACCGTTACACTCACAATTTTTGGTCTTAAAAAATTGGGGTTTATTGTAAATCTAAATATGACCTCAAACAACTGACCAATCAGCTAGCTTCTGTCCTGAAATTTGGCTTTATAAGATAAGATAAGATAGACCATTACTTGTCTCACAGTGGGGAAATTTCAAAGTCATCAATATAAAAAAAAGGGGAAATATTTGAGTATATGCATATGTAGGGCTGAATTATACTGTATGTCACCTGCTCTGTACAATGGCCTGTTCCACCCGCGTGGTCTTCTCTGAGCCTGGGGTCCCGGCTGAGTTCTGGCTCATGACGGACAGGAATTGGAGCAGCAGTTTGGTGCTCTCAGTCTTCCCTGCACCTGACTCTCCACTAAGACACAGACAGACGGACAGACAGGCACAAGAGATAGATTGTTAATCTTATGAGACAGGGTCTGACCTTCTGTGACATTCCCATATCTCGTTGTCTGATTAATTGATGTTGAGGTATAATAAATAGTCTGGATAAACTTTGCTTTTGTCCGGAACAGACAGTGACTAAGCAAAGATTGTACTAAGAATGCAAAATATGGAGAAAACGCAGGAGCTAGCCTGTTACTCTATGGAGGCGGTTAAACAGAAACAATTGGTAACAAACAGACAAAACAAGATGGCAAAACACAGATAGAGGCTCATTACCACTGATGCAGATTTTTTGCCAAAAAACCTCAGAATACTTTTCATACTGAAGGCGTAACAAGCAACAAGATGTTATACCATATAAATATGTCCATGGAAAAAATCTTGTTCCTCAAACTAGAGATTTTATCTCAAGGGACTTGAGAAGATCCTGTCTTCCCGATGGCATATATCTGGATCAAAACAACACGGCAAATCTTTGCCACTATTGTCCCGGGTCAACAAGCCTATTCACAATAAATACAATTAAAACTTCCAAAATAAAAACCTTGCTATCCTTCATTTGTAACATTCAAATTCTCTATGAAAGTTAGTATCAGCATCTTCATAACCATGACAAGTTTTAAGGTATATTTCAAAAGTCTTAGAAACAGTAAAATCAGACATATTTATTATTAGATTGATAATTCTTTTGCTGTAGTTGCTGCTGTGGCCAGTATATCACTTGATATCTATAGCAGGGTTATCAGAAATTTTCCATTTTATAGAATTTTCAAATGCAATATTGGTATCTATCAAGTTAATTTTTTCAGGCACGCTACTATGTCTTTCTTGTCGACCAAAATCGATATGTCTGAACAGCTCCCTCTCCATAACCTTGGACTTTATCAGCTCTGTGTGGGCAATAAGCACGATCCATTAGGCATATTAATTATCTTCTTTGTATTGCTGGCGTGAGACCACTGTGGGGAAGAGCGTAAAAAAAGGGGTCCTGTGTAAAGTCTCACCTGATGAGGACACACTGGCTGTCGTGGCGCTTCCAGATGCAGCGGTAGCATTCGTTGGCCACTGCGAAGATGTGAGGGGGGAGCTCTCCAAACTGGTGCTTAGAGTACTGGTGCACCCGCTCCAGGTCGTACATGCCGGAGATCTGCTTGTACGGGTTTACGGCGGCCAGGATGCTGCCGATGTTGGTCTGTGGAAACACAGGCAAAACAATGCATCATTCCAACAAGGACCAGGGTCATCTATAACAATGACAAACCCTGGTTCACTGCTAAACTCCGGCAGCTCAGGAAAGCAAAGGAGTCTGCTTTCAGGGAGGGGGATCGCAGCGGCTACAAAGCAGCTAAATATCAGTTCAGGAAAGAACTGAAAGCAGCCAAGTCCCGGCACAGAGAACGACTACAGGAGCAGTTTGGTAACAACGATACTGCTTCTGTCTGGAGGGGCCTACGGGAGATCACCAACTACAAACCCAAAGCCCCCCCCGTGCTGACGACCACAAGCTAGCTGACAAACTGAACTTATTTTTCAGTCGCTTTGATGCTGCCCCTGACACCTCTCCCTCCCCCACCCCCCATTACTCTAACGACCCACCCATCAACCCTGGCCCCAGCCTAACAATAGCCTCTAAAGAGATTAAACAACTCTTCTTGAGGCTGAACCCCCGCAAAGCTCCTGGCCCTGACCACGTGTCTCCGGCCACTCTGAGACACTGCGCCAGTGAGCTTACTCCTGTGTTCACTGACATTTTCAACACCTCTCTGCAGTCCTGCCATGTCCCGGCCTGCTTCAAATCCTCCATCATTGTCCCCGTCCCGAAGAAGCCCAGGATCACAGGACTCAACGACTACAGACCTGTAGCACTTACGTCTGTCGTCATGAAGTCATTTGAACGCCTGGTTCTCTCCCATCTCAAGTCCTTCACCTCCCCCCTCCTGGACCCCCTGCAGTTCGCCTACAGAGCCAACAGATCTGTAGACGACGCCATTAACCTGGCCCTCCACCACATCCTACAGCACCTTGACATTCCCCGGGGACCTACGCCAGGGTCCTGTTCGTGGACTTCAGCTCTGCCTTCAACACAATCTTGCCATCCCTGCTCCAGGACAAGCTCTCCCAGCTCAACGTGCCCGATTCCACCTGCAGGTGGATCACTGACTTCCTGACAGATAGGAAGCAGCGAGTGCGTCTGGGGAAGAATGTCTCGGACTCTCGGATTATAAATACAGGAGCCCCACAGGGCTGTGTTCTTTCTCCCCTGCTCTTCTCCCTGTACACCAACCACTGCATCTCCAGCCACGACTCTGTGAAGCTGATCAAGTTCGCGGACGACACCACCCTCATTGGACTCATCTCCAACAACGATGAGTCCGCCTACAGGAGGGAGGTGGACCGGCTGGTGTCCTGGTGCAGTGGTAACAACCTGGAGCTGAACGCCCAGAAGACAGTGGAGATGATTGTGGACTTCAGGAAGAGCACTGTCCCCCCGCCCCGCCCTCCCTGATGGACTCCCCCATCACCTCTGTGGAGTCCTTCCGTTTCCTGGGCACCACCATCACCCAGGACCTCAAGTGGGAGCCGACCATCAGCTCCCTCATCAAGAAGGCCCAGCAGAGGATGTACTTCCTGCGGCAGCTCAGGAAAGCCAAGCTGCCTGCACAGATGTTGGTGCAGTTCTACACGGCCATCATCGAGTCCATCCTCACCTCCTCCATCACCGTGTGGTTCGCTGGAGCCACAGTCAGGGACAAACAGAGACTACAGCGCATTGTGCGCTCTGCAGAGGAAGTGATCGGCCTTCCATCGCTGCAGGACCTGTACGTCGCCCGAGCTCGAGGCCGAGCTGGTCGTATCACAGCCGACCCCTCTCACCCTGCACATGGACTATTCCAACCACACCCCTCAGGCAGGAGACTGCGGTCCATCAGGACTAGAACCTCCCGCCACAAGAACAGTTTCTTCCCCTTTGCTGTTGGACTCTTGAACACTTCTTAACCTGTCCCCCCGCCCTTTATAAAGTCACTTTACTGCCCATCATACGTCACTTTACTTCACTGTACTGCTGTCACCTTACATTGTGTGCATCATGTGCACTTGTATATTGTAAATAGTAACTGTAACTCTATTTTAAATTTAAATTTATTCTTTAGAAGTGTTTTTTATTCTTATTTTTATTATCTCTTTCTGACTGTTGCACTGAGCCAAAGCAATTTCCAAGTCTGTGACCTCCTGTTACTTACGTGGCAATAAAAATGATTCTGATTCTGATTCAATTGAGCTACTGCCCATACCTGGCATTTAACCTACATAATCATTGCATATTGTAAATTTTTGGCAAATTCTTGAGGATGCTGACTCTTCATCTAATGCAGTGTCCAGGGGCCGACATCCCAGATAGTAGGGCTGCACAATATATCAAAAAAATACCTTTATCACGATATTGGTGCGTGCATTTGTTGTTTGTCTCTTGCGTTTCAATGCAGATTGCAATTTTAGGTAAAAAATAACGAAATAATATCGTTCTAGAAATACTGAACACTCAAATCTAATAATATCACTATAGGAGGATCTTTGTTTACGTCCACGTGCGCATACGCCACACGCTGAGTGGCAAGAAGACAGAGGGGCACATACTGAAGTATGGATACAACGAGTACTTTTAAACGACTCAGTGGGCAAATAGCACTTTATATAAGCACTTTAACGCAAGAAAATCAGAGGAAATATAAAGACAAGCTAATAATAAGTATATAAGACCGAACTGAACAAATCCAAACCCCATATAAGACCTGGGATGACGAGTAAAAACGTTGGTCAGACTCGCCTCTTTCATGGCACAGATCTGCTGCGAGACATTTATTGTTAAAGTGATTGTCTGCAGTTTGTCAGAAAGAGAGAGAGAGAGGTACTTGATTTGAAAAAAACGACGCAAGCTCCCTCCCCCTTCCTTTCTGATTGGTGTACGCCTACGTTTCCGTAACACATTTAAATGTTAATCAGAGAACACATTATACATATACATTATTAATACACATGCACGGAGGTTTTCAGAATTACTTGTTAACGTTTTCATGAAAAAAATAATGTTTTAATGCACAAAAAAACGATTGCGGCAAACCTGGAGGAAGCTATTATCATGAATTGCACATCTGCAGAGGATCTGATTATGGATACAGGTTCAGTATATAGATTAAGTACCTCAGCTCGGATGTTCAGAATTCTTTGTTCAGTTTTCATGTAGTTCCAGAGCCTAATAGAGGTTTGATTCGGAGGCTCCACGAAAACAAACAACTGAGCATGCGTGCAGCTTCGAGCATCAGCGCTGATGATTGACAGCCCTTGGTATGACTCGATTGGTTAACGTGGACGGCATCGTGGATTCTGAGCTATAGCTAAGAGAAGTGAAGGCGGGACTTAACTGTAATATTAGAATTAATAAAATGACTTATTTTATATAAACATTTAAGGCCAGGAGGTCAATTTACTACAATTCTTAAAATTTGTAATTAATTTAAGAGTTACATACTATCACTTTAATTCATAGAAAACCCGGGACCCTTTACGCAAGAAGGGTCCGTGGTGAACAACCATTTCTCACGTTTTTCACCGCGGTAAAGTGGCCCGGCTTTTTGCCGTCGCAGTAAAGTGGTCCGCACATTAAAAGCGGGTTGCTCCTTTACGCTGTTAATGAAAGTAAATGTGGAAAAGGAGCCCGCGGGGATGAGCAACCAAAATGCAATGTTTAATGAATTTTTATCCCCTCATCCCCCCCGGCTTCCCTTTCTACATTTACCGTAGGTAACAGCATAAAGAGGCAACCCGGTTTTAATGTGCAGACCACTTTACTGCGGCCGTTTTTTGTTGTTCTTTTCCAAAGGAATTAGAAGAAAGAAAAAAACTTGATCTGGCCCCAGCCAGATCAAGTTTAGATCAAGGTACAACCAACCACACAACAAGAATGGACCATTTGAGTTAGTAAAACCTTTCTCCAAATGTCTAAAACTAGCTAACTCTCTGGCATCCAGGTAGCTGCTGTTTTGCCACCCAGTCACGTGACCGGCGCGAAAAAAACTATAAACAACAACGTCACTCCAAGATCCTCCTTTGCAAACTGCAAACGTGTAACAAAGATCCCCGTGAGTCCGTTTTGGGATGAGAGACGTGAAAGATTGTGACAAGTATGTAAGTACTGTAAGCAGGGATTTGGATAAAAAACTCCTGATTAGGGCTGTTAAACAATTATTTTTTATCAAGTTAAATACAGCTTAAAAATGTATTAATTGTAATTAACTCATTGACTGCCATTGACTTATTTGTGTGAGACTGGTGTTTTCTGTCAAACTTTTCTCTGTTCAACTGGGGATTACAGGACAACAAAACTAGCGAGAAACCAACATATTTTTGCTGCTGAAAGTAGACAATCCAGTCTTTCAGAATCTGGTTTAAGTATAAGTCATAGCACACACTTTTCCGTGGTTCTTGAGAATCAGTGAAATCATCCAAAACGGCTGGTAGTCAATGAGTAAATCGCATTTCGCAAAATTGTGCCATATTTTTCAGTAAATAGTTGTTTGAATGGAAAGATAAATAACAACATAGTGTACATATGTACTGTATTTGTTTATTAATACTCTGAGTGTTATTATGGGATGTATGGGCGGCTCATTCGGCACATGCGTCAAATGCATTAATTTTTTAAACGCGATTAATGAAAAAATTTAACAACGTGCGTTAATGCAATCATTTTGACAGCCCTAATAAATACCCAAGCTTTAGAAAACAAAAACAAATACAGAGAAAAAAAGTAGACTAGTTTTAAATATTACGCAAATAAAACACAAATTACTATGATACTACCCAAAAATGCTTTACATATTACATCGTGTCTAATGACATTTTAGATTTTAAAGGTGGATAGAACCCCCGGTGCAAAGGCAATCTTATTAACAATGAGTTTAATGGAATCAATGAAGCTATAAAATATATTGGTTCCAAATACCACTTAATGTGTCAGCTAATGGAAGTCTTCGGGAAAGATGGACAACCAACAACAATGTATGACTGTGTTAAGGAAGCAAACATTCTCAGATCAATTACACAAATACTGCAGACAATGGTAATATATTGATGAAATGTATTATTCTATGATTCATAAGTATAGAGAAACGTGGAAGTAGAGTGCGTGCTCTGCTGGTGAGTGTACAGCCACGACACGCGAGCCTACTCTGCCGAGGAGAGGTGTGGGTCACTCGCTGCTCTTGATGAGTACGGGCCATAAGTGGGAAGTCAACCCCAGGGCTTATAGCGCACACCATTGTGTGAAAGAATCTCCCAAAAACACTCCAGTCGTGTTTGACGAGCACATACGACAGCCTTATGTCACATATCGCCAGAATGATTAACAACTAGGAAGACTACGATCCACCTGGAGAAGAAGATTCTCCTATATACCTAAAGTGCTTTTAGTTGCAAGTTTTAAGGGTAGCCTTGGAGCTAGCTTATTTATCATGCACATTCCTTATAGAACAAACCCATGGAAATTACACACTCTATTTTACTTTGAATCTGCTATTTTACACATGGGTTGATACATTAAAGTCTTTAGTGAGTTTGAGAAAGAAACATGCTTCAAACAGTTATGTTGTATTCATCAGTTTCTCACACTATGAGTCTGTGCTGAGATCTGAGCTGAAGTGACTGCAAAGGATCAAATACACATAAAGTTACATTGGATACAAGTAGTGATACAGTTTATACTGTTTTTGTTCTTTGTTTTTGCTTTTGATTCTTCATTGGTAATGTTTTTTTTTTTCTGGATATTATTCATACTGGAGTCCATATAAAAAAAAAATATACACACATTAACAAATTGGAAATTATTTATTTCAAATACCCTGTAGCTCTGAAACAGTTGTTGTTTTGTGCTTTAAATGTTTTATTTTTCTTGCTTTTTTATACCTGCAGTACAGTGTTCATGGTTTTGCACTGGTCCAGACCGGAGCAGAGAGGATTCATGGTCCAAACCAGGCGGATCAGGCAAAAATCCAATGGAGAACTTTTTGAAAAATGCTAATGCAGCGTTTGACATTTTACTTTAGACCAGAGCAGAGAAAATGGTCAGAACCAAGCTGCTGATCCACCTTGTGACCTGTCCAGCTCCATCCAGCGGCTACTCCACCTCTGCTGCTGTGACCTGAAGGGCTTTTGCTGATTATTACTATGGATAGCTTTTTAGAGTGATCAATTTTATTTGTTATTTTTGTTGCTAATGGACACATGAATTTCTCTTACGGGGATCAATAAAGTATCTATCTATCTATTTATACAAATTTAGATTCACATTACGTTCTGTGTCCAGTACGAAAATAAGAACAATTGTGCCTCAGCTTTAGGCCCAGGGAAGCCTACTTCAACTTCTCCTTTTGTCCATTAAAGCTGGACTTTTGTGCCTTTTTTGAAAAATATTATTTCAGGTTGATAAAAAATTACCATAGCAACAATACAAATACTGCCATAGCGATGTAATGCAACGATGTAATCGCTATGACACACATTCTAGATCATTCAAGATCATTTTAGTGCTAAGAGACCAATCTGCCTCATTCAGACACTGACACTTGACACGCACAGATGCAAACCAGAGCTACAGCAGAAATGACCATGAAAGACTGGAACCTGTACACGTCTGAGGACGACGAACGCCTTTACACTGAGGCCTTTGACCTGGAGGCTCTGCTCGCCCCAACACCACCAGGGGTCGTCCAAGAGCCTGCTACAGCAGACACCATGAAGGACTGGAACCTGTACACGTCTGAGGACGACGAACGCCTCTACACTGAGGCCTTTGACCTGGAGGCTCTGCTCGCCCCAACACCACCAGGGGGAGTTCAAGAGCCTGAGCACCAGGACATCCTGGTGGAGTCCATCATCCAGCCGCCTTCTCCTCTGGAGGAGAGTGCGGTGGTGCGGGCTCTCCGCGAACAGCTCCGAGAAGCATGGGCTGAAATCAGCTCTCAGGCTGAGGTGAACAAGGCCCAAGAGTTGAAGCTCCAAACTTAGCAACAACGGGCTGACGACTCTGCCGCTGAGCTGCTGGAGGCAAAGAGGAAGCTCCAAACCACAGAGAGCAGCTTTAGGGAGCTGACCAAAGACTTTGGGGATATCCGCTACCTGTACAACAAGGCAGTGTCTGACAAAGCCAACCAAGGCCAAGAGCTCGTTTTTGCAAAGCACCTTATTGCAAATCTAAAGAAAAGCATCCAAGACCAGGCCAAAGCCATACAGGAGCTGCAGCTGAACTCTGCCAGAGAGAAACACGTCTCCAGGTACTTCATTCTTGCTTCTTCATGTTTAAGTTGGAGATTTTACATTTGTTTCCTTATTATGCAAGATAATCTATACTTTCTCCTTTATGCTTACATTAGAGATTTTATCCTCAGTATAGCAAAGGAAGGTTTCTCACCCATCATCTGTACTTCTTAGCAAGTTTTCCCGACGTTTCGTCCTCAACCTGGGGACTTCTTCAGGGAATGAATTCTTGGACCGCGCGTTGGAGATTTATAACCAGAAAGTCCACTCACACTGACCAGTACTTGGCTTTTGATTCAAATCATCCGCTACAACACAAACTCGGGGTCATTAGAACGCTTCAACACAGAGCCCACCAGGTCCCCACGAGCTCGGAGGGAAAGAACAGAGAAACCAAACATGTTCAGAGAGCACTTTCCAGATGTGGCTACCCCAAGTGGTCTTTTACTAAAGCCCAAAGGACGAGAAAGGCCAGAGACACAGTCCAGCAGACAGAAGAAAGTAGGAGGAGAGGGGTGTCCTTACCGTATGTGGCGGGAGTTTCAGAGAAACTACAAAGAATCTTTAGGCAACACAAAATCCCTGTGTATTTCAAACCTTTCAACACGTTAAGACAGAAATTAGTGCATCCCAAAGACAAAACACCCAGACACAAACAGAGCAATGTGGTGTATTCAATTAAATGTAGTGAAGAGGAGTGCACTGACCACTATATTGGAGAAACCAAACAAACTCTACAGAAACGACTTTACCAACATCGTAGAGAAAACTCTAGTGGGCCACAGTCGGCTGTTCATCTCCACCTCAAGGCCTCCAACCACACGGTGGATGACACAGAGGTTAAAATTCTGGCTCGGGAGAAAAATTGGTTTGAGAGAGGGGTGAAAGAAGCCATTTTTGTGAGGAAACAGAAACCTTCTCTTAACAGAGGAGGAGGGTTAAGATTTGTTTTGCCTCGCATCTATGACGACATCCTAAAAACAACGCCCTAACTTGGGACAAGGTCAGTGACATGCTAATGAGTTAGGAGGGGTGAAACCTGCACTCCACTTGATGATCCCAGCAGACAATAGGTCTGTGACATGCTAAGGAGTTAGGGTCGTTAGCCTCAGCAGGGTCGTTAGACCTGCTCCCTTCTACATCAAGCAGACCTGAGATTGTTTACGAGTTAGTATCAGGGTTAGGGTGTGGCTTACCACACCCATAGGTTATAAATCTCCAACGCGCGGTCCGAGAATTCATTCCCTGAAGAAGTCCCCAGGTTGAGGACGAAACGTCGGGAAAACTTGCTAAGAAGTACAGATGATGGGTGAGAAACCTTCCTTTGCTTTGACTAATCCCTGTACGACTGAGGGCTTACACAAACTTATCCTCAGTATAGTGTTATTGTTTGTTTATCTTTTGCTGCGAGCTCGTCATTCCTACTGTTCTGTAATGTCTCCACTGTGGGATGAATAACTGTTGTCTTGATCTGAATCCAGGGCCATGGACACAGAGGGCCTCTCTCAGCAGGACGTGTCCATCCAAACATCTCCTGAGGACTCTGTCTCAGAGCTGCAGCAGCTGAAGCAGCAGCTCAGAGCCACAGAACTAAAGTTACAGCAGGAGGCTAAAGACTTTGGAGAGATGCGGATCCTCTACAACTCTGCTGTGTGTGACAAGGCCACCCTGAGGCAGGAGCTCACCTCTGAGCTGATGGAGGCAAAGAGGAAGCTCCAAACCACAGAGAGCAGCTTTAGGGAGCTGACCAAAGACTTTGGGGATATCCGCTACCTGTACAACCAGGCGGTGTCTGACAAGACGAACCAAGGCCAAGAGCTCGTCTCTGCAAAGCGTCTTATTGCAAGTCAAAAGAAGAGCATCCAAGACCAGGCCAAAGCCATACAGGAGCTGCAACTGAGCTCTGCCAGCTCCAGGTACTTTATTCTTGCTTCTTCATTATGCTTAAGTTGGAGATTTTACATTTCTTTCCTTATTATGCTAGAGAATCTGTACTTACTTATTTTTTATGCTAAAGCTAGAGATTTTAACCTTAGTATAGAGTTATTGTTTATCTTTTGCTGTGTGCTCCTCATTCCTACTGTTCTCTAACCCATGATACAATACTGAAATGCCTCCACTGTGGGATGAATAAAGGATGTCTTGATCTGAATCCAGGGCCATGGACACAGAGGGACTCTCTCAGCGGGACATGTCCAGCCAAACATCTCCTGAGGACTTTGTCTCAGAGCTGCAGCAGCTGAAGCAGCAGCTCAGAGCCACACAACTAAAGTTACTGCAGGAGGCCAAAGACTTTGGAGAGATGCGTATCCTCTACAACTCTGCTGTGTGTGACAAGGTCACTCTGAGGCAGGAGCTCAGGCCACAGAGACCAGCAGGAGTAAGAGACCAGAGGGGAGTGTCCAGGCGCCGTCAATAAGACACTAACCTCCTACAACCCGCTCCAGACATTGCAAAATATAAACATGTTCACTAAAGATGGAGTTTGTGTGTCTTATTAATGTCTTTGAGAATCTATTGAAATCTATAAATTAGATTTATTTGATACGTGTTTTCCTGTTAAAGGCATCATAGAAATGTTTTTACAGGCAGTTGCATAAAAATCTGCAGTTTTTGACTTTATTAATGAAGAACAATCACGAATTCACATTCAAACCCCTCATGATTTTGTTTATTCCTGTTATTTCTCTGGGACAATTCATAGTAAAATTTCTAGGGACCTTTTTCACTTTTCTATCAAGTAATTGTTAGAATAAATTAGCTGACATACTTATATCAGTCAGCCCAAGGGCACTTACAGAACACATATTGACTTCTTTATCTTCTTTTCACACGGCCTCGGTCACATCTCATCTAAGCTTTTACAGACAGAAAAGTGAAAAAGAGAGGGCCATCCGTTCATCGCCATGGAGACAGCATGTTGTGGTTTGATTTGTTCACAAAATTCCCAAGACTCTTTATCTTAGGACAAACAAATGTTTTATGTGTGGAAAACAGTTTATAAAATCCCAATGCCTGTCATTATTTTTGTATTTGGCAATTCTATTAATGAGAGAAATTAACTCGATCCATCAATTTTAATAACGGGATAGGATATGGAAAATGTCTCTCATATTGATATCAAAAGCGTCTACATAGAATGAGTCAAACGTCAAATGTCGCTTTCAGTTTCCATGTTACACTAAATATCAAAGAGCAGTCTGGGCCATCGTGTGTTTTTAGAAATCGCTAAATGTTAGGTCAGCAGCCTTCTGCGGTGTCACATTCTCCTGTGTTTGCACTTTGGAAAAAAATAGTTAAAAAAACCCTCTAAAAGCCATAAGACAGAAAGATGACCCACGGGTGAATTTTTATGATCAGCTTATGGGAAATCCTTGTTTGGATAATATTTCATCATCTAGATTAGATCACACAGAGAGACGGACTGACAGAACATACTAATCCTTCAGGAAGGCAGGATTTCAAATTGTCTGAAAAGTCACTATACAGGCTCCAGTCATGTCAATAGTGTTAATAAAAAGTTAAAACGCTCCCAGGTTCATTCAATGCATAGAAAATAAATCCAAAAGTTCTCCCCATGTAATACACCTTCCCCACCCCAGTTAATATTGTGTGCATCTTTCTGTACATACAGTATACCATTCACCTGTAGTAAAACAAATGTGCAATACTTTAATAATTGGTCAAGTGAACTCAGACCAGTCCTCAGAAAGTCACAGATCTGTTCCAAGAATTGAACTATCATTGTAAATATTAGTTTGAAACACCATAAATGCACAGTGTACTTATCTGTAGTGGGTACTTACTGTATGTTAATGTGATTATAGTTTTTTAAAGATGAATCATTTCATTTATCAGATTCAGATTAATTTTATTTGCCATGTGCAGTATAAAAAACCACATTGGAATACATTTTCAGAAAAAGGTACTCAATGTAATATAAAATAAAATACACATACACTGAACATAAATAGAAACAGCTGACAATGTGACACCGAACGACAAAAAAACGATACAAGGTGTGAAAAGAACAGTTAAAGTGCTTTGTTCAGACACCTAACAGCTAGTGGAAAGAAGCTGTTAGCATAGTGCGATGTCTTGCATCTCAGCGACCGATATCTTCTGCCCGAGGGAAGAAGCTGGAACATGGCTTTACCAGGGTGGCCAGAAGAGGCAATGATTATTTTAAGAGCTCGGTTTAAAAGTCTGGAACATGCAGCTCACAGCCTACAGTCCACTTTGCAGACCGGAGCACCTTGTTTAGAGCTCTCCGGTCTTTGGCTGTGATATTTCCACATAGTCACAGAACCAACAAGCAAACTTTCAATGGTGCATCGATAAAAGCTAAACAGAATCTTAGAGTTATTTAAAAATTCCATAAGTTTCCATAAAAAGAAGAGCCACTGACGAGCTTTCTTAAACATCTGATTAGTGAAGTGATGATATGTATTTTTACAGTTTTTGTAAACTTCCGGCCCAGCCCGGCTGCACAAGATACTATCGTTGTTTGCATATAGCGATAATATAAAACTTGATTTTCTTTCTTTTTATTTATTGAAAATGCTCAACGTGTCTATAACAACCACATTGATAAGAGCTGCACTCACGTAGATGTTGTCCTTCTGGTAGCGCTGGTGCAGGTTGTGCATGATGGCCGCCTCGTGGAGCTCTGCCAGGGCCGACATGTCTTCCACCCCGCTAATACTGGACGGGTGCATGGCGTACACCTTCTCCCTGGTGACCTCCGCCGTCTGCAGATACAGCACCTGTGCACAAAACACACACGTTTCATTATTATGTACAGTCAGGCTTTGAATATTCAAGCCCATTCAATTCAATTTATTCTTGTATAGCCCTAAAACAGTTATATCTCAAAGGACTTAACAAAACCGTTGAATTCGCCAACAACTAAAAACACATATGCCTCCAGCAATGCCTAAAATTGCTGGACTTAGTAGAGTATCAGACTTTACAATTGGTATTCAAAGCAAACAAAAAATGTTTACCTGGAAATATTCAGAAACTGTTTATTAAAAGGGAAGAGTCTTATAATCTGAGACACAAAAGTAATTTTAGATTCATAAATGTGAGGACAACCAGAAAAAGATTCTGTGCATCAGTAAGTGGAATAAGATTATGGAATAGATTGTCTGTGGAATTAAAAAATAGTGATAACATAAAGGTATTTAAAAATAGCTTAAAAAATACATTCTTCAAGTGTTATGAGAAACAAAAACCTTAGGAAGGAATTGAAACTATATGTTTCTATAAGTGTGTGTGTAGGTATGCGTATATGTGTATATAAAAGTGTATGTGTATGTATAAAAGTGTATGTGTATGTATGTTGTATGTCTGAATATACATATATGTGTGTAAGTGTATGTATATATATTACTTGTATATTCTGTAAAAGCAAAAGGAATGTGGAACACATAACTAAAGTAAAACACTTTTTTGGATAAGGGGTGGGACTAAATAAGTTTTTTACTTTCACCCACTCCTTTTCAAACAATTCCTCCGGAATTCATGTGAACTTAAACATTTTGTCTGTATATGCATGTTTGAAACCAACAAATAAATACAAAATACAAAATACAAATACATAGAGCCATTGGTCCATAAGGGGCAGATGACCAATGTCCATAAATGTGTCCTGAATCATCACCACAGTCATTTTTGTTAGACCCTCACAAGTGTCCAACAGACCCTGAACAACCCAGTGGGAAAAGGTGAGAAACTTGGGTGGTCCACATTGAGATAGTGATTGATATGTGAATCAGGCATGGAGGATTTTACATTTGTCATGAATTAACCATGATTACAACACAAAGACACCGTTTTTTTAAGACAGCAGAAGCAGACTAGAGAATCATGCATACTACAATTAGTCTCCTCAATTACAAAATAAAGGGGCAGAGGCCATATCCATTCTTACATTAACAACATGTGTCATGCAGAACTGTCAGCTCAACTAAAGATAAATGCAGGTTTTTTTTTTACTACTCTTACCAAAAGAGCTGACATCGTATAATAATGTGCAAGATTACAACAGAGGATAAAAGAGATAACCTGCTAAACATCTTTTTTTTCTTTGGAACGTTCACTTTCCATTTAAAATAATTATGACCCACCCACGAATTACTGCAAACTGGATTCACTCTGACATACTGTACACTTGATATAACTGCACTTGACAACCAGAGAGGCTCCAAAATAGACAAGAATTGGGTCACAGAACAGAGAGTAGTGGCAATAGTAGCAGATCTAATGTGACGCCTCTCACCTAAATACAGGTATGTCCTCAGGCTCACGGGACTTGCTCACATCCAACAGCACAATGCACAAGCCTATGTTAAGAGTTAAGAGAATCATTTTCCTTTATACAATTATGAGTCTTTAAGATTTTATACTATAACAACATTTTACAGGACAATGGAAAAAGACTAATTCACACATAATGCAACTTACACATACAACAAACATATTCAAGAGTTATGCAGGTTTTGCTATATTTCTTGTACTAGTACATTTTTACACTTATATTTCACAATTCCGAGGAACTATTCCAATGAACAGAAAATGTATTTGACCAATTAAATTACAAGAATATACTTTTAGTTGTTCAAGTTTCAAGTAAATAGTGTCAAGCTTTTTACCAGATGGTTTGGTAGTTAGCCCTCATTCTTTCTTCAATTTGGATTTTTCAAAACTCCTGTGGGGAGTTTCAACAGGGAATTCTACTCTGCCCATTTTCAGCTTTGTATTATCGCTAACAAACCTTACCGACTTTTACTCTTGCCTGTATACATTGACTACTGTTGAGCTGTAGTCTTGACCCGGAATGAAATGCACATTGACATAAAACTTAACAGCTTTGAGCCAAAATGAACCATTCTAGCTTGTTAGCAGTGCTACCTTAAAGTGCATTGGTACAACCACATTAGCAGCAGATGCTGTGTGTGTGTGTGTCTGCAGAGAAGTGCTGGAGGCGTTAAGACATCTTGCTTTTGAATAAATCTCTTCAGCTAAGTGCCACAGAGGCTATGCTAGCAATGTGCAGGGCTGTGGCACGCCGAGCGCAAACAGAACTCCCGGCCATGGCATCCATCCGACTGTGCATAACCCTAATGCTACATGTGACCTACAAACACACACCGAAATACTAGCTTGAAAATATCTGGGGACTTTTTCTGGACAGTAGCTAATGCAGATTAGGCTGAATCACTGGTCTCTCTCAAATAAGAGAGAGAATAACTGGTCTCTCTCAAATAAGAGAGAGACCAGTGATATGACCTAATTATTCCTCATTCCTGGTTCATAGCAGGCCTGATTTGGACTTTCCATTGGGCTCTGGGGATTCTATATGGTTTGTCCATTAGATTTACCAACAGACTACTACTTCTAGATGAATAATGCAGGGGGCGTGGCTGGAGAGTCATCCACATCATCCTGTTCTTAAAACACTGGTCCACTTCTCTGCCAGTTTTTTGCATCACGTTTTTGTCTTGTGTTTAGGTCCAAACATTCTGCCTGCCAGCCAGCTTTCTGTGTCCACTGCTTGCTTGTAAGTAAATGGTGGGTGGTTATTCCAAACACGTCTCTGTCTCTGCTTTGGGGTCCAACCATAGAATGTAAATATTAAGGAACTTAGTCACGGCTATTTCCGTCATTGAAACTAATGTGCCACCACTTTCGCCGTCTATGGGCAAAAAACGCATCTGCGCATGCGTCAGTCTGCATGAGCCCCATTCATTTAACGAGTGCCTTCAAAATTCAACAGCGACTAAACTAGACTGGTCCAAATAAATACACTCCCCTCAGCATTGACACACACGTTGGACATAGCTTTTGGCCAAGAGCTGACTTTTGGACCATCTTGTAAAGCTGTTTTTTTGCTATATACATTCTTATTAAGGGCCCACCCCCATCGGCCCAGGGTTTGCCTAAGCATCTTCATAAGTATCCCCTGTCTCAACACTTTAGTATCTGCTGTGGCCAAAGGCCTTAGCCTACAACTAAAATAAAAACAATGTAGATCAGAGAATCAAACAGTTCAAACACAAGAAATGCAAAACACATTACTATTGATCCATAAGGGGCAATGTCCATAAATGTTGATAACTAATATTCTTTCACTATATAATTATATAAAATTCTATGCCAAATTGAATAAAACTTTGCATAATATAGTTCACAAATATATATTATGCAAATTTGAAGACATGCTCCATGTATATTTGAAGACAAGCTCCATGTATACAACAAATAGCACTGTTTGACAACCACTACAGGCCTAGGAACACTGTAAATACTTAGAGGAAGACATAAATAACTTCTTATACCACTTCACACCAGCACAAATACAACACAGATTCTAGTCATTTTATAGGCCCAAAGCTAATTGCTTCTCTTCATGGAGTAATAGTGTTGTTGCATGTGTGTTTTTGCACTAAAAATTGTATCAGTCCCAATTAATTTACCTGTATTGTTGAAGCAAACTTTCTTAAACTTGAGACTGGGATTATCCCATCACTGAATATATTCAGTAATTCAGATATGATGAGAGTAGTGACCTGTAACTGCACAAGTGTTAATTGAACAGCGGTTCCAGATGTTAGGGCAAGTGGAGATTCTTGATGATGCTTCTCACAAATAACAAGTGTGACCTCCATGCACCAGTTCAGCATGTGTTTATGGTCTCGCTCTGGTTTATTGACACACTTAATTAACTGATGGCATGCATTAGACATCCCATATTTGTCAGGGATGCCGCTGCTGCTGATATGCTGCTGATGACTTGTTAAAGGGAAGGTCACGTTTGTGACTGTGTCATTTGTTATTTTTGTAGAAATCTTGAATGTACTTCATTGAGGCCTCTTCACAGGGCTCTCTAGAAGCCATATCAAGCAAACAGTCCTGAAACATAATCTTGAATAATAACAGAAAAATAAACATGTATAATTGATATAGAAAACACCTGAATATCAATATTGGCGTGGATGGAGCTATAAACAACCTCAGGTCTGATTTTGACCATGGACAAATGCTGTAAAATTATCTCAAATTCAATGTTTTGTTGTCAGATGCAGCAAAATGTGAAGAATACTTTTGCCTCACAATGTTTCCAGCACAATCAAACAGGCATCTCTGCCCCACATCTCTGCTTTGATTACTTCCTTGCCCCACATCTCTGCTGCCTTGTTCACCACCATCTTTTGAACACACTCCCACACAGCAATTGGAATTAGGAAAATCCGCAGCAGAAAAGAGACACCACTGACCTATATGTGAAAACACAAGCTGCATTCAAATTCCTAAAAGAATATTATTATAATTTGCAACAGTTTCTTCATGAATAAAACAGAAAGAAAGAATAAGGATACAATACATTTAGCCCATTAGCTGGCTGAGAAAGCTGTAAATACACATACACACATACACTGAATTCTAAAACCATGAAACAGCCATTTTTCATGTGAGAAGAGTGCTTGATATAACGTAATTTAAATTGCTGTAGCACCTTGAGATGTGTTCGCATATGTAAAGTGCTTTATAAATAAAAAGTATTACTACTATTATTAATGTTGCAAGAAATAAATGGTTAATTAGAAGACTGCACACTTCCGAATGGTCAAATATAGGCCAGAGTATGAGAGGATGAGTCTGGCTGGTTGATGTTGCACTGCAGTGATTTGTGTTCTGTAGTAGGAGCTCATTTGTGTTAGTCCATCTCACGCTCGCTTTCCCTTTCGGCTCTCAAATTTAGGTCACAGACAGTAGCATCGAGATCTAGTAGCAAAACCTCAGCAAATATCAATGAATCAATTAAAGTTCCTATTCATTTTACAGCAAGTAATGGCAATAGATAAATAGCTTCTGATGTAAAGGAGGTGAGCCATCTTTGGTTACATCTGTCAGCTCAAGATAGTATTGTATCGTGTTTTTGTCAACGTGATAAATGGAGTACTTGCAAAAAACTTTTCAAAAACTCCTTTGTTTATTGTCTAATGATTCAGATCAAAGAGAATGGCATTCACTTTTTATTGCCATTAAATTATGCAAAAATTACTTAATTTTTCCAACACTCCAACAAGTTATGTTTTGTTGCTTTATTATATTGATCTAAATGGAGTCAGCCGACAAGACAAAGTCTCTTTAAATGCATCTCAGAAACAGTTTTATCCATAATCAAAATAACTTCCCTCAAAGCCACTGATTTCTCTGCATTTGACATAATAGAAAGTGTCACTGACCCACTTCTGATTCATCAAATGTATCCTGTTCAATCTGATTGTATCATAAGCCCACGGACCATTCAAAATAATTCCCTCACAGCAAAACCACTTCATCCATCGTTTATAGACTGACAGCAGATTACATGTTATGTCTCCAGGGTTTGATGCAGTACTGGTCCAATGCTGGTGGCTTCTACTCCTGGTTCATTTACAGCTGATGACTTGAATTGTCTCCATAAACTAATGTTTTCTATCTCCATCTTTTCTAGTGGGGGTAAGCTTCTTGAATGTTTGTTTCAAATCGTTTATGATGTAGATTAGACCCAAACATTTGAATCCAGGCAAAACATGTGTCTGCTAACAGTGTTTAACGAATGCTATTAGTAGACCCACTATGGCAGACAGTTAGTGCATTTTGATTACACAGAAGGCTAATAGATGCTAAGTAATGGTTGCTTACAGCGCTACCTCCGCTAAGTAAGGTTCCATGCAGAGCTGTTAGAGTATACTGCTCTCTAGTGTAGAATTAAATGGCTTATGAATGATGCAGAGTGGAGCCTTCTGCTGATTTGACACAAAGCTTTGTTTTTTTATTTTTTCGTCATGGGTCAGACTCTCCATATGCTAAATGCACAGTCACATAAGAGTAGGAGTCATCTTAATACTATTTGTCATACTTTGATATGTGATAGTTCATATGCAATAAAACTTTAAAGCCATCTTTTGCAATATTTAAATCATCAAAGCACTTCCATTTGCTGTGCTGGATGTCATTTCACATTTAACAGTACTATTCTTAGAAAATCTCCAATCCACCAATCCATGTCTTCTGATATCCAATATGCACAGATACTAGTGAAGGGAAGTAGTTATTAATTCCTCTTGGAATCACAGATAACATATTAAACATTTTGTCCAATCATGTTTTTTCAATTTAACTTTATTCTTCTAGTATCTACAGAACAATGGTGTATGAGTAAAAGTAAAAAAATTCTGGGTTAATGTAATTATCTATAATCAACAACCATACAACCAACCAATCGTATGAACTAAAATTTCAGAGCAAATGTTAATAAATCAAGTTAAAGACCACGGTTCTATTCAGTTATAAGCGTATACTTTCTTGTCTCTGCATTTAACCAATCCTTCCAATGGATTTTATCTATGGAAAGTTTTGGGTGATGGGGCAAACTGGAGCCCCCGGAGTAAACTAACCCAGACACGGGGAAACATGAGCGCTACCCACTGTGCCGCCAAGTTATCACAAATAGATACTGGGTAGAAGAAGAAGCAATATTTTGATGAACGCTCTATGAGAAGTTCACCTTTGAAAGTACAGTACATGGGCGATCAAAAATGAACCCCTCAGCATGCCCACACCGCCCACTTCCTAAATGATTAGGAACTACAACCAGGTCCACATTTGACTGAGGGACAGCGGTGTGGGCCATTTCCTGTCCTCACAGTGTTATGCTTGCCTCCTGCTGAATCACCATCAAATATTCACTAGCTCTTACTGCGCTAACATTTAAACACCCAACGCTGAGGCGGGCAGAGCAGCGGTTAAGTGGGGGATGGGCCCCACTATCGCTAAAACCGAACGGCTATATTCCACAAATCAATGCAAGTGGATTCAGAGCACCATTTTTTGGTGCTATCCCTCCTCGTTGCTTCCAAACATTCTAAAACAGAAACCATTTGTGAAGCCTTTAAGAGTGCAGATTTTCTTCAAGAGGCAAAGATGGCTTGCAACATTTAGAAGCCAACATTCAGAGCTAAATGCAAATCTATTAGCTTTGATGGTACAGTTGCTATAAAAGATATAAATGTTCAATATTGTTGCAGGTTGTGGTGTGTGAGGGTTGAATTCAGGACATGTAGTAATGGTTAGGTGTTAAAGTAATGCTCAAACAAGCGAACATCTCCTCAGGCTTCCCTCTGGATTATAAAAGTGTGTCACAGATGAGATGAATATAGAATATGAATAAGGAGAGGGAGGACGATGGGCTGTTGGAAATGGCACGTACAAGCGCCAATGTAGGGGAATTATTTAAGTGTGTTGCCTACGTTTGAGTTCAACACGTTCTAATAATGTTCACCATGGAGTATGTGAGAAGTTACTCCAGTAACTAGAGATAAATAAAGATTTGCTCAGATACTGTAACAGAAGCTCATCCTGCTTTCTGATTGGAGAATAACCTTGAGACTGAAAACCTGTAGACCACACATAAAGAACTTGCCCAACATGAAAATATGTTATTTATGTATCTGAACTGAACTGATCACCTGCAGGAGGATCAGTGAGGGGCTGGTGCTTTGTGAATTGAGTGCAGCTCTGACTGCCACCTCCCCGACCCAGAAATGGATTAAGGGGCAGAACATGAATGGAAGACTAAATAGGTCTTCTTGCATATAGTTTTTGTCTGGTGAGACGCAACTCCTGATAGCTATGTCAAGATGCTATTTCAGAATTTTACTACAATTAAGATAAACTTTATTGATCTCACAGTGGAGAAATTTACAAATTAGCCTAATAAAATGGGTCAACCAGCTCCTCACCCTTTCTCTTCCACAGATTCTTGTGAGGGATTTCTTGATAGACACCTCCAGCATCACGGTCAGCCCCAGGGCTGTGTCCTGAGCCCAGCCCTTTACTCCCTCTTCAAGACTGTGTTGCACACCACAACTCCAATGGTGTAACTTCAACTCATCACATTTGCTGATGACACGACCATTGTAGCATGAACGGGACTAAAGCTGCCTATACAGAGGAGGTTCTGACACTGTCCATCTGGTGTTCTTCTACACATACACACCTCTAACACTCCACACACATAAGGAACTGCCTTTCCCCCAGGGTCCCGTCGACAAGACTGCAGACCTTCATCACACTCACAAACAGGCTAAGTGTGATGAGCTAGTGAAGCTGTACTACCAGGGAAGTACAACTTCTACCCTCGAGCTATGGACACGCTTCAGTCGAAGCGTGTCCATAGGCCTGAAGTTACAATCATTAGTACTATATAGATTGAAGTGGGAGATTGCATTGGTATTAGCTGCAATTCATGTATGAAATGTATTAAAAAAAATCTCCTTCCTTCCTAACAAGTAGGAACAAGTAGCTGAAATGTTCTGTTTCATTCCGTCAGAAAGGACTTTTCTTTATAGTAAACTAGAAGCTTGATTGTTACCTCTCCATAGTCTGTGGTGAGCACCAGGGTCCCATCCCCACAGGAGTTGACTGTAGCTGGAACCAGTTGCTCCTTCTCTTTCACCCACACACGGGCTCCCTGCACACAAGAAAGCAAATGTGAAATTGTTTATAACATTAGCACCATCAAAAGATTAAAATGTTGATCTCTTTTCAACAAAAGACATGCAAATCATAATCAAGATACCATACATTTCAACTAGTTCTGAAGTAATGTTTTTAAGACTTGAAGTAATAGGCTACAGTAGCACCTTCCTTTGTGAAATTGAAGCAGTGTTCAGTTTTATTCATACAACTTTTATTCATTTGAGCAGTAAAAACACAACCAAAAATCAACCCATGACGTAGCATATCTGCACAAAGTTTCACTGAGTTTAGAAATTGCGCCAATAACATACTGATAGATAGATAGATAGATACTTTATTGATCCCCGTAGGAGAAATTCAGGTGTCCAGTAGCAGCAAAAAAATAAAATAATTTAATTGATCATTCTAAAAAGTTAAAAATAGTAATAATCAGCAACAGCATGCTGTGTATACCGTTATTTTGTGTAGAAAAGGTTATGACAAAATAAGCAGCACTGCGCAATGACATGGGTATTTCAACCTAAAAGTTTTCCTTGTACTATTTGTTTGTTTTCGATTGAGATTGCCTTATTGTCCTGAGTACACTGCTCTGTGACTTCAAAAGATATATTTTTGAAGTCGGACATGCATTTCTGTCTGTTCCCATGGTGAAAAGCTGACATGGATCCAAACAACAGGCCAACCTTTCCCACACCTGTTCTAGATGGAGATGCCATTTCAACGTGGGGCTGCATACGTAAAATTGTTAATGCGATCTCACAGTATGCACACTTTAGCAAGTAAGTGCGTAGATAATTACTAATTAAAGGATTTAACAGCAGTAATACTAATACTAATTTGGATGTATTTGTTGAGAGATATTGCGATATAGTTCCCGACTCATTCTCAATTATTGATAAGTCACTTTACTGTAACATGTGTAACATCTGTGCTGTCCATCAGTGAAGGCCTCTGCAGCATCTACAGAGGAAATGTACTCTCCAAAGGCCTTTCCAAACTCACAAAGACTTAATTCTCAAAGTCAGTGATCTTTGACCTGCAACATCCCAAAACGCAAAGGGCCATATGTAAGGAAAAAAGGAAAAAAGCTACTGTTTGATGAAGATGTACAAAGCTTGGCCAAAATCTCCAGCGAGTTACAACTTGGCATGGAAATTACACCTGAGGCAAAAATTATTTTTTGCCTCCGGTATTATTGGACTCATTGTGCAAACACCATACATAATAAATGACACATATGATAAATGATTAAACTGTAAAAAAAACGTGTTATTGTGTTTAAAAGGTTAATTCTGCTCAAATAGTGTTATAACAATATAACAAAAGATTATTTATTCAAGTGAGGAGGATTCTTCACTATTCAGCAACATTCCCCATGCAGGAACAAGAGGGTTAGGAAAAATGGGAAAAACTAACAGCTTTGTAAATACTCAGTGCTCTGTGCGATTGGCCAAGTCTAAAATAGCTAACAGCAAAAACCTAAGTCTGGATTGTGTGAAAAGGAGTGAATCAAGCCTGCTGTTGAATGCTACATTTTGAATCAACTACTTGACAGTAGATATAAACGTATGCGTATACAATTTCTGTAAGTCAGATCCATTACCAAGAGTAGACTTTACCCCAAAGGATAGAATCATTTGCATCCTGCTTTAACCACTCAGACAATAACATCTCTCACATCCAAACCATGTGATTTCAAAGATCTTAATGCTTTATATGCATTATCTTACTATGAGAGTAACAGAAGGAAAAGTGCAAGAGATTAAGAGGCACTACAGCAGTCAATAAAGTGATCTATACAATGTTTACTTGTTTTTATGCCAATTGCAACTCCATATTTGAGAAGTAGTCTACATGGGTTCCCAAAGTGGGGGTCGCGGGATGATTTCCATAAAACATTTTTAAAAAGTGGAACTTTGTATAGCCCTTAAATATTTTTGTTGCAATTGATTTGATTCAATACTTGTTAAATTGTGTTTGGACAAGAGTCTGATGAAAATATAATATAATATATTTTAATACAATTTGAAATTTTGTCCCAGACATTACAAGATCATGACAACGTCAATTAAAATAACGTTTTGAGGTGGGGTGGGGGTTTACGAGACAAAAAAAGGTGGGAATGTGGTCTATGGAGTTGAGGACATGAGCTGAGCCTAGGTACATCTTATTTCCAAACAAATCCTACATCTGTCTACTTCATGATCTAAAGAACAAGATGAGCCATTGAAAAAATAATCTCCCAAATTGATTAGGAAAACAATTAATTACAGCTGATACTGTATTTTACTCCAAAAAAACGATTAATTGAGAGGAATCAATTTGCCCAAAGCTGTTATAACAGCTTTATGCGTAGGTAACTATATGAACCAAATTGGGGATTAATGTAGCCTTACAATTAAAAATGCATTCATACTTTAAAATTGGGATTAATAATACTGGAATTGTATTGACCAGCAACACACCTGGAAATGTAACACAAGGTAATCAAACAAAACAATGGATGAGTCTGCACAACAGCACCACCACAGAGTCAGTGTTTTCGGGCTTTCCCACCTATCCCCTTCCCCCACGACCTCCACCCATCCATGAAGAGTCCAGGATGTATTTTTGCAGACGCTCCTCTGCACAGGTCCAGACAGGCTGTTCCCTCAGTGGACCAGCCTCCCCCTGATCCCGTCACTCAGGTTTTGTCTGCAGTGTGTAATCATTCACCACAAAATCATGACAAACAGATTGTAATAAAGAAATTATTTACCGATTAAAAAGTGGTTGAAGCAAGTTTTAAACAATAGCCCTTTTCAAACATTAGATTTTGCAAATGAAATACTTAAAAACTGGTTACCAAAATCTGTCCCAACAAAAATAGACTTGTAAGAGCCTTTTTTGTGACCAAATGATATTTTCTATGTTGCATATATGTAAGAAAGAACCATGTGAGTCATTATTTGATACTGCTGGCAGAGAGCTGATTGGTGGTCCTCACTTGTTTTACTTTTCTGATCTGAAGATGAGACAGAAGCCTAAAAATATGTGAAAACTGACCAAACTTAAAGATAAATACTATATTCAAGCACTTATTGACTCATTGTTGTCACGTTCTAGTGCAAAAATGACTTTATTGTGATTAATCTTGCCGCCCTAATTCACATTGCACTGTTTGGATCTGTATAAGCCTTTTTATGCCTCTCGAACGAAGAGATTTTAGTACCGGTCTGCTTCAAATGGTCAACATTCCACACCACGAGATACTCCAAGGACAGGATGAAAGAGACACCGACAACAAGCTGTGTCATTGATGTAATAGATAACGTAGCATTTTTACCCGTAAATCGACTGACCATGTACGACGTCACGACTTCTGAGACACCATCCCGGACTGCCTAGCGTCATTTTTCATTTTGCTCTTACAAGGACAACATGCAATCTCCAAACTGAAAAGTGGATAAAAACCACATTTATCTGCCAAATCTGAAGAGGGACTTTTAAATATACAAATCACCTCATCTCTAAAGGTCTGTAAGCTACTGTGAAAGGTAACCACACAAATGGATGTGGTCTTTATTTACCCATTTCAGATGAGCTATTTATAGAGCTGGACCAGGAGGAATCATTAGTGAGTGTGAGTATTGGTTCAGCTGAGACTTGGGCCGTGCCGCAATCAAATCTCAGGAAAGGCACCACTGCACAAGACCAGCACTGGAGGCCTAACCCACCACACTCCAGGGTAGACTGTATGTTTCATATTTATCTGCACAGTGTGACATTGACAATTCTATGACACCACCTTTCATCATTAGGGATGTGGTTTGGATTTCTAGACACGGTGGCGCAGTGGTTAGCAAGAAGTTCCGGGGTTTGACTCCACTTCCAGACCTTTCTGTGCGGAGTTTGCATGTAATCCCTGTGTCGGCGTAGGTTTCCTCCAGGTGCTCTGGTTTCCCCTATCACGACCCCACTCAATCAATCAATCAATCAAATTATATTTATAAAGCGCCCTCTCTCAGGGCTAGGACTCCCCCGAAAAAGAGATTCTGAAATCTTAGTGGGACTTTCCTGGTTAAATAAATAAATAAATAGAATCTCAATGAAGGAGAGGGCTTAAGATCACATTTCATCCTTTTTAGCAACTTGCCAGATCTAAATGAATATAACGGAAGTGGACGAGTTTGTTTATAAAATTAACATGTGAGACACTTCTGCACTGTTTTCTGTCTGTGCTTCACTCAAAAATTGAAATAAAGATCGGAAGACGTAAAACCAATACATAAACATGTTATAATGTTGTAAACAAATGTAAATATTTGAATATTGTTATTTCATGATACAATATGCTGATCAAATAAAAAGAAAATGTCTATTTGGAACATTTTTAAAAGCATATATTCAGTAATCATTATCTCATATATATATACTTTATAGGGGGGTGGCAGCTCAGACTACAACCCCCTGTCTCCTGATTAAGGGCGTGAAAATATTTGGATGAATCAAATAAGGGAAGAACATAATTGGATAGTCCTGAAAATGTCACTACGCAATCCATAATGTCGCTCTCGTGGACTTGTTCCATAGCATACAAATAAATAATGTAAGAAAGATACAATTAATAAAAAAACATTATCAACAAATGCAAGTAAACAAAAGTAATAAAGATTAACCAAATAACTTGTTTGGTGCTGTAGTGATAAACTACTATAGAACATGTGCCTCGGGGAAGACTGACCAAAGTAAGGCTGTAGAGTCACACCAGAGTCATTCATGTTTGGTTGGAATAAATTCTGCCAAAGCCATTTGTATGAAGTAGGTTATCCCTCACATACAGTAAACTATAATTGGAAACGCTAAAGGTCCCACGCTGTGACTTAAGATGACAAAGATGAATAAATATTGTCAGGAAAAGGTTGATGTGCAGGAAAAAGAAGACACAATAATGAGGCCTGAGAATTCGGCGAGGGTCTCAGGGGACCCGCGGAGCAAAGGCCATGTAGAGACCGTTTGTGCAACCTCAGCCTTAATCTACTTAACCGCTGCAAAAATACAGCATTCTGTGATCTGCATGAGATTTGTAGCTAACTGATAGAATATTGATGAATATCCAATTATGGGAAGTAATGGTTATGGCCATACATCAACAACAGAAATGACTAAAATATTGCACACAGGCAGCAGCGCTCATGTTGAGTCTATATTTAGTGCATTTAGTTGACCTATTTCCTCATGTCTAACCCTCTTTCTAAGCCAGCCGTGGCACAGCGTGGGATGTGGACCTCTGCTTGATCAGAAAGCCTCCTTTGGAGTTCAGCCAGCGCCAAAAGAACTCTTGCTGGAGTTCAATTTTGGTAAGGAATGGCATATAGGACACACAGGATTATTATTAATAAAACCAATGTAATAATCAGGTCATGAGACGCGCTTCTTTACACTTTTCTCTTATGTATGTACCAAATGTATGTATTTGGTGCAATTTTTACTAACACAATGATTGCACGCAGAATCTGTGTCATATGATAGCTCCAGGGAAGACCCAGGACAAGCTGGAGGGGCTGTCTCTCAGTTGGAAACACCTCAGAATTCCACCAGATGAGCGTGCAACATAAATTAATCTATGGGACGTCTTCATGTTGGATGAAGCAGCACATTTATGGGAGAAGCAATTGTTGACCCTTTTAAACTAGTGGGTGAAGATCCCCATGTTCAGATCAACTAGAAATGTAAGAAGCAGTTTAATAGTACTGATACGAGATCAATGATTTTTCCACTACTAAGTCAGTAAGTTGTGCTTTTTCCAGTGGAACACAACATAATGTCACACTTGTTATTAGTGTATGTACGTTTTGTGTATAAAGTGTTGATCAGTGTCTTTTGGGTGTAACAAATCCTCTCCCATCTTTCCCATCCTCTCTTGTTCCTCACCTCCGTCATATGAATGTGTATGCAATTTGTCTATTTATGCTGATATCTTACAGAACCACAGAGATGACAACTTTGTGAATCCCAAAACAGCAGGAGGCATTAGACGGCAGTATGAGAAGGTCACATCGGTCTGCCCCACACCAGGCCGAGGCCACTCTCACTGACGGAGCATTCATCTGTGTGCACCGTGACATAAAGTGTGTCAGTAATATTCCATTAAAGGTGATAACGCACGGGGGCAGAGGCTTTCAGCAGATTACAACAGCTGGTGGGAGCTGGCGTGTGGCGGGGAGTGTGATGAGGAATGTCGGATCAGTGACATCAGCAATACAAGAGTAAAAGCACAAAATCAAATTGAAATAATAGATGTTTTGATGTTGTCAAAAAGCTAAATTTCAAACTTCAATCAAAAGTAAAAAAAAACACTTCTCAATAACAATTTTGATGAAATTATTTATAAATGCTCTTTTTTGGCAGGCTTCACATTTCTTATTTAATTTTTACGTGTGTCTGTGTTGTCAGGAGGTCAAAAGTGTCAGCAACAGAAAATAATACATTTCATTGTGGATGTATTTTATTGCAATGACCGAACAGAGTAAAACATGTCTCTTTAATCTGGGTCAACTTGCATTATAATAATTATGGCATTTGTTCCTTTGGCTGTAATCTTCCATAATATGTAATAATAACTGCAGGATTTTCCACAGTATGGCTTTATCCTTGCTTCTCCATAAAGTTATAAAGGTTGGAATTACACAGTTATCTTCCACATATGGACCTATAAGAGGATGTAAGAGCAGAGTGCTAGAATGCAGGCTATAGCACTTATCCTTGGTCTTCAAAACAAACATGGTGATTAAAAAGGCTCAGCAGTAATTTCGCCTAAATTCCGGAGCATCTGCTGATGTCATGCGTCCACGTGTCGGCCATGTTGGTACTGTACAAATCCTCTTTTGTGCCGCACATCGGAGCATTCAGCTAATTATGGCTTCCCTTCTCTCGTCTTGGATTAAACTACAGCCGCACGTTGCCCCTCCCCCCCACCAATGTCACACCCTCCCCAGCAACAACACTCCGCAGAAACAGTGGAATCAGGGCACCATGGTAACAGCCCCCATCCCCTCGTCAGAGCGGTGGTTGATGGGAGATGGAGTTCAAGAATATGCCAATTAGTTGTACTGGACCAGGTTTGGTTCTAGTTCATGACCAATTTGAGTCCTAGAGTTGGTTTATTGCAAAGATTGTACTTTTAGTGACTGTTTGAATGAGGATAGACGGATGATACAGTGAATGCATTTTTAAAAGATGTGGGGCGACAGTAGCTCAATTGGTAGAGCATTGGCCTTTGAGCCAGAAGGTTGTGGGTTCGAGCCCACCTGAAGACTTTCATCATCGACTCCTGCTGTCGTTGTGTCTTTGGCACTTAACCTCTGGGAACACCTGCCTAGAATGATTCTGGTGTGTGTGTGAATGGTTGGTGATGGTCAGAGGGGCCGATGGCATTTACTGGTTACCTCGCTTCTGTCAGTGTGCCCCAGGGCAGCTGTGGTTGTATACAGTAGTAGTTTATCACCAGCGTGTATGGAGTGAAATAATAATGACATGTAAAGCGTCTTTGAGTGTCCAAAATAGCACTATATAAAACCGATGCATTATTATTATTATGTGCAAAATTTGATGAGCAAGTAAGGCTTTGTTGTTCATTAACATGATACAGGAGAGCTGATTAAAAATGGTATTATAAAAAATGTAAAACGTATTTAATCCTTAAGCCACAAATCCAAAGACATCACATTTCTGTTGGTTTGACATGATATTGGCTGAATGTTTTCATCAGATAGCGTATCTATTTATTTCCATAAGTCCTGCCTCAGAATGAGGGAAGAAAAACGAAACAATCTCAATAACAAGAGTAACATTTTGCTTCTGCAGGATTCAAGCACATGGGAATGTTTTGCAGCATGAATAGGACCTTTATAATTGCTATCTTTGAGATTTACAAAATGAAACTCCTCAAATGTGTTTTTGATCCTGGTTAATCTTGCAGTACCCTGGTCTATCTATATTGTCAAGGTGTATAAAAACAATAAGCTGATCACATAACTTAAAAAATAATAACACACTGAACAGGCATCAATGGAAAACAATTGCGGAAGACAAAGTATACATGAGAGGAGAAGAGAGCAGAACCAATGTGCTGAATGTAGGTCACACATCTCCAGTGGCTGTATGCTGTAGGCCAGGGCTTCTGCAGAGCTGTACTCAGGACTGAAAGTACCAATAATGTATGTGTTCTGACGTTGTCCAAGATATGAATACATTTGAATAAAGCTGTTACGCCTATATCTGACTGTACTTCCATTATGTCGTGGCTTGTATTTCTGTAGTAGTTTTTCATTTATGCAGTATGTGTTTTGCCTAGTACAGATATGTTAATCAATAGAGATAACTTAATGTTTTTTTCATCAGATACTACATTTATTTAGGTGTGCCTATAAACTGTCTGTTATGTTGCAAAGCAACACACAGACAAACTCAGATGAAAACATAACCTCCTTGTGGATGTAATAGGGTAAATTGGAAACCAGACCAAAATGTCCACGTTGATTATGAGAACTGCATTGGAAAGCATGCTGGACTGATTATGTATGGCTCTCCGTTAGGTCATATAAATGCTAATTTGATTTAGTCACAAATGGAGGTCACAGTGGAAGTCTGGATGCAATACCACCTGCTTCACAATCCTCCCACTACTACACACCTGTGTCTCTGCTGATCAGAAATCATCTTCAGCTGCCACATTCACACACCTGTGCTGCCAATCAGCCTTCACTCAGCTTCAGCTCGTGCAGTCACCCTCCTCCTTATCATCTTCTCCAACAACTGTCACCAGCCTTCTAAACCACATTCTAAATGCATCCTTTTTATTCACCACAATGCCTGTAAAATCACTTTCCATGTTCTTCCATCGCTGCTAACAACAAGCCCATTTCTGGGTTTGCAGAAAATACTTTTTGGGCTGTTACAATTATAACAAGTGGCAAGTCCAGCAACTTATCCTTTGTATTTATACAGTTGTGTCAATCATCTTCATCAGTCAACAAGCTGATTATAAAGACTGGCTCTGGACTTTTTATTCACAACAAAATAGCTCATTTACATTCTTAATTATCCCATAAATACCTTGTATGTACTGTTTTGGATGCTGTATGGTTTGAATTCAAACTTTAAAATTCAAAACAAGACCTTTTTCTTCTGTGTGTCAAGTATAATTCACAGTGACATTTTCGGTGTGGATTCACCTCTGCTTTTGCCTGCAGTTAAGACCATTGAGTCATTTCTTCTGAGGCACATAATGACAAAGGAGAAGGGTTGAAATATGAGCTATATTCTGTACCCTACACAGATCCATATGGAGACATGGAGGTTATGGCATGCTCACATACTGCTGAGTAAGCATGTTATCTCGTGAGTGTGTGCGATTTGCTTTAGTCCAGGTTTAGGCCCAGTTTAATACAACCTGCTATAGTCATGCTTTTAACATATTTTAGTCCTTGTAATAATACTGCTTAATGTATAGGTTACAAACCGCATGCCCAAGTTACTGAGTGACAACCAGGGTAACTTTTCAAATCAATGTTCAAAAATAAAATTATTAAAGTAACTTGTATGCTTTAATATGTGGTTCTTACTGCTGAAGTGATACATTTTAGAGTTAATGGCAGTGGCATAAAGTGTATATAGGCCCTCATTCAACATTTTGTCTTGTGATAGACTTATGTTTGACGCCTCCTGTACTGGCGACCCCTCTCCCATCTCTGTGTGGACTGAGAGACAAATCCCCTCATTTGCAAAGAACTTTGTGACTCTGGTCTGTGAAAAGTGCAAAATAAATAAATAAATAAAGTTGATTTGATACTTTTTACTGTAAAAGACTAAGAATTCAGACTGCTTTACTTCTGGGTTTCTCCTGTTTCGCCTGGTTTAGAAAGGATGGTCCTAGTTTTAATCAGAATCGATCAGCCAGTCTTCCCCTGACACCTCCCTGATCAGGAGAACCACGTTCCTTTAGTTTGGAGAGAGTGTCTGGCTTTGGGCTACAGACTGGTTATTACACATGGAGCTCTGTGAATCAATAATGCAATCAATATATCAAATGGACAGGGGGACAAGTGGAGCAGACAAAAGAGAGGGGATTTGACTGTTGCTATGTGCTGTGGTTTAGTCATTTTGTGTTTAATTAAAGCTCCTTAATATGTATTGGATTTGTTGACCGAATAGAGCGCTTGTGAAAATTTAAATTAATAAAAAATGAAATACAAACTGAAAAAGGATCAAGTACTATTTTAATGAGAGGATATCAGGCAACCTAAAAAAAAACCTAAAGAATTAAGCAGGTTAGATTTGCATGTCAAATATTGTTTAATGGCTTCACAGGAGCTGTATTAAAATTAGTAAAACATTATTCAAAATTGAAACTGTTTGAAGGGAATTATTTTCAGAAAATATGCAGAGGATATTGAACCGGGGGATGGAAATTTCTAATCATGGAAATTTGGGTAGTTTCTGTTGTCATTATCATTTGAAAATAGTAAACATGTTTTTTTGACAATAAATGGCTTCAGACAATCACTTACAATGTGTGAAAAAGTGATTTCATAATCATTCATGATTTCAAAAATATAGAGAAAAATCCGAAATGTCTTCCCATATGTGTAAAATCACGAACTGTGTCAACATCAAAAACTGTATCACGGCAACAGACTTTTCTCTATGAAATGACTCAGCGGCACGGTGGCTGAGTGGATAGCACTCTCGCCTCTCAGCAAGAAGGTCCTGGGTTCGAATCCCGGCCGGACCAGGGCCTTTCTGAGTGGAGTTTGCATGTTCTCCCCGTGTCTGCGTAGGTTTCCTCTGGGTACTCCGGTTTCCCCTACCACCAAAAATATGTACAATAGGTCTGGCATGCGCCTCCTGTTCGGCGACCCCGCTCCCATCTCTGTGTGGAGTGAGAGGACAAGTGCCCAAAAATAACAATTGTAAACCGCTTTGTGACTCTGGTCTGTGAAAGGCGGTATATAAATAAAGCTTACTTACTTACTTACTTAATATATATAAAAAAAATTATATCTTTGAATGCGTATAATGTTGCCTCCTCAGTACAGACAGATTGGGTGATCGAGTGTGTCATTCTCATATTCTTTACACTTCCTGCATCAGCCTTCAACACACAAAGTAATTGCAGGGATAACAGACGCCGTCAGTCATTCGCTATATCTGCAATTAGAATCCACCACTTCACTTAAACACATGTCGTGACTCTTGTGTGTAAAGAGAGCTGTTTGGGACTAAGTAACATAAAGAAAAGTACATATGATGGGTCCATGGTAGCCTGGTCGTACCACACCATAGTACAAATTACATTTCGTACTAAAGTCTGGAGGCGCTCCATTGAGCTCCGTTAACAGGTGGGAGCGGTTAACTCCTTTTGCAGATTGAAACCATTGGATCTGAGTTTACCGTGACGTCTGTAATGCGCCCGAGTGAGTCGTTAGCATTTAGCCTTTAGCCTAGGCATCTCCTTTGCCGCTAACGGACCCCGTGGGGAGTAGCACCAAAAAATGTTCCAGCGATTACGTTTGCTAAACATTCCTCTTGCTCCGGCTTCGATTTTTTGATAGAACCAGACCTGAGTACGTACTTTACTATTGCATTTTTCGCCATTGCCAAACCACAACCTGCCCGTTCGACGCAAACTCTTGACGACACCCATAACTAACTACAACACCCGCCTCCTGCGCTCACTGATTGGTCGGATGGAATTCAACCAATTGTAATCGCTAACACAGGGACCAGACCCAGACGTTACATGCAGGGAAATGATGATTGAGCGGATTGTACGGATGACTAAGGCCAGGATAGGTCCATGGAGGCTACATTGCAGAATGGGGTTAGGTCAAGCATATCATACGCGGCTGAGGCTGTAAAGTGCTAAACTGTTGTTGTAAGTAGTAAGTAAGTTTTTATTTATATACCGCCTTTTCACTGCAGATCTGAGTCTCAAAGCGGTTTACAATTGTTAATTTTGGCAATTGTCTCTCACTCCACACAGAGATGGGAGCGGGGTCGCCAGTACAGGAAGCGCATGCCAGAACTATCGGACATATTTTTAGTGGTAGGGGAAACCGGAGTACCCGGAGGAAACCTACGCAGACACGGGGAGAACATGCAAACTCCACTCAGAAAGGCCCTGGTCCGACCGGGATTCGAACCCAGGACCTTCTTGCTGAGAGGCGAGAGTGCTATCCACTCAGCCACCGTGCCGCCCGTTCTTTGGCAACACATAGGCCAGTGACTTCACAATACAAAAGTACCAGCATCCCACACACGGGGAGCTGTGGCGTCTTGAAAGTACCAGAAAATTGACTTTTCAAATATTTAAGAATAATTATTACAAAAGAAACATGAAGGCAAGCTTTTAAAAACAATTATAACACTATAAATAAAGCAAACCTTGCACTCAATGTCTCCTTTATGAGCAAACGAGATGTCCAGTGTTTTGACTTACACACCTTTGTCCCCAATTTGTCCCCAAATCCTAAGTGACCATAGTGACTTTCCTAAACACAAGTCAATGGTTAGTTGCTGTCCAAAACAGAAGATGAAGGGAAAAACCCCAAGATGTCATATTCTGCCATTATGTGCGAGGCATTTAAAGCCATATCAGATTAACTGGGGGAGGGGGGTAAGGAGCTTGTCTATGCAGAGGGAGGATACTGTGAAAGAGGGGCAGAGCCATGGGTGGAGGCAACACTTTAGACAAACTGAGCAGCAGATGGAAGAGTGTCTTTGCAATGTGCACAAGGCTTTACAATAACATATATAGAGGGCATTTAAATGTAATCTGACATACTGCCTTTTCTACCGGATCAAGCGTTTTAAATTACATTTAATTCGTCATTTTACGACTATTTAAGTGATGGAAACCAAAAATAACTGGGAATAGGTTTGAAGTTGTAAGGGGAAACTAGAAAATTGAAATAGCATGATTCTGAATATGTTGTAACATTCCCGTTGTTTCAGATAGTCTAACATGTTCTATCTATGATTGATCAAACAGTCTGAAGCAGTGAAACAGTGAAGTTATGTGACAGACATATTTACACATTGGCTTATTTTTTTTTTTACAATTTCATTCAAATGTCTGTATGCAGTAATTCAGTTATTATAATTGTATTGTGACCTACTTTATCATGATAGTTGATTTAACAGATAGTCTTAAAATCCTGATGAGTGATATGATAAAAGGGATAGGGACGTGGTTGCAAGGTTACAGCAGATTACATTTGCTAACACATGAGTATTTTTTGTAATGATTTTTAGGAGGATGTATGTATGTATTTATTCTCTCAAGAACAACAGCTTGAGTCTATGGACTCTACCATTTACTAGTCAAAGGCAATGGCAACAAACACGGCATGCTTCAGTAGACAGCTCTGGACAAATTACATCTTTTACCTCCACCTCTCAAAGGCACAACCCTCCTCCATTCTGTGCCAAGTATAGGCCCCACAATACCTCCTCCTACACCCCAAAAACCAGCTCTCCAATCCCTGCTAAACGCATGGCCCATTACCCTATGCTAGCAGTGTCTACCCACCTGCCCCATCCATCCCACTGTAATCACACAGCCACAAGAAACAGCAGCATATTGTTAACAGATTGTCGGTAATCCAGGGGCAGCGCGGCGCTATACCACTCAGCTATGGCCAATTTGCGTACAATGCGTAAAAATGAGATACAAGCCAATCTTGCCACAATTAGTAATAGAAGAAAAACGCGTGGCAGTCGATAGAATACCACAAAACACCTGAATGGCCCAGAGACGCGCGGGTGTGCCTGGATCAACACCGGTATTCACAGCATCTACAGTTTTAAAATGATGGTAGATTATGTGTTTCACGCACATATTTGGTTATCAAAGCATGTTATTGTTACCTCTGTGAAGAAGGATTCCATGGTTCATTCAAAGCGAAGGCTCGGGTCGCTCGTCTCGATCTTCCCATCCGAGTGCGTTTCGCTCAGATGCCGCTGTCACGCCCTGGGAAAACCCGTAAATAAAATAAACATTAAAAAAAATGAATCCAAGATAGCAAGGCGCTGGGGAAAGGGGTTGTAAGCCGGGATGGAGCGCCTGTGTGCCTGCCTGCCTGGCTTCTCCGCCTCCTCCTCCTATGGTACCTGCAGCGGCTGGATACTCTCGCGGCGCGCCAGGCACACACACGCCCACACGCACGCGTAAAAGAGGAGAGAGGATGTAGGTCAGTGTGTTTTGACGTGGTTAGGGTGCGGGCAGGCGGACATCTGGACCAGGTGCTGATATGATTGAGCCAAAAGGAAACGGTGCAAGACAAGCGGATTAGCGGGATAAATGAGGTGGACCTATTTTGGCGTTTGGAACGGGGAAAGGATGAGAGGCAGGCTGGTTGAAAATGACTGTTTAAAAAGATGGTGATTTTTAATGTGTGTAATAGTTAAATTGTTCCATCGTAATCTGTATTTGTTATTTTTTCCTCTCTCGAATTGACATATAACCGGTATTTTACCTGGCAACCCGGGAAGGAAATCCTCCAATACAGTCAATGTTATTATATCCATGAGTCTATGAAGCAAACATGGATCTATAATAACATCTGGATGCAAACCTATACACAGAGATGATCTTTTGTCAACTACATGGGATGTGTTGACGTTGGGGGGAAAAGTCAGTGATGGCAAATTTTGAATCTTCACAGTGTGAGGTCAATCATAATGGCTCAGAGCACTGTTCTACTTTCTTTCACAAAAAAACACTTGTTTGGTGCATAGACGTTTTTTTTTAATTAGGTTTGGTGTAGCTCTAGCTAACGGTTAACTGGTATTATCTCACAAAGTAAAAGCAAGCAAACAAAAGCTGTTATGTGGACTGGCACAGTTGAATCATATCTGTGTATCTGATCTGACTTGGCATGCATCACCTGCTGGTCACCTATTTTGTATTTTATATCTTGCGTCTCTGTGTTTTTGATGAATTCCTACTGGCACTCTGCTGAAAATGAAGTTCCACATGTATAAATAGTTATTTCAACGTGTTCAATAAAGTGGAAAGATAAATAACATAGCTATAAATATTTCACTGGAGCACCTTTAAATGAGACACAGAGTAAATGTTATGGCTCAGTGATGTTTGCTAATCCTGCAGTCGGATTCTGTTACAACTTATATAATTCTAAATACAAACAAAATCAGAGCTGCCAACACAACAGATCATGTCAAAAGTCGTATTGTACTGTATTTACTCCATCACATACAATACACATAATTTCAGTACAGTCCGTGCAGTCGTTTTTACACAATTCTGCCTATACACAAACTCACACACACACACTCACACGCAGAGATGATGACAATACCCAACAGTTAGCAGAATAAAAGCACAAACAATAATAGCCACTCATAATAAAAATGTTAAGAAGAGGCCAGAAGAGTCATGGCTTCGTTCTGCAATTTTGAATCTATTTCTAACTTTATGGTATACAACATAATTCAAAATAATGATATGCGTGTACCCCTAAAGAGCTTGGTAAGAGAACCCACAGAGCTGTCAGCACAGTAACTGCCCACTGCACCAGGGACAATCACGGGGCACGTGGTGAGACAGTTATAACCTATAATTACTGTAAATAACATGTACTGGACTGAGGCAGGAAGTCACCCATTTTCTCCTCATGATGTCAAAGCTGTTTAGTTATTGTGCAGTCGGAATAGTTTTAAAAATAAAAATAAACCAGGGGCTTGATTGGTTCACAAGATATACATTTCTAGGGGAGAAAACTGGCAGATCTGTCATTTTCAACAATTAAACATGAGAATTATCAATCACTTTTGTGGCTCCTGGTTAAGCCATTGAGCCATATAGTTGCCCGACCAAGGGGAAATGATATCGCCTTGGTGTGTGTGTGTGTGTGTGTCGGCAGAATTGCACAAACTGGACGGATTGAGCTGAAATTTTTCGTGTAAATAGCAATTGGTATAAACTGTTGGTATTAGTGTGAGACATTACGATGAAATAGCTCAATGAATTAAACTTCATTTGAACCAGCCATTCAAGTACATTTTATAGCCCTTAATCTCAACAGCATTTCTGTCAGAAGACTACACAGTTGTCATTTTGCCAACAACAGATCAATCAAATCATTCAAACACTTTAAGAACAAATACATAAGAGCCATTTGTCCATAGGAGGCTGATGACTGTGTTAATAAATGTTTCGGATCATCGCTGTCCTTAGACCCTTCTGAATTGCCAAGGAACGACTCATAAACTCAAAATAATGTGAAGAACCTCAGGAAGGCTTAAATTGAGAGAGGGATTTGTTCTCACGGACAGACAGGCTGTAGAACCAGGACTGAGGCTGTGCAGTACTGAAGATGCTCTCAGACGGGCAGTTGGTGAAGCCAAAGAGTCCAGCCCGAGGCAACCAACTCACAGGTGCTATCTCCAGGTTCAAAACTAGAGAAACCTCCAAAGTGAGAGAGGGATTCGCACCAACGGACGGACAGGCTATAGATCCAGGACTGAAGAGGCTCCCAGGAGGGGATGAGGGGGTATCGCTGACAAGTCTAGGCCAGGGGCAACCATGTCACAGGTGCAGGTCGAAGACAGGTGCTGAGAAGGTTCCAGGGCAAAGCGTCCAGAGATATGTAGTCAAATGAAAATATCTAACACATCTTGTTAATGCATATAGTTATGATTACATACAATATTAATTTGCTTTCTTTCTATTGATTCAATCTATTGTATGATTTCCCACCTGTGGTAATAACTCAGCCTTTGCTCTTGATCCTTTATGTTCTTTGTGAAATTTAACTCCTTTTAATGTATTTCAACAATGACCTAACACCTAACCTGTGTGTCTTAAATCACACCTGAATGGTATATAGATTTCTATATAATGTATAATGAGAGTAGTATTTTCTGAAAGCAGCAAAGCAGATAAAGCAATGAAATCTCTCACTTCCTGGAGAAACTCAAAACAGCGACTCCATGTTTTTGAATATACATCAGAGCCGCCATGAAAATCCCCTTTCGCTCTAATCTGACGTCTGTTTCAGCCGCGGGGCACGAGCTGTCAGCTGAGGTCTCACAATACCAACACACACCTGATCCACGGATAGAATTCCTCTAAAGCGGTGCCTTTAAAGTGCGTGTGAGCGGCATGGGCTGGAGGAAGTTACCAGAGTGAACACTGATATGATTAAATTCAAACTAATAACTAATGGTGTGAAACGAGAAATTAAGTGGCCTATTCAAACTTGATGTAACGTTTTTTGAGTACCTCCACAGTGACCTGCTGAGAACAGAGGAGAAGAAGAGCAGCTATTGGAGGATCTGAAACATTTAGCAAGAGAACCTTTGCTCTAGAGCTAGAGAATAAAGAGCTCCAGAGGCAAGAGAAGGTCTTCAGATGTATCTAAACTTGCCATAAGAGCTAAGGTCTATCTTGTCAAGTTGCGAGTATACAGTTTGAAGAGATGAAAGTTTTTCTGGCCTGGATCTTATAGCTTCAACATGATGTATCTTGTATCTATGAGTAGAGCTGGGGTAAGTAACTTTGAAACCACAAAAAATGTCATTATATCCTTTGTCTCGGCCAGTAGTTTTATGTATGTATTATTGGCTTCAGCCTTTTCTAAAAAGATGAAGACTACATATTGTGGTCTGATTTATTCACAAAACAATGAACGTACTAATACACCTTGAACTTTTGCACAGTTTGTTAAATCTACAACAATAAACATAAAGATTGTAATTTGGTATTTTACAGAAAGCCCAACTTTTCTATTTTAAAAACAATAACAAATCATGTATCATTTAGCTTTCACATCACAATTGTCTGTTACTTGTTGTGAACTTTCGGTGAAAACAATCTTTAGGTTTATGTTTGTGACAAAATGTCTAAAAGTTCAAGGTATATCAGTAATTTCAAGGGCCCTGTATATTTGCCCTTCTCTGTTTTTGCAACTGAACAAATCACTTTTACTCTTCAGTAACATCTCTGGGCTTTTTCTCTATGATGTCCATGATTTGTGAATTTTATTTTGGGTTGGTGTGTTTTATTAGTTGCCAGGTGCAGCACAGGAGTTCATTCTTCTGCAGTGGGAGAGCCAGCGGTCTCTTGGGAGGGCACTATTATACAGACCATGCATGGCCCCGAGCTATTGGGGGCCCCTGCACGCTCCCATCTGCTGATAGAATAAACTCCCTATAGGTATGGAGCGGTCAGTGTGTTCCATCTTCATCACAGCAAACAGACAGGGAGGAATAACAGCTGTGAGCAGGGGTGGATTGCATGGAATTATACAGTTTAAAGTTTGATGTACATGCAATAAATCTAACATTTAAAAAAAAATAGCAGTTTTTAAAGAATATGGCATGATCTTGTGTCGTGAGGGATAGACTTTTTATGCATTGAACTAAAAGCTGTGACTATGCTTTTTTTTTTTTTTTTTTCAAAAAAAATCTGCTGGTTCATTCGTGGGTAGTGGGTATTCATCTTTTTTTTTCTTTTGACATGACGCTACAAAATAGAACATGATTTGAAGTCCATGTTTGAACCAGTAAACTCACATTGTATATTTTTTCATGCTCTATCATCAACATTCTGGCCAAGCAGAAAAGTAATTGTCCAGATATATAGAGACATTACTTATCCACATAACAGATTTTGACTGTTTATATTCTTAAAGAAGAAGATCAAATTAAATACATTTATAGGATGTTTGTGTGAAAATACTTGAGACTTTCCTTCCCATAACAACCAGACTGAAGCAAAGACTGAAGTGCAGTTTACAGTCTGGTGGACGGGTCTATAACAAAGCCAGGAAGTACAGTATCAGATGTGGAATTTTTAATAAGAATGTGGCTTTACGAACGATTATCAAGGATGAAGGCAAAGCTCTGACAAAATGCCCCATGCCAAGCTTATACAAGAAGTAAAAGCAATATTATTTTTTACACACATTCCTTATACTACCCGATATACTAAACCCGAAGTGGTTAGAAAATAGAAACGTTTAAAATTCATTCTAACCAGTTGATGGAGATACTGTGTACCATTTCATCCATCCATACGGCTCAGTGTGTGTACAGGCCAAACAAAGTCAATGGGGCAGACTTCTCATATGTGGATCGTCCCATGGGGCAGAGGCAGGGGCGGCTGTGGTAGTGGTAGGGGGGATGCTGGTAATTACAGGACTAAAAGGCTTTGGCCACAGAGGACGTCTCAACTAACAACATGCATACAGAACATACTAGAATGCTTTCACAGGCTCATACATACCCACTGTTCATTTAGCAGAGCAGGTCAAAAGTTTTCTAGTTATAATTGCCCCCCCCCCCATGATTTACACACACTAAAGGGGCGTGTTTGATGCTACTGGTTACTGGTTTTACATTTTTTCATCTTCATATTCAGAAATGTTGGCACAAGTGGCGTCTTCATAGAGTGTGTACAAGCCTAAGTCCCCACAAAATGAGAAATATCCACATAGTGCATCATTATTATCAGTAATATTAAAAATGTTGATAGCTAAGAGCACAGATAACATAACCACTCGGACAAAAAGTAGAATGTGGAGATGTGTACAATGAAAGTGCTGATCGGAATATTTATACAGGTTGCAAACTGTAAACACCCAGCTAAATCAAATGTCAAAAAAAATTCTATGGGTAACATTTTCTGTGAATAACAACTAATCTCGCTCTTCTTCAGCCGCTAACATGTAACAAAGTAGGGAGCCAACACGGTTTGTCCAGTCTACTCACCCAAGGAGGATAAAAGCATTTTACACAACTTTTTTTTAAAGATTCTGAACTTTTCAGAATAGGTCAGACACCAGTGAGTCCACATACATGAACAGGATCGTAACGGATCAATCAAAGTCATAATAATATTGTTCTTTGAGTCTGTCAGGAAACACATGCAGCTGTACATAAGACTGTACACCCAAATTCAAAAACCATAATATATACATTTAGGCTTGTCTATAAAGCAAAAACTTGGCTTCAGACAGATGTCTTCTCTTAACCAGGTTATATACACTACTTCATTTGGCTCCTCTTTGTTTGCATCAATAATAATAATCTCCATAAGCCTAAGAGTTGCTCTGGTTATGGGCAGCATAGTGCTGATTTCCCAACATTTGAAAAAATTGTCACTAATGAAACTCATTCAAACAACATAATCTCCTGCCTAAGGCCTATTTTTACATTTAATGTCAGTTCCTCATCTGTATTTAGTAACCTGCAACTGTGCCATTGCAATAGTTCTCCATGGCATCCGTAGACTGTATACACATCTTCACATATTGTCTTTACAGGTGATTTCTTGCAAACAAAATGTTCAAGAATATTGGTGGTGTTTCACTGCAGAATACCATATTAGTACTTTATAATATTCAATGAACAAAGATATCCCACCGTCCCAAATACATTTCTCGCTTCAGTCTGTGATCCACTCCACTGGTGTGCGAACATCATCTGTTGCGTTACTGATTCACATCCGTCATGATGTCACACACAATCAGGTTTATGGGTCTGCGAGGCCATAAATCTGTCTGTTTTGATGACCCCCATCCAGTCCTATAGTCTCACACACATACACGTTTATGTCACTGAGAGGACACACTCAAGACAACAAATATGTCTCCACAGGGTCACATTCAAAGGATCAAATGAATCTATTACTTTATAGAGAGAGAAAGCATTAACCATTGCTTACATCTATTGGTTGAATATTTGTTGAATAACTGATGGCATTGATTTAAAATTGGAATCAGTTTTAAACACAGATATTATTATGAATAATTAACATATGAATACATAGCACAATATTCAACAGCAACATTCAATCGAGTACATAATTTAAACTAGATTCTTATATAGCAAAATTTGCAAGAGGGTCTAAGGGCAGTGATGATTCAGGATATTTAGAGATATATAGTGACATTGGTCATCCTGCTACCCTGTAGAGTAGACTAATGGCTCCTTTGTTGTATTTCCAGCCTGTGTTCTAATTGTTTGATTTTATTGTTGGCAAATTGACAATTTCCTCAGAGATGACAGCTGTTGTGATTTAGGGCTAAACAAAAATAGTAATTAAAGTTCCAATTAGCATTTTTTTCTATTTAAACTCAATAATTGAATTATTTCAGTTTTAAGAATTTGTGAAAGATTCCTTCATTTTGATTCCCACACCCGAACGTTTCCCATCACTGGGCAGCCCCCCTTCCCCCATCCACAGCAGCAGCAATCGTGTACGGGACGAGAGCAGCCAATGGAGAGTCCCTTCCACACAGACATGATGTCATTCAGGCAGCAACCCCCTACATGAATGCTAAGTCACATATCAGCCATGCTAAAATTGCTACGTTCTGTATACTGTTCATTAGTGACAGACTTTGTTTCACTGGATTAAAACCAAACCAAACCAAACCTAAGCCTCAGATCAGAAGAGATTCCATTAGCCAGATCAGTAATAACACGATTATAGACACACACCCCCACAATCCCTTTAAAGACCACCCTCTTGACTCATGCAAGAACAGAATAGGCGCACAATAATGAAAAGTAAAGGCCGATTTATCAAAAATGTATGCATTGATTTTGGCCAATTATAATATGTGATTCATTTACTGATGGTATGGCCTAAATATTACATTTATGAATACAACTGCTGGAAGTGGATGTAAATAACAAGCTCCAATAAAGGTATTTTAGGAACAAAGTCAAAATGAAGTATACATTTTTATTAACTGACTGTCTCATTGGTTTTGTGACTTTATAACATTACATTTTGAATTGCAAGTAAATAAAAGAAAAGTAATGATGTATTGCATGTGTTGTAAGTATGTATTGTACTTCACTTTGATATTGATACTTTAAACTTTCCTTTTAGCAAATGTGAATAAACTGTTAGCAGTTATTTGTGTCTTTAGGCAGCCTTAGCTCTTTAGATGTATCAATCAGGACACTGCACAAGTAAAAAGGCAAAGACGCTTGAACCTACAGTCAGCGACGCTTGACGCTCTCAGACTGTAGTAAAACTGTATAACGTCACGGCTGCGTCTTGGCTGCCCTCTTGTGGCCATGCATATACTTTCTGTTCTGTGCAGGTGGTGCTGGGGGGTGGTATTGGCTATACGTGCGTCAGGAGTCAGGATAGTCTATGGTCAGGATCCAACCATGGATTTATGCGTACACTTCACAGCCATGATCTCCTGCTGCTCACTCCTACTCACAAAAAACTATATTTTATTTACATCCGTTTGTTTGGTGCACTGGTTATTGCCTAGAGCCAGGTTGTAACAACAAACAACACAAAATCATTCAAAAATCACACTTATGTGACTCAAATTGACTACTTGGTATTTTCCGGGACGCCTTTTTACTTTTACCAAATATTTGTACTTTCTACTCCTTATATTCAACCTCAAAGTTGCAGGAGAAAGTATAATGCATTTAGCACAGCCACATAATGAACTTGAAAGGAAAGCAAGGATGGTCACGCTCAGATCAGCATAAAAACAGTGAGTTAAGTATAGTACACTGCCCTCTAGTGGCAATTGTGGTAATCACTCATTATGCGCCCAGGACTGAACCTTAGACTGAACACAGCCAGCGCTTTAGTTTTATGCAGCTAAAATCTGGAAGTCTTTCAGAAAGATTATATCGGGTCTTTTAAAATGAATATACTGTGATCATTTGTATTTGTATCGCTAAAGATATAGACTCACAAACCCCAAGTAGATTGACAGATGTGTTTACTACAAGGGTCAGGAGCAGAGTTTCTAAAAATTGTTCATTCATCAATTTTCTTCCCCTTCGGGTCGGGGGATGGCAGTCAACGCTGCACCCAGAACCTCACTGATCTTCCTGCAGGTGGTGAGTCCACAGGAGCCTTGATCTTTCAGCGAGCGCTTCAGGCAAAGTGGGTTTAAGTGTCTTGCCCAAGGCCACAATAGCACACATCAGTGGGAGTCATGAAGTAGGTCTTGTGGTGGGCTCGAACCCACGATCTTGAACCACTGTCGCCCATGCCATAAAATTGTAATATATTTATATTAAACGTAGTTACTGGGATTAGTTACTGGGAGTTAAACTACTTTTGAGTTCCCTTTGCTTGAGAACATTAGTCATAACACGTAAACATTGCTCTAACTTTTATTTCAAAAAAATATTTTAAATATGTATATGATCCACACAAGTTATGTTAACTATAATGATTGTTGGTTATATGAATGTAATAATACACCAACATCTACATCAAATGAAAATGTTCTCCTACCTGGGGCTTACATGTGATGTCTTCAGTGCTTGCTCTGCTACCTCGACAGTGGAGGCCTGCATTGTTTTGTGTCTGAATGAGCAGATAAAATATAAAGATATGTTATGTCCCTGTATCAAATAATTGAATATTAAAGATGAGCGGCCAGTGCACAATGCTGTTCTTCTCTGTTGAAAAAAGGGAGGGTTGGTTGGTAGCTTCTCAGTTGATAAGTCATCCAACTGCATCTATTGGGAAGAAGACCAACAAAAAAAATCCTCCCCGTTTTAATATTAGAAACACAGGATACAATGTGAAGATCAAACCTCAGTAGATGCAGAGGAGCCTGAGTCTGGCTGTGTCTTGCAGAGTGTTTCAGATAAAGTGCTCTGGAACAAGAAGTAACCTTGTCCCCCAAAAGTCACATTTCTGTGGAGCGCGAAGAACAACTCTGGCTTACAGCGTTCTCCCAATAAGACAATAATGAGGCTCTATTAGCAACTAGCTTAAGGTAATTCTAGCTTAAGGTAACTATCATCTTTACAGTGGTCAAACATAAAGGACACATAATAAACTTTCCTAATTCAACATGGCACTTGTTCAGGAGCTTCTGTTTTGCGACCACAGTTTGGTTGATATTCACAATTTATATAAAACAAACCAAGTTGACTTTAAATTCACCTCTCATAGCTCTGTCCGCTTCTCCTCACCAAATAAACAATGATAACATGGACAAAAGCTGAACCCACTGACCACTTGTCCTTAACTCCCTTGCACGACGTAACCCCCTCACTCCCCCTCCATAAACTGACCACCACCATCTTTGCCAACACCTGTCAATCAACCGCACACAAGCTGTTGGTCTGACTCTGCATTAGCCAATCAGGAGCGGGTATGAGGCAGAGTCCCGCCCCCTGGTCAGATATAATCCGCGGACAGCAGCGGGCGCGTCCTGTCACTTACATCCAGTACCACATTATCATCTTAACCCGCAAATCTCACAGAACTGCACCAACAATGGAGGCTTTCTGCGCCACTTGGAAACTCGTTGACAGCCAGAACTTTGACGAATACATGAAGGCCTTGGGTAAGTGAATAGTTACATTTAGGTATGTTTTTAGCATGTAAAACTAGCTTGACCATTCATTCATACCATAATACCATACTTACCGGCACATGCAAGTCTTACTTTTTTTTTTATTAATTTAACATACTACACACAAAATATATATCTACATTCCTGCCAAATAAAATAATGTGTATGCTTATACTTTTCTTTTTTTTTTAATGTAGAAATAAGTCAAGGAAACTCCTGCAAACAAACACAAATTGTGCCATGAAAAGAGTCTATCTTCAAAAACCCAGTATTTAATCCAAATATATAAATAAACTGTCTAACTTTTAATTTTGGGATTCAGTTTAGTGAGAAGTGGCGAAATATTCAGCTACTGACTGTCAATAATTTATGAATATGCCTGCATAAACGTATTCTGCTACGATTCACTTACACGTCCTTATTCATTATTATATTATTACGTGATATAATGATATTAAACTATTTTTGCTTAAGTCAAAACTACATTACCAAATGCCAATATCCTAATTTCATGAAATTAATCATAAAGAGTGTATTGAATAGTGTTAGGAAATGTAATGAATAGATTTAATGCATTAATAATTGCTGAGGAAATGCAAATTTTCCTCTTGTTTGAGTAAGTCTATTCTTGCTTGAACTAAAATGTCCCATAGTGTTTAAAATTTAATACAATGGTAAAATTGTTTTTTGCTTGCAGGGGTGGGCTTTGCGACCAGGCAAGTGGGCAACGTGACCAAACCCACTGTTGTGATCAGCCAGGACGGTGACAAAGTGGTGGTGAAGACCCTCAGCACTTTCAGAAACACAGAACTATCTGCCAAACTGGGAGAAGAGTTCGACGAAACCACCCCAGACGACCGCCACGTCAAGGTATGCCCGGCAACAGCACGCGCTAATTCCAAATATCTTAATTGATAACACTAATATTTTTTTCCCTTTTTCTCTGTACACAGTCTACGTTTTCGATGGAGGGCGACAAGTTTGTGCAGGTGCAAAAGTGGGACGGCAAAGAGACAAAATTTGTCCGAGAAATCAAAGATGAGAAAATGGTCATGGTAAGTTACTTTTAGGGATGCTGTTCAAATTAAACAGAGAGCACCCGTGTAGACTTTGTATTTATTTTTTTTCAGACCGTGACCTTTGAGGGGGTCCAGGCAGTGCGAACCTACGAGAAAGCATAACTGTCTCAAACTGTACGTGGAATGTACGCTCAATCTGACTAAAACTGTTTTGTCGAATCTTTTGTAAACTTTTTTAATCCGAGTTCACGTCGATGAGTTAACGCTTCCATTCTTTACTTTGTTGTCTCAAAAGAACTGAATAAAAAGTCCCACGTTTTTCAAAGATCTCCTGAGTGTCATCTGTATTGAGCAAAGTCAACTCATAGAGACAGATGTTGAGAGAAGACATCAAGTTTTTGTAATTACTCACATTCACAGAATTACAATGAAATAAAACATTCTTATAATAAAACAGAACATAAATGTGAAAACAGCATAAACAGTATTCTGTGGAATGATGGAAGATTTAGTTCAAATTCCTTATTATTTATGATGAAAAATCTCAAATGCTTCACCCAATCCCAATTGCTAAACAGAATTCTTTTGACGTCCTTCGTGGTCTGAGATGCAGGAGTGTGGGAACAGAGGCCAGGCTATGGTCCGGTCCAGTCCAGGTGACAGCTGCAGACATGAGGGGAAAAGTTGACCCGCAGTAACCCCCTCCTCCTCCTCTTCCTCAGCAGCGCTCAGAGAAGGGGAAAGAGGAGGGGGGGGAAATCTGATGTCACCCTGGCTAATCCGCTTTAACTTGTGGTGTCATTACGTAGAGGCATCATTCGATTGTGTGAACCAACCGTGAGTGAATCCCAGAAGCAGGTCACTGTAACTCCGGAATAGACAGCAGCAGAGTACTACTGTCTATTAATAGTGTGTCAATAAACCTTTGTAATTTGTGGGCTAAAATGTGCACCTCCCTGTTTAAACCCACTGGGGCATCTTAACGTCCTTTATTCGGGCTTCATCATTCCCACAGCATGAATTTGGGCACTGTAAGCAGAGGCTGGCCCACTCCACGCTCTGTACAAGTGCTTATTCTTGCACTGGGCCACACCACTGCCAAGTTTGTGCACCAGTGAATGAGAGCGACAACAAAGGCTCTCTGCGCACTGGACTCAACTTGTCTGGATGTGAGCCAGTCTATTCATTTTAATCAAATCTGGGAATCTTTAGAAGTGACCCAAAATGTCTGCTTTCTCACAACTTTGCGACAAAAGAAAGGCTTTATTCAAATGGTGGCGAGTGCAGCAAAAACGGTCTCTCAGTGAAATGCTCAAAGCCTAACTGCTCTGAGGTAACGGACTGATATTAGAGCAGTACTACCGGTAGTTATTTGTACATATAAGAAAGTTTTATTCAGATAGCCGCAAGTATGTAGGCATAAAAAACAACAAATAGCTACAAAACTTGTAAAGTAAACCAGTAAATGTGGTTTTGTATAATGTTTTTGAATTGAATTGAATGTAGAAGCAATGCTAACCACTTGCATGAATTAAGTTATTAGCATGAATAACCTGTGTTAATGAACTTAGAAGCATGGGTCACCACCAGAAACCTTCATGGGGGAACATACAAACATAATTATAGCAATTTAAACGTGTACTAATGAACTTGGAAGCATGGCTAACCACTTCCAACCTATATGGATGAGCTTAGAAACATGGCTATAGCTATTTCAACTTTACTAGTTAACTTAGAAGCATGGCTAACCACTTCGAACCTGTATGAATGAGCTTAGATACATGGTTATAGCAATTTGCACTTTATAGTTAACTTAGAAGCATGGCTAACCACTTAGAACCTGTATGGATGAGCTTAGAAACATGGTTATAGCAATTTGCACTTTATAGTTAACTTAGAAGCATGGCTAACCACTTAGAACCTGTATGGATGAGCTTAGATACATGGTTATAGCAAGTTAAATCTTTGTTAATGAAGCTAGAAGCATGACTAACCACCTCAGAAAGTGCAGACAAGGTTTGATAATCCAGCGTGGGAAGAAAGTCTAAAAATAAACTTGATATTTTTTCAGAATTACCATTACTCATATTTTTGGAGGTGTCTCTCGTTTCTTGTTACCGGGATCTGAAAAAGGTTTCTATTGTGTTCAAAATCCTGAGGGGGCAGACTTGTGCAGGGGCAATGACTCCATGTAGCCTCTCTTATCTATGTACAGGTTACAACACACACTTTTATACGCATTATGGTCAATTATTGTTGTAACACCTGCATAATGCCCTGTTAACTTTGATTATAAAAGAATCACAAGAGCATTTAAAGACATGCACATTTCTGCTTTTATTAGAATTTGAATGTGACAATGGACAGGCCCAATGTACAATAAATAGTAAAAGTGCTGTTTTTACGCACAATTTTTACAGTGCAGTTGCAGGCTGGCACTTACTCTCAGATCACCTAGTCCTGGATTTGATAAAACAAAACAAGTCTATAAATACTCAAACAAATAAATAATAAATAATAGACCATAATTAATAATGAAATAATCAAATTGAACAGATACGGCTTTTATATTTAGACATATAAGCACACACGGTTTTTCCTATTTGATTTTTTAATAATTTTACTGTTTTAATATGGATTTGTTTTAAATAAGTATTTTATTGTGCATCACTTTTGAATCTGTGTTTATGCTGCTATATGAATAAAGTTGATTGGATTGGATGATTGGATGGTTTGAGAGAATTTAAGAGAATTGTGTGACATATTTTATTCACTTCACTCAGTCATGCACTCAAACATACAGTACCAGGTCTCACTGATAGAATACAACAACATGGTTATATTGCAGACTCAGATGACTTTGACCTTGTTTTGCTATCAGTAGTTCACAAATATAAACATAAAAACGTGAGGGCCAATCACACAATCATATGGTTAAAAATATCTAACACCTCAAACTGTGGGCAGCGGTAATTTCCTAAAAAATAAATGACAATTTGTGACGAGATGGTCAGTGAAAAAACTGCTTTCTCTGTACAATGTATTTGGTGAGCAATCCCCACCACAGACCGGGTTTCTACTGGCAATAACTGCTTAAAGAAGACATGACATGCTTAATCGGTGAAGTCAGCGATCAGCAGTGCTTTCCCTTCAAGCAGTAAAGCCTGAACTACGCTGCGGAGTCATCAACGTACAGCACAGGTTTTGACAAGAAAAGAAAGTAAAATCTGGGCGTGTTGGAGTGGTCGGAGGAGTCTACAGAATTGCCCTAAAAACAAGTGTGTAAATTACAAGAGAAAATAACTCTATAACTAATAAAAGTCTGCTGCAGGCTATTGCACATACGTCCTCTAATTAAATAAAACACACATTGAGAGAAAAAAATCAGTTCAAATGATAATTAAAAAAATAAAATATACAGTTTGTGCTTGCGCTGTTAAAGGATAGATAATGAACTTGTATAAATTCATAATTCGACTATTGGACGAGCTGAGGGGCATGTACACACCCTCTGACATTGGTCCACATAGTTTTACTCTTTTTTTTCCATACTAAAACGCATCACAAATCCAGCACTGTTTTAAACTCCCCAGCTTTGAAAACACATTCTGGGCCCGTCAGTGCGGACACAAAGGCGCACATTAGAATGCCAGCAGAGAGGCGGCATTCTACATTACGCCACAATGTTTCCAAGTAACTCAATAAAACACAATGAATGATTCGACTCAGCAACGCAGCCCCAACGCGGAGGCTTTGCGCGTGCGTAAGACTTGTCAAGGTAGTCTGTTTGGGAGCTTGAGGTTACACTGCCTGGTCGTTCCCTTGGACACACAATTAAATAAATATATCATAGCAAATATTATAGTCACTTCTATACTGTTAGATTTAACCAGTATCTCTCTTTGCGTGCCTGTGTAGACAAGAAAAGGTGCTAAACATGGTGTCAATAAGAATTACTGCAGCCTTTAAAGAATGATTTATGTATTCTGTGGTATTCAAAACACTCCAATCTTGAAAGTTTTAGGTTTCGCAAGTCGTGCAAGCTCATATTCAGTACAAAGAGCTTTCATTGTTTTTTTTTTTTTGCGATGGATTAGAGCAGTAACTGAAATTGTGATTGCAACAGTGATAATTGTAAAATAAAAGTGACAAGACAATGCTGGTATATTCAAGATGAGTGTAACAAGGTAATGTATTGCACTTGTCCCATAGAAGTCACGGCATCTCATTCGGACAGTGGGAAGGGGAACGACACTGGCTGCTTGTACGCGGCTGGGAGCTCAACCAAACTATGGACGGCAGAGGCAGGGTTCATCCCAGGCCGCTCCAGTCCCCTGCGCCTTTTCTTCTTCTGCTGCAGTTGCACGCTTTCCTCCATGGCTGCTCAGAACACTAGCGGGGAGAAGGAGTAGAAGGGGAACTGGGCCTCGTCCTCGTCCACAAAGAAGCACTGGAAGTAGGGCAGTTCTTCTACAGACGGGACAAAAGTGTTAAGAGTCACCAGCACAGTTACACCAATCACAGAGGTGGCATTTTGGCAATTATTCAGCCATAGACCCTCAAGTCTTGATGATCACTCCAATTTGATAAATCATTAGTTATTGTCAGCAGAAATATGGTAAATAGTGTACACTGAAACTGGTTGAGCTGGAGGTGGGGTAACTAACTTAATACAAAATGTTTATTCCAAGTAAGTCTTCTGACCCCGATCAGACCACAACATGCTGTTTTCCTCTCATTAAAAATGTTTTGTCTTTGCATACAGAATAAGCTCTATGATTTAATTAACCATTTGGGGTGTGAGCTGATTGGCTGAGTGAGGGTGGTCCTTTCTTTTTCTCTTATCTGTCTGAAAAAGGACAGGGACCCCAAAATATATACATGTGAAAACTAGTGGTATAACTGTTTTGTTTCTATCCCTTTTTTGAGAGGTAAGTAACATACAGTTAGATGGATCTTATTAAATTGTTTTATTTTGTGTGTTTTGAAAGTTACCCAGCTCCAATAGTAGCTTTTACTTTGGTGGGACAGATACCATTATAAATAATTATAGTTATTTAGTTTGACAGATATATTTCTAATAGTTTGACAGATATATTTCTAATAGTTTGACATAGATGGCAGATTTATGGATGTACACACAACCCCGCCCTATCCACTGAGATGAGGAAGGACCATCTATACTCACCATCTACCGTGACGCTCTCTGCAGCTGGAGCCGAAAGAAAACAAGGAAACACCATAAGTTTAATCATTCATACACATCATACTAAGCCAAAGTAGTGGTAAAAGTGCAGCACCTTTTGGTACTTCTTTGGGCGCTCTCTTTGCAGCCTCAGCTTTGTCTTTGAGAGCCTTTTCTTCTGTATGAAACAAAATGTAAGAATTAGTAAATAAATGCAATATCAGATTATCAGACTTTTGAACCAACAAGATCCTGTTTCATAAACTCTGCATTTCAAGACTTTGGGGACAATCAGAGAATTGTATGCTTTGAATGAAATCTCAGGGTTTGAACACTCTTGCACAAGGCTTTTCTAATCATCAATTAGTCTTTTGTTACACTGGAGCAGTGTCTCCCAAAGTGGGGTCCGCGGCCCCCTGGTGGGCCGCGAGGGTACTGCAGGGGGGCCGCGGGAGGTCATAAAAAAAATAATATACTTATTTAATGTTAAATTTATAATGTTTTGTTTGTAATATTAAAATATTTGTGTTCATTATTTGACTTGAATAATCCTCTGTAATCATTTTTGTATTACAATGTTTGTAGCAGAGGCTATTTCCCCAAAATAAAATAACCAGAAGAGCCTATTCTTAATGTTGTCTTCTTGGATATTATTTTGGGGGGCCACGCAGACCCGTCAGATTTTTAAGGGGGCCTCGGTGTTACTGAGTTTGGGAATGGCTGCACTGGAGCATAAGAACACTGGAGTGATGGTTACTGGAAATGTGTCTCTGGATAAATCTAGATATTCTATTCAAAATCACCCTTTTCAGCTACAATAGTTTCTGTCTATAGTAACATTAAAAATGTCTACACTGTTTTTGTGATCCACACAAATGTTATTCTGTAAGATTTGAATCCAACGAGATAAGAATATGTGACCAAATGAAAGTGTGTCCAATGGCTTTGTCCTTGTACGTTTGATGATGCAGCCTCTTTTCGTCATGTTGTCTTCATCTTATTAGAAAATACAGGTCACTATTTGATTGGCTGAGTTAGGGTGTAAGTTTTGTTCACTTTCCTGTCTGAAAAATGTGATCTAAAGATGTGACTGCTTTCCATATAGACAAGAACATTTATTATAACCTGGTTCCACACTCTCATAGCGAGGAACTGGATTATATCACATTGTTTCATCTATTTTTTCGCTCATTGGAAAAAGAGAGTAGCCTTCTATTTTCTTGTCTCTATGAAAAGTTTGTTTTTTCTTGTACACACTGGAATCAAACCGTTTTTATCCCCAAGCATATTGCACCACCACGCCCAGTTCTGCTGTGTCATATCTCCAGCAATACAACAAAACAACCACCATAAATCCATGAATCATCATATTTTTTTTAATTAAAAAAATGCACAATGAATCATAGAAACATGCGCACTCTTCAGTAACAGTCAATATAACCTACCTTTAAACTGCGCTTTCTTTTTATCTATTAGTTTTTCTGTAAAAACAACAACAACACAGTATTAAGCTTTATCAGCAACAATCTCAGGACACACTCTAAAGCTTTTCCACACAATTATTTGTATTAGATTTCATTAAATGTAACGTCACAAGCCTTTAGTACGAGAAAGCATACTGCAGTACTACTATAAGCCACTAGCGTGCACCATTGCTTCTACAGATCGTCCTACTGCTAATGCTGCTGCTGCTATGAATGAAAACTGTACCTCGTTTCAGATCAGCTAATAGACGTTTCACACGATCTAAAAAATGTAATCACAGTGAGAAAATAGCACAGTTAAGAACACAATAGAATGAAATCATCAGAGCGAGTCGTTTAGAGACAGCACAGTGATAATGGTGACCTCATTGTGGCAGATGGACATGTAGGATTAGACTGAACAAAAGAGTAGGTTACAGGCATATATTTTTCATATGGACTTATTTTTTGGGGGGGGGGGGGGGGGGGCTCTATTAGACACTACAAATGTCTAATAGAGCTTAACAAAATATGTATTTCTGGTATTTCTGCCAAACATTGCGATTGTGATGAATTTTTCCATATACATAATTCGATATATGTTCAAAAATCATTTCAAATGAAATGGGATGTATTGGATTGAAAACAATCTAATACATCTCAAAAGTATTTCTTCCTAAAAATGTTTCATGGTTTATTAGATTATTAAAGTTTTTTGTCGTTGCACTTAGTACGACTAGTTTGATATATGCATTTCAATATTCTTTTTATTTTTCAGGATACTCATGAGTTATTTTTATAACTACTGCACACCACAGATGGCATATTGCTGACTACTTTCTTTCTAATTTCTCAACAGTCTTAAACCTATGGGTATTTGGGATTATCTATGTACAACAAGTGATATAGGTCACTCTGGACTTGGAGTTCACAAGAAGGACAAATGGGTTGGAGGGGACAGGGGACATGGGTTTTTATCGGTGAAAAGAACAACCAAAAGAACAAAGAAAAGCCAATAACATGCAGCACACATATGTGATACGTATTTACATATTATATATATATAATGTGTTCAAAAATATAGATAAATAATGTTGTCTATGTTCAATAAACATTTCATTAGGTTAGATTACAAGATTGTATATTGTAAATTAATGGCAATGAAAGTAAAACATATTTTAAATGCCAAATAAATGCGGTGAGTTGAGTCTAGAGTCTAGACAAGAAAATGTGCCACAGTCATTCGTTATGTGTCATTGCTTCAGGCGACAGAGGATTCCATTACCTTTCTTAACTGGAGATTTTTCTTTCTCCTGAAGAGCTTCCACTTCTGTAAGAGAATAATAAGTGTCAGATGGAACACAAAGATATTAGAAATCTCAGCACTAGTATTATTAAAGTTAATGAGCATCGTTTGAAAAAGAAAGTTGCGTATATGTCCTGTTCAGAGGGACTTCTTTTTCAATTACCGTAATTTCCAGACTATAAGACACTACTTTTTCCTAGTCCTTTGAACCCTGCGACTTGTTTAGCGATGTGGCAAGTATGTGTATTTTCTATGTGATAGAGTTGGGCTGTCGTCAGAGCTGAGTTTAGTAGACTGGTGAATACGAACTGTTAAGATGTTAACAACTCGTCATTAAAGCATAGTGTGAGCAGTTAAATATACAGTATCATCTATCTACTACATTACAACATGAACACATAAAAGAGTGGACAAAATGTACTTTCTTTTAAAATGTTGCTGGTGCAGCTTGTAAATAGTCCAGAAAGTACGGTACTTAAAGAAGACGTATTGTGCTCTAGTTTGCTCTAGTTCATTTTTGATTGAGGGTGGATCATTATATATTTTAAACACTATAATCTTAAAGGGTTCAAAAGTAATAGACACTCTTAGTGGTCTAATAAAATACAATAAAATGTCAATTACAATCCCACTTATATTGGCAGAATCTTCCTGCCTGTGCCTCATGTGGCTTCTGAGCACTGATTACTGGTGCAGACCACCTGCTAGGGTTTAGTTAGAAACAATGCAAACTTAGTGTACTACCTATGAGAACTATTTGTTTTCATTTATAAATGTGTGGTTCTGTTTTTTTGTGGTGAAAAAAATCTACATTTCACCTAACAAGCTGAAAAACTAAACAAGATATTTATTCTGCTCTCTGATTGGATAATCTGCTTGAAAATTGTAAACATAAATATCATGGACATCCTTCCATTATATTTTTAATCAACAATAACCAAATTTGTTCAAAAGAAGTCAAATATGATATAAACTTTTTTTTTTTACTTGAATTAATCCATTCGATAAATTGTACAAAAGCTTATGCTGAATTGCACTTAATGAGGAGAGATATAACACATTATCTGCAAAATGAAATCTAGTAGCACTTCAGGTATAAGGTTTTTTAACTGATTTATTCCAAACTGGACAGATAAAAAGTAAATAGAGAGAAGAGATTTGAATTTAAATTGCAATTGCTGAAAAGTCAAAGAATCAAAAGACATGTTGTTTCTGGGAGGGAGGAGAATGGATACAATAAAGAGAAATATAGAGAATAAATACAGGTGTGACAACAGCTCAAACTAAAATACTTTTAAATGCACAATATGTCCCCTTTAACAGTTGAAGCAGCAGTGTTTTTGAAGCCATTCCGATTTCAGTTTTAATGCAGCTAATACACAAATGATTAGCTCTGCAGTCTGGTACCTTTCCGTAAACGGACCGGCCGGGGCTGTCCCCTTAGCACTATTCAGCCATCAGAGAGAAAGGCAGTTCATGTTTAGTTTGCATTTTTAGAATATTTTAGAATTTCAAAACATATATGGAATCTGTCTGTTTGAACACTAGTTTTTCATCAATAATTGTATTTTACTTCACCTTTCCTGATGGGCGCAGGTGTGATATCAGCTTCTGCAGTGAAAGAAAATTATGTGTTAAAAGTTAGTACTTGATTAAACACTTAATTAACACAAAATAACAAATTAAACTTACTCATCTTCATGGGCTGTAGCTTCACTTTTTCTTTCGTCAGGGATGCGTTTTTGGCGGGAGATTCTGTTTCTGTAAAAATAAATGCAAACATTAACTTATGGTTTGAATTTGATATACAGCATTTTCTAGTTGTGTCATGTACCTTTAACTACAGGGATCTGTAGTTTGATCTTTTTGGAAACAGATTCTTAGGAGGGAAGGATAATATTAAAAACACAAGTATAGGAGAGATGTAGCCTGATCGTACCACTCCATAGTACAAACTACATTTCGTACTAAGGTCTGCATGTGCTCCATTGAGCTCTGTTTACAGGTGGGAGGGGTTAACTCCTTTTGCACATTGAAACGATTGGATCTGAGTTTACCGTGATGTATGTAATGCGCTCGAGTGAGTCGTTAGCATTTAGAGGGTGTCGCTGCCGGATTCGTCCTGGTTCATGCCTAAACTTAACCAGCCATTCCCACAAAATAACCCCAACCCACCCTTAACCCTAACCTTAACCATCTTACTTAGACACCTAAAACTTCCGGTTTCCGGGACGAATCCGGTAGCCACAAGCCCGTGGGGAGTAGCGTCACAATCTTTGCCAGAGATTTAATTTGCTAAAGATTCGTCTTGCTCCGGCTTCAATTTCTTGATAGAACCAGACCGGATTACTTTACTATCGCATTCTTCGCCATTGCCAAACTACAACCCGCCCAAACTCTTGACATCACCCACAACTAACTACAACACCCGCCTCCTGCGCTTGCTGATTAGTCGGATGGAATTCACCCGATTGTAATCGCAAACACAAGGACCAGACCCAGACGTTACATGCAGGGAAATGATGATTGACCAGAGTGTATGGATGGCTAAGGCCAGGCTAGGGTAGAAAGGGCGAAATAAACATAGCCTACCTGGTTTCACTGGGACAGCTTTAAGTTGATCTTTTGGAGATTTGATTTCTGCAACAAAACAAAAAACATACACATTTGGCTGGGTAGGCAGGGTTTTTTGGACCCACATATAATATACTGTATATATGTATATATGGGATGACATTTTGGGCTGCCAGAACCAATTGGCACAAAATTAAGGCTGAGAATTATTTCAAACAAGAGCTTCTGAGACAAATTGCTTCTTCACAAAAAGTGTGCTCTATTCTATACCCTATTAATTAATCCATAGCTACATTCTTCTTGGTCCAACCTGTTTTTGTGACGTTTAGGTGTTCCTTCTTCATCACAGATGCAACCTCCTTCTTCACTACCTGAATCTTGCGCACTATCCTCCGCTTTGAAACGTCTGCAAAAAAACCCAACATTTTTAAAGGGAACTTCTTGTAAACTTCTCCTGAAACAGAAATCTACCTTCAGTCTTTTTGGACTCCGTGCCTTCTTCCGCTTGTTTGACTTTTTCAGTTTCCTTGACAGGTTTCTTCACTTCTTTCTCTTCTTTGGGTGATGGAACGGCTGCCTTCTTTTCCTTGGGCAGTTTCTCCTCTTCTTTTGGTAATTCTACTTTGTCTATGGAAGGCTTCTTGAGTTTTTCTTCAGTAGGTGGACTGACCTTCACTGCTTTTTTCTCTTTCTTGTCTTTGAGGACCTCTTTAACTTCTGCTGAAATTTCTTCTTTCTCTTTAGACGTTTCCTTCTTTTCTTTTGGCAGTTTCATCACCACTTCTTCCACAGGCTTAACTTTGGGAGTTTCCAATTCCTTGATTTTCTTCTTCTCCTCTTTATGAGATTCTTTGGGGATGTCTTTCTCTTTGGGTTTCTTCTCCTTGTCAGCTTTCAGAAGGTCTTCTTTTGGAGGTTTCTTATCTTCTTTCTCTGCTTTCGGAGGTTCCTTCTTTTCAATCTTTTCCTTTTTAGGAATTTTGTCCTCTATTGGATGTTTTGGTTCTTCTTTCTCTTTGAGAAGCTTTGGTTTCTTTTCTTTCTCTTCTTTGATTGGTTTAATCTCATCTTCAGGTTTTTCCACCCGTTTCTTCTCTTTGGGTTTTACCTTTTCTTCGTTGACATCTTTGGTAAGTTGCTTCTCTTTCTTGACTTCAGGAATCTTCACCTCCTTTTTGTCAACTGGTTTCTTTTCGGAAATCTTTTCTATCTTTGCAGGTCTTATTTCTTTCTCTTCTTCTGGGTGATCTTTGTCCTTTTTATCTTTGAGGGCTTTCTTTACCTCTTTCGTTTCTTTGAGTTTCTTTTTTTCTTCTTTGGTGTCTTTGGTGGGTTCCTTTTCAATTGTTTCTATTTTGCCAGGTTGGATTTCTTTCTCTTCTTTTGGGAGTTCTTTGTCCTTTTGGTCTTTGGGTGCTTTCTTTACCTCTTTTGTATCTTTAGGTTTCTTTTTTTCTACTTTGTCGTCTTTGGTGGGTTTGATTTCTTTCTCTTCTTTTGGAAGTTCTTTGTCCTTTTGGTCTTTGGGGGCTTTCTTGGCTTCTTTAGTAGGTTCCTTATCTTTCTTGTCTTTAGGAACCTCCAACTCCTTTTTGTCAACTGGTTGCTTTTTGGGCTTATCCATTTTTTCTGGTTTGAGGTCTTTCTCTTTTAGAAGCTCTTTGTCCTTTTTATCTTTGGGGGCTTTCTTTACCTCTTTTGCTTCTTTTGGTTTCTCTTTTTCTTTCTGCGCATCTTTAGTAGGTTCCTTATCTGCCTTGTCTTTAAGAATCTTCAACTCCTTTTTGTAAACTGGTAGCTCTTCAGGCTTATCTACTTTTGCAGGTTTAATGGCTTTCTCTTTTGGAAGCTCTTTATCCTTTTTATCTTTTGGGGCTTTCTTGATATCTTTTGCTTCTTTTGGCTTCTCTTTTTCTTTTTTGACATCTTTGGTAGATTCCGTGTCTTTTTTGTCTTTAGGAACCTCCAACTCCTTTTTGTCAACTGGTGGTTTTTCAGGCTTATCCATTTTTGCAGGTTTCATGTCTTTCTCTTTTGGAATTTCTTGGTCCTTTTTATCTTTTGGGTCTTTCTTTACCTCCTTTGTTTCTTTGGGTTTCTTTACCTCATCTTTGGATTTCTCTTTCTTGTCTTCAGAAACCTTCACCTCCTTCTTTTCTGCCACTGGTTTCTTTTCAAGTTGATCCTTGGTTTCCTTCTTGACTTTGGTTGTTATTTCAACTTCTTTTGGAGTGTCCTTTTTCAGCTCATCCTTCTCTTGAGGTTTCTTGGATTTGTCTTTGATATAATTGGGAGGTTCTTTATCCTCCTTGGGTTTTTCCTTTTCTATCTTCTTTTGCTTGAGAAGAACTTTCTTCTCTTTGATTTCCTCTGTAACATTTTTAAAAAGTTCTTTCTCTTCAAGTTTGAGAGATTCCTCGGTTTTCTTCAGTTTGGGTTTCTCCTCATCTATCTTTTTATGTTTATGAAGGAATTTCTTTTCTTTCGGTTTCTTGATATCTTCTTTTTGAACTTTTTGAACTTCAGGAGACTCCTCAACTTTAGTCTTCTCTTTGGGTTTCTCCTTGTCGGGTTTCGGTTCTTTGGATTGCTTTTGATCTTGGGAGATATTTTTAGGTGCTTCTTCCTTTGCTTTAATCTTTTCTTTGGTCTCCTTTTTCAGTTCGATGTCTTTGAGAAGTTCCTCCTTAACCTTTTTCTTTGGTTCCTCTGATTTCTCTTTGGCTGTTTTCATATCTTCTTTGGAAATCTTTTTGACCTCTTTGGTTTCTTTCCTTTCTTTTGGTTTCATTTTCTGTGGCTTAATGTCTTGAGGCCTTGTCTCTTTCACCGTAGGAACCTCCGGGACTTCTTTCTTGTCCTCTGGTGCCTTATCTTTGACTTTGGCAGGTGTGATTTCTTCCTTATCTAAAGACAGTTTCTCTTTTAAAGCCTTCACCTTTGGAATCTTTGATTCTTTGGTGCGCCCTTTTGGTGTTTCTTTTTCAGATTTCTCTTGTGGTCCTTTATCTTTGGATACTTTGATGTCTTTCTCCTGCTTTTCTTTAGATGTCTTTGTCACTTTTGTGGGAGGTTCTTTTCCTTTAGCTGTTGCAAGATGGATTTCCTCTTTAGGAGGCTTCTTGTCCAGTTCTTTTGCCTTGAGAGACTCTTTGGGCTTTTCTTTGACAAGTTTTATCTCCTCCGCAACTGTTTGTTCTTTTGCCTTTGGAAGCTTCTTGTCCTTCTTCTTCTCATCCAGCAGCACTTCTTCTGCAGGAGCTGTTATGTTTTTGAACTCTTTTAGAATCCTTTTTTGTACCCTTTTCTCTTTTATAGATTTATTTTCTTGTTTGGGCTTCTTAGTCTTTTTTGACTCTTTTTCAAGAGCTTCTGTCTCATCTTTTTCTTTACTTAGAGCCTTTGATTTTTCCTCCTTTTCAGTTTTTGGTTTCTTTGCCTTCTCCTTTTCCTTGTGTTCTTTTGGGTGTTCTTCTGGTTCTTTCAAAACTTTGACCTGGGCCTCCACTTTGGGTGCCTTCTTTTCTGCCTTTTCTTTTTTTACTTTGGTGACTAATTTGTCTTCTTTCTGATGCTTCTTTTTCTCAGTTTTGTCTTCTGATATTTCTTTTTCCAATTTGTCCTCCTTTTCTTCTGTTGGGATTATTGGTTTTTCAACTTTTTTAAGAAGCTCCCCCTCTTCTTTGGCAGCCTTCTTAACCCTCCTCTCCTCAGATGGTTCCTTTGTTAGTTTTTCTTCTTTGGGAATCTGGACATCCTCTTTTTTCCCCTCCTTGGCTTTAGAGGGCTTCTTTTCCTCTTTCTCTTTTTTAGGTTGTTTCTTGTCTTTCAATAGTCTCCATATTAGTTTGATTTTTTGAGACAATTTCTTGTCCTCCTTTTCTCGCTCATCTTTTGAGGATTCCTCTTTCTTGACTTTTGTTTCCGTAGGTAGATGTTCTTTGGGTTCCTCAGGACTTTGGGGTGTCACTTTTGTGGCCTCCTTGTCCTTTTCAGTGAGGTCTTTTTTGGCTTTCTTTTCTTTGAGACCTTTCTTGGATGGTTTGTCTTCTAATTTACCCTTTGGCTTAGCTTCTTTCTTCCTTTTCAGCAAAGATTCAGGTTTGTCTTCAGAGACCTCTAACTCCTTATCTGAAACATAGTCAAATGAGAAACGTGATAAGGACAATGGTGCAATTTATACATTGTAAGTTAAGGGATAATGAAAAAGTCTATGTTGATCCAACTTTGTTTTGTTCAATTTTTTTTTTTATTCATTGATGTATAATAACAGCACAGTAGAGTTGTCACACTTTCATTGTCGTATGCCTTCTCTCAGTAGCCAAAATCAAATCACTCACAATCAGAGAATTAAAGTATGGCTCCTATGTCAAGGTTTTATTTTGGTAACTTTTCATTTTCAAACCTGTGTATCCATCAGGGCCGAAAACTAATTTGCGTAAATTGCGTAAAAAACTATGGGCATTCCAAGGCATACCTGGCACTGTCAAACTTAACTGCCAAACAAAAATCATGCAATCCTCTGTACCTTCATCGAGTCGACCCTCTAAGTGTTTCTCCTTGCGAGCCTCTCTACGTCGCCTGTGGAAGGGGATGTGCATCCTACTCTTCCTCCCTGGTTCAGACTTGAGTTTTTCGCTGTTGTTATTATTCTCGTCATGATCGTCAACTGTGTCCGAGAAGTCCTCATGCTCTACTGCTCCGTTGAGGACCGGAGCTGCTTCTTCCTCTTCCTCTTCATCCTGGGCACTGATGTTCTGCGGCTTCACATCTGAAACATGTTCCACTGTCACTTCAGCTTCTTCTTCTTCTTCTTCTCCTGCAGTCAGTTCTCCAATCTCTTTCTCCTCTTCCTCATCCAAATCCTCAGCCCCCGGTTCCTCCTCGCCCTCCTCCTCCACTGGTGATGACTCTACAGTGCCAGCCTCTCCTGTCTCTTCGTCTTCTTCCTCCTCAGCTGTCAAGGGTTTCACTGTGTCGGCCATCACTGTCTCCTCATCTTCTCCAGTTGCTACATCCTCTTCCTCCTTCACTAGTGACAGTTCAATGATGTCAGCCCTTCGTGCCTCCTCGTCGGTCTCCTCTTCCTCCACAGGTGATTTTCCTTCTATCTCAGCTTCGGGAACAGCATCTTCCTCATCCTCCACCCCTTCCTCCACAAGTGCAGCCTCCGTCTCGTTCTCAGATGTTGTCATTTCTTCTTCCTCCTCAGATGTGGCTTCAGCTGTCTCCTCCTCCTCTTCGTCAGCATCTGCTTTGTCTTCCTCCTCTTCAGATGTTATAGTATCTTCTTCATCCTCGACCGCGGGTGCAGCTTCCTCTTCCTCGTCCTCCTCTGCATCTGCTTCGTCCTCCTCCTGCTCCTCTTCAAATGTTATTTTCTCTTCTTCTTCTTCTTCGTCAACAGGTGCAGCATCTTCTTCCTCCTCCTTTTTCTCCTCTGCATCTGCTTTAGCTTCCTCCTCCTCTGCTTCCGATGTTATTGTTTCTTCTTCCTCCTCGTCCACAGTTGCGTCATCTGCGTCCTCTTCCTCCTCTGCATCTGCTTTGTCTTCCTCGTCCTCCTCTAAAGATGTTATTTCCTCCTCATCCTCTTCCTCCTCTTCTTTGGCTATCTCCTGCTCGTCTTCATCAGCGGTTGTTATTTCATCCGCCTTTTCTTCTTTGAGGGTTTCTTCCTCCTCCTCGTCCTCAGAAGTTATTTCAGCTTCATCCTTCTCAGCCTCTTCTTCTTCAGCTTCAGTTGTTGTTTCCTCTTCCTCCTCTTCTTCCTCAGCTTCAGTTGTCGCCTCCTCTTTCTCCTTCTCTTCCTCAGTGATTGTAGTTTCCTCCACCTTTTCATCTTCGGTGGGTGTCTGTTTTTCTTGCTTTTCCGCTGGTTCCTGCGCTGTGTTCACAAAAGTAATTGTTAAAGGTTTATGTATTTTTCAAATTGCAAGACCTATTTCTACCCCTAATTTCTTTGGTTTCTTAAACTGGATTCTGCAGAAGTGTCCATGTATGTGGATACCTTGTTCGCCAACAAACATGCTGGACATGTAAGCCACAAAAGCGTCTTTGGTTTCGGAGGCTTCTAACACGACGTCTTCAACCACCTTCATGGGCTCCACAGAGACCTCAGGCAGAATCCCTGGCATCAAAAACACATATGAATATTTATTTGGTGTTATGGTATTTGGTGCAAAAACAATATCTAATTTGATGTTACTTTGAGTAGTTACTATTTGGGTGGAACATATAGTACCTTGTTCGCCCACGACATTTGTGGAGATGTAGTCGGTGAGCATGTTCACTTGTTCTTTGGTGACGTCCGCAGTTGTCTTCAGAACTGACAAAGGGCTGAATCCTACAGCTTCCATCACACCTGGGCACAAAAGAGAATACTCAATATCTATCACTATAAAACATGCTATAGATACATGTAGACTGAGGCATGTCTGATTGCTGAATATTGGGAGTTTAAAGGGCGACAGTAGCTCAGTTGGTAGAGCATTGGCCTTAAGGCCAGAAGGTCGTGGGTTCAATTCCCACCTCTGCACCTTCTCCACCGACTCCCACTGATGACTGCTGTCGTTGTGTCCTTGGGCAAGACACTTAACCCCACTTTGCCCAAAGCCCCCACTGAAAGATCAAGGCTCTGCTCACAGTCAGAGAGCAGCCGTCCTCCTGTGGACTCCCCCCTGACCCAGAAATGGATTAAAGGGTAGAAAATGGATGGAAATGGGAGTTTAATTTATTCCAATGCGTGTTCACACTTGTCGGTGTTTTATAGAAAATAATTTTTTTGTTAAAGACAATCCCAGTTTCTCAATCTGTTACTATTACAACTAGTTTTACTGTGAGATTTAGTGTTACTACTGACCTCCAACAGTGTCCAGAATAACATCCAGGACTGAGCAAAGCCAACCCTGGATGTGTGCAGCTATTCCACTCATAAAATCATTAGCGGTGCTGAAGACACTTCTTCCAATGACCACAGGATCCATGAAGCTTACGTCGGTGGTTCCTGTGAAAAGAAAAAGCGATTTAGTCATAGTCCAAGTGCAGATGGAGAGACGTTATAACTCACATCTAACTGTTCTCCTCAAACCTTACTGGTGATGTTTATTCCAAGGTGAGGGACTGTTTTGAATTTATTTATTGTGAAAAATTCTTAAAGGTATATATGAGGATTTTCCTGAATTTAAGGAAAGAATCGCCCCCTCCACACATGTCTTGACAGCCTCTAGTCACATATCACCAGAACGATTGCCAATTGACAATTAGGATGACCAATAAATAGTCTTGATGATCCACCCGGGAGCAAAAAATCCTCCTACATACCATTAATATAGAATATTCAACAGGTCAGTTTGAATTCTTTTGAATTAAGTTTCAGATATCACCTTTAACTCGCTTTGAATGTTCTGCTGCATTTCAAACAAGCTCATTAGTTTGGTATCATCCAGTTGCTTGGCCCTGTACATCCAATAAGTAGAGGTGCCCAAATAATGGAGATCACCAATATAGAAAATTAAATGAAGGTTACATTTTATGATTTAGCTGAAACATAAAAAAGACATAATCATTTTGTGAAACCAACCTTTGGTGATGTCCAGAATGCTGTCGATGACGAAACACAGCTTATCTTGAATGTAGCCCAGGACTCCATCTGTGGCGTCATTGGTTACAGTGAAAGCACTCCGTCCAATCACTACAGGATCTATGAAGCTAATGTCGGTCGTACCTGAGAAAACAAAACAAACCGAAGATTTAAATACTAGTTACCCCAAAGTGTGCAACAGAATGCTCATTAGGATTGTACCTTTGGCCACATCCAGAAGACAGTCCACAATGGAACAGAGCGCCCCCTGGATGTAAGCCATGATTCCAGACATTGAGTCATTAGCCGTAGTGAAGACTCCTCGGCCCACCACCACTGGGTCTAAATAACTTATGTCTAGTGTTCCTGTAAGTGAGAAGGCATAACATTTTAACACATTTAGAGTGTTGTTGGCAGTGTTTAGCTGTTTGATTCTCTGGTCTGTGTTGGCAAAATCAACAGTTGTGTAAAGTCCTCTGAGATAACTAAGATAAGATGAGATAGGATAAACTTAATTGATCTCACAATGGAGAAATTTACATGTCACATTTGGCATTAGAATCACTCAGATTGTGCAAAAAATACAGAAATGTGCGGCATATTAAGGTCAAAATATACAGAATGTGCAAGATATTATGTACAATAAAAGTGGCAAGAAAAAAACTACTGTTGTGAGTTTGGACTATACAGGAATAAATTGAATAAAATTGAAAGTCACTGAATACAATCAGAGCAATAGTTTAGAGGTCCCCTTCCAGAACAATCCAGTAAGAGACAAGAAGAAAAAGGAATGTAATCCCAGTGTGTATGTGCTAAAATGGCAAACTTTTCTTCGCTAATCAGATAAATTAGTTGGGAGAACATGTATAAAAAAATAAAAACATAACAAATTGTAAACCGCTTTGTGACTCTGGTCTGTGAAAGGCAGTACTGTATATAAATAAAGATTATTTACTTACTTACTTACTTGTTTGGATGAATGCATTTCAAAACTTTAATGGTCCAACAATACTTATTAAGAGACTAGCTTTTCACAAGATTTCACAATATCTTACGACAGTAGATGTAAGTGACTCTCATGATAAATGTGTTTAAAAAAAAAAAAAATCTCAATTGTCTTTTTTTACAGAGGTTGAGTCTAGACGGTTCTCACCTTTGTGTATGTCCTGAGCCGTGCCCACTATGAAGTCGAGCACAGCACACAGGCTCCCCTGGACAGTGTCCCCCACCTCACTCATGAACTCATCTGTGGTGTGGAACGCTTGTCGCCCAATCGCCACAGGGTCCACGTAACTCAGATAGAAGATTCCTGCGAGTTCAAACAAAAAACTTATTAGCACGAAGCCAATACCATATTTACCACAACTGTTGTATTTGTATTTTATTTTGGAGACACACAACATAAGACAGATTAGATAAACATTAATTGATCTCACAATTGAGAAATTTACAGTATACATTACAGTAATAAAAAATCAACATGTGGACCAACACAATTGTTTTCTGTACAGACTGTGTGTGGGTGTGTGTGTGTGTGTGTGTTTTTGTTTTTTTTATATAAAGAAAAAAGTGTTCTCCTTACCCTCCTCATCCGAAAAATATTGTACAAATCCATCTTTGGCTTGCGTTACTTCCTCAGCCGCATATGTGGCCGCAGCCATTGGGTCACTTAAGTCTGGTGCACATTCTGAAAAGGAAGGTTTGCAGTACGTTAAAAAATCAGTAATAAAAGTAGAAATGCAGGGATGGTGGCGCACATTTAAACATACCTTGGAATTTATTTACGAGACTGGTCACTTCATCAACAGCGTCATTTACGGCTTGTACAGGGTCACTTACAATTTGGTGAATGTCTAAAAAACAAAATATGATCCTGATGTTTATGTTCACACTCAGTTTCAGTTGTGAAAACACAAAATCTGTCTTTGAGAATACATGAATATTTACATACCAGGCACAGTTTTATACTCCACAAAGTCAAACATGACCACCCCCACAGTGATCCAGGAGAGCAGGGCCGCCAGGGCCAGCAGCAGCTCCACAGACAGCCGCAGGGTGTTGAGCAGCCCCAGGGCCCAAGAGCGCAGTGTGGGGGCCGCGCTGGGGGACGGGGGCCGCACCGAGCCGTTTGACCCATGGGCTCTGGAGGCCGCCGCTCGGGCTCCTGTGAACAATGCAACACATACAGAGTTTTAATGATTAGTCACCAGGGCCAGGAATCCATAAAAAGACAACAGATTGATCACTTTGACTTAAATTATCAAAAAACTAAGTCAAAGTGACTTAATTAGGTGTGATGTTTTGAGTTTTCAGAAAAAAAGCATACTAATCATATAATAGACCAACATAGTTCTACCCATAATAAGTAATACATTGATATGACGAGAGGCCTATCAGGTCTCTAAAGTCAGGCTTTGGATGGGACACAGGCTACAGTCCCATCCATGTTAATACAGGCGCTTCCACTCGTCTGTATGTGACGCACAGAGCGCCCCTTTAACCAGGACACATGAGCAGAAGTGTGTTCATTCACCATTGTTATTTATAGCAGTGACTGTTATGGCATTGTGAACTACAGTAGCAAGTATTGGGAAACATGATCTGAGAATATAGCAGTGTTTTAAAAAGGACCTGACATGACTACATGTGATTGTATGTTTACAAAGCCCTCATGAAAACCGGATAACTCAGATTGAGTATTAGGTAATGCTTTCCTTTTAAGCAAGGGGTTTATTAGAGCCGGATGTTAGTGTGTATTTGATCCATTCTATGCAATATCATTGGTGTTTAAAACAATTCTTCATGTCCAGACTTGATAACAAAGTCCTCTGCTTCAGTCTTCAGAACTGACTGATTGATTGATTGATTGATTGATTGGTGGAAGCTTGAAGCCAATAGCACATATTGTATCTGGTCCTTGTCTATACAATAGGGTAGAGAGGGCCTCGTTGCTGCTATTCCCACCTATCCAGAACATTAACTTAACTGTGAACCATGAGTGCAGGTTATGGTCACATTCATTTAACAAGGGCACAACATTTACTAACTTCATCATTTCCATGAAATATGAAAATAAATGGGGTGACAGTGTCTCAATTGGTAGAGCTTGGCCTTTGAGCCTGAATGTTGTGAGTTGAAGCCCACCATGAGGCCTTCTCCACTGACTCCCACTGATGTCTGCTGTTGTTGTGTCCTTGAGCAAGACACCTAACCCCACTTTTCCTGAAGCCCCTGCTGAAAGATCAAGGCTATACCATAGAGCAGCTATCCTCCTGTAGATTCACCACCTGCAGGAGGATCAGCTTAACTAACTGAGGAAATGAAACAAGTTTGAAATGTCACGTCCACATGTATTCCTGAAATGTCACGTCCACAATTGATTTATATGCAGACATGATGAATGATCATCCATCACACACATGCATAACATATCATTTAGCCGTTCATTTGCATGTTGGAGAAACCAAGCCTACTGTATAATATCATGTTTAAAGGGCACTGATAAACATGCCTGGAATGTTCCACTCATGAAACAATCCAATCCACTTCAATCCACTTTATTTATATAGCACATTTCATAAACACAGTTTCCAAATTGCCCAAAAATAAAATAATACAAATAAAAAATACAAAATCAAATATAAAAAAACAAGATGTACACAAGATGCTCAAGTCATTTGTTTACCTCCAGACAATGCAAATTCATCTCAAGGTGCAAAGTAAATACATTCTCAGATTCTTTCAGGATAATGAGAGTATGTCTTGTTTTAATGTGTGAAATAATTTAGAATAGAATATATGGACACACATGTATAAAGAATATGAAGTATTTCAGAATGTAACATGGTTAAAAACTCAACAAGATGATTTTGCATAATATGCTGATGACAGGTTAAACAGTTTACATCCTTATATTTGAGATGTTGCTAATTGTTTGAGTTTGACCTCCAGTTTGTATGTCTTGACATCAGGCAACCATGGAATACACTGGACCCTCCCTCCTGGACAGCAGTCTAAAGCTCATTGTTTACTCGGATTGTTCCGAGGCTGCCCACTGTACACTGCATGGGTCCTGGATTACTCACTGACAGGCAGCAGATTGTCGTGGTGGTTCTCCACAGCTCCACTCCTGTGGCCCTCAGCACTAGCATCCCTCGGGGGTGTGTATTGAGCCCCCTGCTCTATTCAAGTTGTCATCTATGTTAAGTTGTCACCCCCATTTTTAAGTCACCGGGACTAAAAATGGGGGATGAGAAGAAGCTAGCATACCAAAGCTAGAAGACTGTATATTATGCATGTGTACAAAAAACAATATGTGTACAATGATTAACACAATAACTAATATGCAAAACGTGTGTAATTCCACCTGAAAACATGTTACTGTACTGTATATGCAGTTCAAAGCTACATACTGCTATATGTTGTACATCTCCATCGAACAAGCTTAGCAAACATGTGATCTTCTTATTAGAAAACCTAGTCTTTAGAGCTGAGTCTCTCTGTACTTCCACTCAAGAAGCACATGTAGTAGACAAACGTGACAGACCATAGAAATAGAGATTTCTGTTCAGTAGAGGGACAAATGTGACCGTTGAGATGCAGCCATAAAGAATATAGAGCAAAGCAATAGGTGCACAGTCGTTACCTACAGCTCTATTGTTTTTTTTAAATCAAATTGTTATGTCTCTTTGGGCTGAGAGCTGATTGGCTGTGTGAGGATGGTTATCTCTCCTTCACTCTTTCATTTCAAAAAGTCAGAGACCAAAAAAGCCATCTCTTTGAAAACTAGCTGTTCTGAACCAATCTGTTTTAGAGCAAGAGTATTTTTACCTATTCCCAATAGTATAATAAAGATAATTTTTCCCTCACAAATTCAATGACATGTCAAATCAACATGCAGGAAGCGTTTTGGAGGAAGGTGTGTCATTGCATTTGTGATCTTTGCTGATCCACCATACTGTACAGTAGGTCTGAAGAGGGCAGCAGCAGTAGCAGTAGCACAAAAACAACCGTCAAGTTGACTCAAGAAGTATTATTTAAGACTTGTCACTCAAACTAAGCTGTTTAAACATATTTGAATTACATGTTAGAAGGAGTAAAAAAGTTGTTGCCATCTTTGACGTCAGTCCCAGCTTAGCAGACATGAGCTACTAATATTCTGATACATGATACTTGTATTTATAGCCACACTCAACAACATGGCCCGGTCCATCAAAATACTATACATTTTCCATCTCCGTGTAGATAATAGGCTAAAGGCCTATTGTTGAGAATTTTCAGTTGGACATTCTCCCTGGGAGTGATGAGGAAGCATTACTTGCTTTAATACCATTCATACCTTGATGGGACAGGCGTGTTAGGTTTCTCGGTAACTAGTTTGACAACAGACTCCAGTAAATGTCTCTATGCAAAATGTAAAAAGCAGAACAAACATCTGTCTTTGTTTAAACTATTACATAAAACTAGGATTTGCAAAAGAGATCCATGTCACTATATATATCTAAATAATTGTTAATTAAAAATACAGAACTCACAATAAAAACAAAGATTACCAAATATGATCAACATTTCTGTTGTTGTTTTATGCAGTTTTTTATGTTTAGAATAAATAATACAAATTAAATGACTAGTATGAATTGTACATCTACAAGTCTGCTGGAATGTGGGCCGTCTCTTTCTTATGTCCAATGAAATGTTGATGTGTTGATGACCGCATAAGTAATTTCCACCTTCATGGAGAATGTTCCTGTACAGTTTACACTGTGTGACACTGAGGAGGTGCCACATCACTATAGCTTTAATCAGTGCAATAGAGGGGTAATTAGGCCAATGAACAAATAACATGGGTAATTCATTCAATTATAACTGACAAGTCAAGGTTCAGTGACAATATGCAAATGGAACACTTTTCTGCTTGATGAAAACAAAATGACACTCTGACATGTTGTGAGTGTTGATGACAGCTGTGAGTGTCCTACCTTCGACCATGGTCCAATAGTTGTTGTTATAGTCTGTGCAAAGGCAGCCGAAGCCTCCTCATGTAGAACACTGGGTCTGTCACCTTCAGTGATTCCAATTCACAAATTTTAAAAATGTAATACAATCTAATCTAGGTTGAATTCCATGGTCTGGCCCTTATAATCCAATTCTTCTTCCGGATTGTCGCCAGAATTCTCCTGAGATTGTTGCCTTTATGTTAATTATGGTGGATTTGGAGCTGCCAAAGGGGCAGCATGGCAGAGGTGGGTCTGGCGATGGTTCGGCAAAAGGCCTGGTGCAAGGGGGAAAGTCAAAAGCTCCGAGCTGGAGGGAGGGGTGGGGGGCAGCAGCAGTGGGACCGTCCCTCGCATGGGTATAGGTCACAGATAAGTCTGCTGGGCTGAGGAGGTAACTCTATCTCCCTGCACAGATATTCTTAGTCGGGGCCTTTCGCACAGACCTTTTATGGTGTTGGAGGGGTGGGGTCCCATGACAGGATTGTGTACCTCCCGCTGGTTTAGGGCACAGGCTGGCACTTGGCACATAGAGGGTTCTGTGAGAAAGCAAAACATAACCATGTCCTGCAACAGAATGGATAGAAAGACGACTATAAGATGTGATGGAAATGTAGATGAAACTATGAGTGACAAGCGACAATAACTACAACTGAGAAATCTACTGTACAGGTTTGAACTGAACCAGGACAAAAGAGAATTGCAATAGACATTTTCAAAAGCCTTTTCATTTTATATCTTTAGACCATTAATAAATAATGAGCAAAGATAACAAGAGGATAAGAGATCCTTTATTCATCCCATATTGTGACTCTATAGGGTCTATATTCTCCAGATCTCCAGACGTGACATGTTAAAAACCTGGGGGTTCCGTGTGTTTTGCATATTTGAAGCTTGTCCCCTGAATAGGTTTAGCTGAAACTTATTACAGTTGGAGTAGGAGCGTGTCAAGACTTCCTGAGGCACGTTTGCAGATTCTGACTCATTCTCGTTACTGTTGGTGTGAAGAAAGTTACATAGGTTAAAGACGGTTCTGTTTAGCTGTGCATACAACTGAGGGATTTTATATTTGTATCTTTATTTTTAATGTTCTGTGGTTATTTATGATTTTAATGCTTTCTTATTTTGTTCAGCACTTTGAATTGCCTTGTGTATGAATTGTGCTATATAAATAAACTTGCCTTGCCTTGCCATATTGTTCACATTTGCACATGCTGTATAACTACACAATGTGCCTCCAGTTTTTTTAACTGTCTTCCAGTTTCTAGATTTTTTAGATGATCCCTTCGTCAAAGTTGTCAGGTCACAGTGGAAGCGATGATATTAGTGGCAACTGTGAAACGACAATGTGATTCTCGCATCCTTTTTGTCCCTTATCAACCACTGTATTTCAAGATGGTGCATTGACAGCTCTTATGTACATTTATAAGTCATATTCTAAGCCATATAAGTCATTTTCTAAGCCTATGACAACCATTCATATTCTTAAAAAAGACACATTTGCTATTGGTTAACATGTATTTTAATTTTGGAGAAACTGTACAAATTACTGAATACCTATACAGTAAGTCCAGAATGAATCCACTCGCAGTCATTTCTGATGTATTAAAAAATTAGACTTGAGCTGACATGTCGTACATAAACTCACGTGAATATCAAAGGCAGCCCTGCAGAGACGGCCTCAGTGTAATTTAGGCCCGTGTCAAACATAGTTTTGATTTATGTGTTTATTCAACACTAACATTTCACCGAAGGCAGAGTGACATTTCAGTGTGAGTCGAAGTGGTATTGCCACTGTGGTGCGGGCAGGGCAGCCCATAGGGGCATCGGTTGGATGACAACACCCATCTCTTTGGCGACGGGGGGCGGGGCATGCCTCTCTCTCCGCAGAAGTCGTAGTAACAGGTCCTGACTGTGGCGTGGCCAGTGGTAGACTTTGGTGTTATGCAGCCAAGCGGGCACATGCTCCTGACAGGTAAAGGCACAACATGCAGGTTAAAGCAGTCAGTCTGTTTGTATGAACACAGAGCAGTGGGCGGAGATCGGGGAAAAGGTGCAAACATCATGTACAGCTTTACCATGAGAGAGGATAAAGAACCTCACCCACAACCACACCAAAATACTCCAAGCTGCCATGGATAGGGGCAATACTAATCACACGCTATTGAGAACTGGGGGATGGAAACTTCTAATCAGGGTAATTTGAGAAGTTTCTGTTGTGAATGTAATTTCAAAATATAGTTGAGAATAATTGGCTTCACAAAACCAGAACCACAACCACACAATGAGCGAAAAATATGGCCAAAATGTGGGTGTGTAAACTTTCAAGTAAAACTCAAACTCAAAACATGGTTCTGTATCTCAATGATCAAAGTCATGATCTGAGCATTCAGCAATGGGAAGGAACTCTCTGACTTCCTCCAGCTCATCCAGGGAATCCAGAGGCATTCCTTTGCCACAAGGTACATTTCCACTGACAAATAAACTGAGGTATAACACCAAAAACCATAACCACAACAATAGTGGTAGTTTAGTGGTGAAAACACCCATCACTATCACAATTTACTGACTATGTAATACACATTAACTATATAACAGAGTACAGAGATGGACAAGGGTTTGGGCTTGCAATGGCAAGGATATTACATGGGGGGAGTAGAGTCAAAAATATTCTTACCTTGGATGCATGATGAAATAGAACTGGTATGAATCTGAAATTAAAGCTGCCTTGTTGTATGAATTCATTTTGCATCTGAAATTACAATTTTTTATTTGGAAATTTTACCTTAAACAGTTTTAAAGCCATTTCATGAATAGCACTGTTACTGTTACCATAGAATGGATGTATTTAGTGTGCAGACCCTGCTTGTCCTTTGCAATTCCTTCCACATCAGCTTTGTATTTGGGGCTGATAGCTATAATGATCACAGTGGAATTCTGGTGGAACAAATAACTTGGACATTATACAACTATATTTAAATAAAATGATGCAATGGAGGCGTTTTCTTACATCTTTTAGAGCCCCGTCCCTGCGGCTGTTGATGTCTGTGCAGTCTACAGAGCCGTCTACTTTGTCAATCTGCAAAAAGAGTATTAAGATGGCCTGACGTCAATCTTTGTTAACACTTTCTTATTTGTACAAAAAGATCAATTTTGAAGAAAATGCCATGACAAACAAAAAAAGTGCGGTGAGCTGTGGTGAGGAGCTGGGCCTGTGCTAACACTGCTGCTGCTGCTATAACGGAGTAGTTTAACATGAGATCAATGAGGAGCAATGGTGCAATGGAGGAGGAGGTAGTGGAAATAAAGAATATCACTGAAGGGATGAAAAACATTTCAAAACAACACCGCACACAGCACAAAAAGATGGCATTTTGACCGCGCTTCTTCTTCTACTACTGTATATATATATATCTGGCCTACAGGACAGCACAGAGGCACTCATCATGGCTGCACAGGAGCAGGCCCTGAGCACCAGAGCGATAGAGGCCCAGATATACCACACCAGACAAGACTCAAGGTGTCGGTTGTGCAAAGAGGCACCTGAGACAATCCAACACATAACTGCAGGGTGCAAGATGCTGGCAGGGAAGGCCTACATGGAACGCCATAACCAAGTGGCTGGCATAGTGTACAGAAACATCTGTGGAGAGTATGGGCTGGAAACCCCAAGGTCTAAGTGGGAAACTCCTCCAAAGGTGTTGGAGAATGAGCGTGCGAAGATCCTGTGGGACTTCCAGATACAGACCGACCGAATGGTAATGGCGAACCGACCTGACATCGTGGTGGTGGACAAAGGGCAGAGGACAGCCGTGGTGGTGGACGTGGCAATTCCAAGCGATGGTAACATCCGGAAAAAAGAACATGAAAAGCTTGAGAAATACCAAGGTCTCAGAGAGGAGCTGGAGAGGGCCTGGAGGGTAAAGGTGACAGTAGTGTCCGTGGTGATCGGTGCACTCGGGGCAGTGACCCCGAAGCCGCCCCCACTGGTCCTGTCCCACGTATGTCATTCGTGTGACTGCCCCAAAGTCCTATGAAACCTGATATTGGAATGTAACTTAAGTTATCATTTTGGTAAATCATATGTGGCTATGTGCTGAATGCTCTGTACTGTAATTCACTTTAGCTTCAGGAAGACACCGGGAGGTCTGGGGAGCTCATATGCTAAGTGCCTTTTGTTGTGTTGGTTTCTTCCTTTCCCATCTGCATACGAAGATGTGTCTTGTTCTACCAAAAGGGGCTTACAGACTGTGAATCTTCAGACTTGTCCTGAGAGAGGCTAGGGTCTGTGCCTTGCCTCTGTCAAGACATTCTCCTTGTACAATGTAACAAGTAAAAGATTAACTTTGTCTCTTTGTTGTGTGAGATTTCATCAGGTTCAACTGTGGTTGAAACAGCATTATCAAAACCCAAGAATAACAACGTTATCATGAAACGAACACCTGAGTCAGAAACCAAATATAAAAACAAAGTAACAAATATTATTAAAAACATGAAAAAAAAATACTATAGTCATGTGAAATAAATAAAAACTGTAACTTATGGTCAACTATAAATCAAGTCTTCAACATAGACAAAAATACTGCTCTCCCAAATTATATGATGAAAAATGGCATTGAAATGTCAAAGTTGGAGGATATGGTGAACACATTTAATGAGCACTTTGTCAGTATTGGACATGAACTAGTCTCTAACATCACAACAAACAACTCTGATCCTTCAGAGAAAATAAATATAACGCACATTCACAACTGGAATAAGAGGTTTTGCACATAATAGATGCTCAGGACGCTTCAGGAAGGAGTCCCAGTGCCCATCCACTGGGCCAATATGAGCTATAAAATTAGCAACAAATATTGCAGTCATGAGTAGATATTTACTAAACCAAAGCAGACTCTGAAAAAGTGATTGGGATAATTCACAATGTTGGATGTAGGGAACACACAAACACATTTGTCTTAAAATCGCGTGTCCTAAGAGTTGAGAATCTAATAACATTAACTCTGATGATTGTCTATAAGTCGAAGCATAACAAACTTCCAGAGCAGATCTAGAACATGTTTGCTAATCGAGAGGCGGGATACAATCTACATGGGACATTTCATCTTTAAGTACAGTGTTGTCGTAAGATTCAGGAGTCACTGCATCACAAAGAGAGGCGTGATGTTCTGGAATCTAGATAACATTCCAAAACGCACAACAAGCCTCATTACATTTAGGAATATTGTTTTTCAGAAATATGAACAGTTAAAAATGCAACTTCATATTCTACTGTGTGTTGTTTGTCCACATTAACAACTTTTAGAATTACTATGATAGCAAACTATTTTATAAACACATTACGCTCTATGTGAACACAAACTCATTTATCTTATTGTAAATTTGTATATGTGTGTTTGTGCTTGCATATATGTCAAATTCTTCTGCCTTTCATGAATTTGCTATTGTTACAAATTGTACAGATTGTATATAGGGTCGATGCTCATAAGTTCTTTGAACTTCTACCTACTCCTTTTGAGCTGCAAATACGCCTGTAATAACGTTATAGTTTTGTTTTATAAACATTATTGTATGTTGCTCAAATTAATAAATAAATAAATGTTCTTACGGTGGGTTGGAATCCGTGTTTGCTCAGAAAATCTGCAAATGGGACAATGTCGGTGAAGGCATCGGATGAGTAGGTGATGAAAACACTTCCTGCAATGAAAAAATATTCATTGTGTGTCATCAACTTACACACAACTGCTTTTTTAATGGGTCAATATATTTGCTTTTGAATGACAGTTGAAAATGACACGTGTCAAAACTTGAATCACACATGAAACTTCTTGGTGACATTTCTTCACATAACAAAGAATCTAGAGCTTTCAGTTCGAGTTACATAATGCTGTCATTTTCATTGTTGTATTTGCATTTCATTATGTCGTATGGCACTGTTTGGGCTCATAAGCCATACATGTAATCCTATTGCGTACAGTGACCTGAACATTTAAATGTGGAGTGATTGAGATGAGAAAAACTTTATTGATCTCACAGTGGAGAAATTTGGACAATGCGTCTGAGCTGTGAGACCACCCCCTCCCCTCCCCAGTGCAGGGGGTGATGCTGCTGCTGTGGTTTGAATGTTTTACAAAAAAAAATTAATCATCCTGTTTTTATTTAATCACAGCTGTTTCATTTCTCCGTTATTGAAATATGTATGCTTGTGATATCACCTCGTCTCAATGGAGGTAGCTACCACCAAGGCCTTCCATGATATAAACAAATACAGATTTTTTGCAAATTTTCAAATTTCCATCATTAATGACCCAACTCTCAGAAGAGTCACTGGTGTCAATGGGGTTAAAACAACAGAGAGAGCTCTAGTCGTGACATCAACATCTGTAATGGAGTGTGGTGAATTTGTCTTTTATGTTGGAAAGGTTTTGCATATTATGAGACAATACAAGTGGCTCAAACCAGAAATAACAAAAACTACACTTGACACCTGGCTGCAACAATAGACAGTAGTTTTTGCATGTTTGCCCACTGCCCTCTTCCCGAGTTTAAGACCCCATTAAGACCGAGACGCTGCGGCAATAAAACAGTAGAGTTGGGTATCGGTTTGGCCTTCCATTTACATTAATACGGTGTTTAAAGAGAGTGAAAATGCAAGTGTTGAGAAACAGCCTCCAGAGGGGAACAGAACAGATATGCTGCTCGACGAGGGCTGTTTCACAGCCACGTAAAGAAAAAAGGGTGAATTTTCTGCCTGCTATGACCTCACCACCTCCTCGTGCTTACATTTGGACATGCGCAGTAGCCGAGAACAAGCGTAAACAACAATGGCGGCGAGTACACATACTAGCTACGTGTGCTTCGAGCATTACACGGAGGAGGATTCTACTTCTTTGTTCATCCAAATGAAACCACCCAAAGCTTTAGTTTCAGTTTCCACTTTTGCAGCTGCTGTAAAATGCAGTATGATGCTGGTTCTTTCTTTCACGTCTTTGCGATGGCCTGAGGAGGATGTTGTTAAGGAAGTGAATATATTTCTGGGAGGGCTGGGGGTTGTGTTGTAAAGTTCCACTGCCCACTACTGGCCGGGCGCTAGAACTACATTGTTCAGGTGACGTCTAAACGCTGCGCAGGAGCCTGGTCGCTTTTGTTTTGCTCGTCGTTTTGCTCCTCCTAAACAGGGCCTAAGACATATACAATCAAAGTGGCAGATCTGCGTGTAGCCAAGCCAAATTTCACACTTAAGTGTGAGTTATTGACTCATACGTCACCGCTCCTTCCTCATGCCAGGCTTAACCTGCACCTCACTGGATGTGATCAGAGTGGCGGTGAACTCGTCCAAATAACTTTCACACAATAAATGATAGATGGCAGGGAGTGGCTGAAGAGAGGATTTATGTCTCAGAAAACCCTTCATAGCAACATGGAATCGTCCACAATCCATGGCACGCAGTAGACTGTCACAGCAGTCTCTGGCAGACGTTAGACCATTGAAGTATTCAGAGCATGTGTTGTTGTTGTACACATTAAACAATTACTTAGTGCATGAGGGGGCATGACCGCATCATCAAAACAGCTCCAACAAGACGCTGTGAAAAAAATGACTCTTTGCTTTTTTCCCACCCCTGGTCTGGAGAGAAGGATTGAAGTGATGTTCCAACAGAAAAGTAATCGATTACTCTATTTATAAAAATATGTTACTTTTGTAACAGCGGAGTAGCAATATTGTATTACATATGGAAACAGTGTCAAAAACTCTACTCCACAGATGATGTGAGATAGAGATGACAAAGATGAATGAAAGGCATGACTTTATTCAGAAATAATCATAGATTTATGATAAAACCAGACCAGCGCAAGAAGAAGCACTACAGCAGGATCTTCATCGCTGTTGGACTGTACAATATGTCACTTTAATGACCTGCACTAGGACTTTTTCTTTTTGTCCATAATATGTCTTGCCCAAAAAATATATATTTTTCACCTTTTTAACATGTTTGCATACTTCCTGTCTTTTTGCACAACAAGAGTGATTCTGTCTATGCCAAACGTGACATTTGAATTTATCCATTTTGAGATAAATAAAGTTTATCGTATCTTATCTTATATACTTTAAGTGTGTGAAACTCACTGCACTCCTCTGGCAGCATTGCACTTCTGTCCGCTGCGAAGGAAATTGACTCCATTTCCCCAAACTGCACCTGTGACACTGCCCCTGCTGGCGGAAGAGAGAAGTGGGGTACGTTAACTGACACGCTGTACCCGGAATCAGAACCGGTCTCAACCAGCTCTGGACTGTGGCCCCTACAGTGATCAAAAATAGTTTAATTGTCAATGCAACACAAGTATGGACAGGCGTTGTAGACACGTTCACGAACCAGTCAAGATGTGGGTATGGATGACAGCTGTGAGGGAGGCACGCTGCAGGGTGAGGGCGGGGGGGCCAAGGCACCGGAGCACTGCTGTAGGACGGCTGCCAATGGCCTACGGAACAAGTACACCTCAGTTTGCAACGTTTGGGAACATTTGTATAGTTACACTTTAAAATGTTATCTATGTCTATATGATTTGGAATGAGTGGAATTCAAGATTCTCAAGTTTAGTGCTTTGTGTATGTAAGATAGTAATTGTGATTGTGATTGTGAGGCAGAAGCAAAATTTAAAAATTGGAGCATGCCCATCTTGAAAATTCTCATAGTGCCTGCTTCTGCTTCAGCCATCTTCTACCAGAGAGGAAAAACACTTTGAGGCAGATACTACTGGAACAGATATTTTCTCCGCTGCTAATCTTCAGGTGGCATTGCATAAAAACAAAACACAATGTATGCACAGACCTTCGTACAGAGTAAAAAGCAAACAAAAAGCAAAAAGCCATACATTACATTAATTACATTACTTTTGTAACGCATTACTCCCAACACTGCTTATGGATGATGAAATTTGAACATTAATACACAACACATGAATGTAATAGCACTTTGTTTTGTGTGTATTAGTCCACTGTTTTGAACAAACTGAACACAATCTCCTCAAGAATCATTGAGCGATTGTTATTGCAGACAAATTACCAATTGTTTTTGCTTTAAGAGGTCGGTATAAAATAAACGTAGAGAAACGTAGAGGCTATAAAAAGGGTGTTTCTAAATCCCCATTCTTGTGCAGACTTGTGTGCTTGTGGACTTAAGCCCTCTTCCTGGAAACTGTCCCATTCAATAGGATTTACTGAATGAGAGACATTGATTTTGTATGTTACATAGATTCAAATTAGTTTAGTAGAGTGTACTATCTATTTGATTTGAAATGTACAATTTCCCAAACTAAATTATTTAGTCATGAAATTATAATAACAATTGTCTGTGGCTCACTATTGCCTTTATTTCCTGTGATGTCATCAAATCCACCTGGGTTAAAGCTACACGAATGAGAGACCGGGATAGAGAAAAGACCCATGTCTGCTTGCCTATCATTCCAATGACCAGTACCACAGCAAACAACCACCGCACCTGAGCGTTGAACACAAAACACCTATTTACCGTAATTATGGTGATAATCGAGCCAGTCTTCCTCCGACCGCAGTGGCAGCGGAGTCTCCAATTCCTCTTCATCAGATTGATTACTGAAGCTGCATTCTTCCTTGACAGCCCTTAAAATATAATATGATATGAGGCTTTCCCCATTACGTGGCATAGTGTTTATGTGCATTTACCTGAAGAGTGGTTGACTGTCTGGGCTTGTGCTTTGGCTTGGATTGACTCCAGATGAAGGATGGCAAAGACTTGACACGGACATGTAAGGTTTCTCCTTTATTCTCCACAAATGTGTGGGATCTTCAGAGATGTCTGTGCGTTCTTCAGCCTCTTTTTCCACGATATACATGCTCAAAAACGTCTTGGAGAAAATTGTTTTTAAAATTATTAATATTAGTTTGATGCCATACAGACAAAAGCCTCAGCCCGTTTAAATTGAAACCTTTCTCATTATTCATTGTAAGATTAAATAATTAATTTATTAGCTATATAATATTATTATATCATGCATTTTATCAGGCATTTAGACTTGCAGTAATGTGCTTGTGGATTGATACATTTTCTCTTTATTGGATCCCTAAAGCAAACTTTAAAAGCACTACTTTACTTTATCTTACTACAGATGAAAAATAGCCTCTTGAAAAATTGAGACATTTTTACATTGATATAATAATTTAAATATGCACAACTGAAATTAATTATAAATCAATCCATCTTTTTTATTCTTTTTGTAATAAAAAAGACACTACTAATTAATAATATTCTGTCACAATTTGATTTTTTTCTTGTCCAACAATTTGCCACAAAACAGAAATACAACCACTACAACTAAAGTAATAAAAAATACTTTAGATTTACATATTTACCAAAAAACTCACTCACTTAGATGAGCAAAGATGTAACTTGTATTATCCGTGCAGAACACAGCATCCCGTTTCCCATTACGCAAATATTCCAAAAAAGCACTTTTTGTCTTTCATTCGTTCATAGTTAAATAGGAGTTCCTACTTACCTGTTTACGAGAGGATTCTCCCGTGCCCTGAAGGTGTGCAGGCAGGCGTTCAACACAACCTTATATGCAAATTCTACTCTGAGCCACGGACCAATCAGAGCGCAGAACTGAGCAGTCTGTACTGTCTCCCTGTAGTGACTCTGATTTTAGAGTATGGCATTTTATAAGGAAAAAGGTGTATCTTCAGACTCATTTGCATACTGATATAGGTCCACAAATACGACCTTTCCCACATTTTCCCATTGCCATAGGCCTTATATCATATACTTGATCTTCTAAACCTGCAAACCAGAGTCAGACAGCGGATGAAGGTCAATCAATGTATAACACTGGTTGGTGTTTAAAGACGACACAGAGTCATAAAAGGCGAATTATTAAGTATAATTGTCAAAAGGTGCATTTATAAAAGATCTCAATCATTATTTTGGAAATCAACATATTTGTGACGTTGTTGACCGCTGCATCTGTGTGATTGTATATATTACAGTGTACACTATACACATAAGTTGAAGCTGGTAGCCAGACTCTGACTTTATATCAACAGATGGAACAGAGCTGTACAACCCACTACACGTTATTTCTATAGCACATTTGATCAACAATGTTGGATCTTCGAAGTCATCTACACCCCCCAGAGTCATGGCATCATAATCCCCCCCCCCCCCCCCCCCCCCCTACATCTTGTCTGCCTTTGTTACCTTATAGATCCATGTTTGTTCCACATAAGTATACCTTGTTTATATTGTTTCATATAGTTCTGCTGACTTCTAGTGACAAAGAACGGTACTGCACTCCTGTCCGGGTGAGGAGGTAAATTATGGATGAGTTCAACCCTTTCATTAAGATTGTCCTGTGTGTGATTTTGTGGATCGATTTGAGTTCCTTCTGAAAGACATTCCTTCTTTGAATATTGAATGAAGCCTTTATTTTTCCATTATATTTTTCATTTGAAATGACAGCATTTCAACCACTAACAATTTTTTTTTATTTTTATAAAAGAATATGACTACAATAACACAACTATAAATGTATATTATCTCTTTCAATCAAAGCATCTAGGTGCAGAAAAGTCATACTCCTCAATAGCAGGACCCTAACCCTTATCCAAGATCTGTTCTCTTCCAGCAGTTAATATTGAAATGGTGTTGATGATTCACACCGTCGAAAGGAGCCTCTGTCCGCTCCTCCTATAACATGTTGACCGTGGAGTTGAAGATTGGTCAAATGCAGAGGGCAAATGTCTCTATGGGGACAATTAAGAGTAACATAGAGAATTATCGGTTAGATAATGCCCTAACGACAATATCCTTATTTATTTCCCCCTGAATTGGCCTCAACACTTTTGCTGCGGTGCAATATTGTGAGTGCCACTACCACTTTCGGCCACTAGATGGTAGCATAATCTAAACACAAATGCATGTTAGCACTTTGCAATCTACAGTAGCATGGTGTTTACTTTCTTCTCCTCTTTAGTCTTCACAATGCAACAGTTGCAATACAATTTAGAGCCTTTTTATAGTTCTCATACCCAAGCCTTGGTTTGTGGCTTTTAGTCAGCCCCAAAACGTGGGCCCCCATCTGGCTAAGACTAGGGGGGACAGAAGAGCAGTATGGAGGTGTATTTATACTTTATTTACAATAGAAAAATAATGTTGAATTGAGTTGCTGATCCCTCAGTGGAGTATACACTAAAACAAGGAGATACAAATGACACATACAACAATCTTTAATTAATGAATTTATTGCACTTGACGGTGCTGTTAAAACAATCAAAACATTTGTGATTTCAGATACAAAACAAATATAATAATAATGAGTCAGTTTTAGTGTTTGACTTTATCACTGGGTCTGTCCATTAGCCGTAATGACTCCAGGCACACACTACCACACATTGTTGAGAACACATTGACTTGTATTCTATTCTCTATTTGTTCCCTTTTTTGGAAGAGAAGCACAACTTGCCCCTTGGTACATATTCTGTCCTGAAACTCATGCATGCACAACAGGGCCCCATTGATTTTCCACACATTTACATTGTTAGCAGTTCATGTCATGGTTTGATTGGTTTTAATTGCCCATTTAGCATTAGTTTGCATACTCTGGCATAGAACTGGGACGCGGCTTTCCAGTTCTCACAAGGATTAACGACAAAAACCCATCCACTCCTGGACACTTGAACTATAATGGCCATTGAGTTTTGAGGTGGACTGGAAATAAGGGCTTCTCTGTTGAGGCTGAAGGAGTAAACAGCAGCTTCACCCGTGGTTTTATGCTTATGGACAGTGCCAAAGTAGGACCATTACAGTACACATTCATGTCCCTAGCCTTTGTATGTGTTTAAATCACAATGAAATCAATAGTTTGTTGCCATTATCAATTGATGTCTATCATGTGTTCATAGGTTGTGTTGGCAAGTGATTAAAACACTGTTATTTTTTAGAGAAGTATAGAAAAAAAGCGCAAAATAATATCATTTCATCATAGATTTTTTCACTTCAAATCGCTCTAACTTGCGCCCAAAACTTGTGATGTCATTCGTATAGTGCTTTTATTAAGACATGGCAAAAAAATAGCTGTAATGCATTCTCTTATTACAGACAGGCAAGCTAAAGCAACGCTGTATAGACTCTTTCATAAAACTGTTTTACAAAATCCATTCATATATTGTATATCAGACAAAATATTACAAATAGACTTTACTATATTACATACGGAAACTGCTGAGTTACACTTGTGTTTCTCTTCGTTCGATCTGTGTTCGCGGTTCTATCTTTGGCAGTTTTTTTACCTCTTACATGTGAAAAGTGCAATCGTTTTTAGAGCCTTCATTTAAACACATCTAAAGCATTTATACAATATATTTAAAACTACTTGCATCGCCTCCTGTAGCAACGTTGCAACTCGGGCATCTCTTTTGGCGGGGGAAATGGCTTGTCAAATAGGCAGCAGTGCATTGATAACCCATAGTATACATCTATATCTACAATATGTGCTGTACAGTATTTAAGTTTGATTTTGTATATTTCATCATCTTTATACAGCAACAAAACACCAATCCTTTATAATGGGGTTAAATAGGAGCATATATGTGGAACGAAAAACAAAAAAGGAACACTGCTTGGAGATAGGAATTAGGCTCTGTATGAACAAGGCCAGAATTTGCATGAGAGAATAAGGAATTGTATGTATCTGAACAGTTTATATGAAAAGCAGCTAAATACCATTGGAAAATTATTGGAATAACTTACAATTTCCTCTTTACCAAGTAGATTTATGAAAAGCCAGATCTATTTGAGTGCCATACAAATAATGTGTCACCCCTTTTTGAGCAAATTCTTTCAAGTGTACAGCCAACAACGGAACATCTTAAAGAATGCAGCTCAAGGAATACAATATATGGACAACATTTCTAAATGCAGATATTTGTTTAGTGTTTTTGCAAAAGTCCTCAAATGGCGTCTGTGAACGAATATTGTTATCCCTCAAGTGATAAGCAGAACTATTGGTTGAGTCGTCGATCGGTTGAAATCATTACGCTCCCAGAATAATAAAAACTATGGCTAATCCAAGCAGTGACCTTCATTAACGAACACAGTCCAAGCCACTGAAAGCAAAAGTCTACAAGTATCTCTTAATATGGAGGCAGCGAGGAGAAGCAGAGGCTGGCAGTTCAGTTGTGTGTATAAATATGTTAACTGAACTGGGGTAATGAAATGCACACTGCAAATAGAAGCATCTACACCAGCGTTATCAAGGACTTTGGCCACGTTTCTTTGTCGTTGTCAAAGAAATGAAAGCGTCATCGTGGTATTACTTGTCAATGGAAGCAAAATGATCCGCCAAAGATGTACGAACAAACATTGAGAGATTACTTTATAAAACAAGCAAAATTAAGCTGAAAAGAGAAAAAATATATGTAACAAGGTCCTATTTCAGAAAGTGTTAAGACTAAGCTATGATTGTCAGAATTTAAATCAGACAGAACAACCAAAATACATTTATATAATTTTTACCCAAGATTTTACGTGAATTAGTTTAGCAAATTATTGGCATATTTGACAAATATTGTTCCAGTTTTCACCATTTATCAATTATAGAATTATACTTTCAGGTCGTGTAACGTTGACATCACACATCCCAAGGAAATATCTGCTCTAATCAAACACAGAAATCACGACTTGAAAGATAAAATTTTTTCTGAGTCTTCCTCATGCAATGTCATCATAGAACATCCTGGATTCATTTTCTACATATTTTTCATCGTTCAACGATCATTCATATCTGTAACATGTCCATTTTTATCATCGAGGCTAGGATCCATTGTAGTATGAGCATACGAATTCGTAGAGGGTTGAACTCATGGAGACATTAGTTTTGCCGGTGTGGGATATTTATTGTCTGGTGTTGAAAAAGAGACTGGGCACTGTCTTTAGGTCCAACTGAGGCAAAACCCAGCAGCAGTACAGCAGCAGCCACAGCATCAGCAGCACATAAGGCTCCCAGCTGTCCCCCAGCCTACAAGCAGAGGGAAGAGAACAAGATTATTATTATTGTTATTAATATTATTATAAAGATGAAAGCTTGTATTTGGAGATGAACAGATTTTATTACTTGCACAGACCGTTAAATATTCATGATGATTTATTTTTGGGAGAGGTGTCCTAATTCAGATGAGTTTGTAGTTCTTAGCGATTATGTACTGTGTGAAGTGGGGTGCAAATGTTGTTTTATGTAAATTCTTCGCTCTGATATTGGTAGGTAGAAGTGTCAAAACTAATGACGTTGCCATCAATGATAATATGACTGTAAAAACAATGTGCTGCTGCTAGAAACTGTACCAATATAATGTATCTTCAAATGTGACTCATTGCATGCAAAGTGACATTGTTCAGGCTGTTACAACTGTTTATTAAAAAAAAAAAAAAAACATAAAATAAAGGCCGGACATATCTCGCATAGTTATTTCGCCTCAGAACATAATTATAGTTAGTAAATATTTTTTTGGGCCAAATTGTGATATCAATAAATAATAACCACCTGCTGATTTGTTTTGTTGTTCCAAAAATATTGAAATATGACTTAGATGATTATGCTACAGGGCTAACCATATGTTGAGTTACAGAAGATAGACTTTTATACGGTATTCACATTTAGTTGGGGCATGTATCAAAGCAATTAAGTGTATAGTTAAAGTAATAATTGTTTTTTTTAACTGAGATCCATTACTTTCTAACTCGCTGGAGAGATCTACAGTTCTACTTATGTCAGTGCATTTGAAGTTGAATTTGTTTGCTTGTTCAATGTATATAATATGTTTTTACCCACAACACCTGGTCAATAATAATAATGATAATTCAAATAATATCAATATCAAAGGTGCAAAGAATGTGTTGGAGAAAATATATGACAAACAATAATGTACTTATTCATATCAATCATGTGTTGGATTCTTTGACTATTGGTCTTTTGTACTGAAATGGTTCTATAAATAAAAGTATCAATACATAATTCTACACATTTTTGAATTACAAAAACAAATGAATCAATCAAACCATGCAAAATCCCTAAAACTATAGCTCAAAACTCCAGAAAGAGCACATACCCATAATCAGAGATGTGGTCTCTGTCGGCAGCTGAGGTTCTCCTCCTCTGATTGTCCTGAGAGAAAAAGGACTTTTTTTTTAGCCACAATATTTACTGAGAACTGTCTGAAAATAGAGCCTCAAACTCACCGTGGGTTCAGAGGAGCGTGGTCCCTTTCTGTGCCGCAGGACTGGAGGGATCTGGTTTCCATCAAGTGCACCACTGCAGCTATTCGTGTAACTTCTAAAACCGGAGAAAGATAAATAATTTAGTTTTCATCTGGATCAAGGGAAGTACAGAACGGACCGGCTTATGTACTTGTCGCACACACCCCTGATCACAGGAGGCAGCATCTGACCAAAAAAAACATGCTTTTTGTTACTTCAGAATAAGATTTGTAATGTTATATATTAGCTGTAGTGGTTCATATCTGCTGCACAAAAAAGTGTTAGCATTAGCAAACGTAAATGACCTATAGAAAATGGGACTATGGATGAACAAATGTCTCAACCACTGTCCTCATTGTTGTTGTGTTAATAACATGTACATGCAAGATGTACATGTATGTACATTCACTTGTATAGCACAACTCATACACACGGCAATTCAAAGTGTCTGCTCTGAGAAAGCACTGGACAGATGCCCTCTACTATCCATAAACCTGCTTTGACTGACTGTATACAGTACATTTGAATGCATTGTACTTTTATTTTTATATTGCCTTTTTTGTATGGACCAATTTTATCTTGAGTCTGAAACAAACGATTATAAAAAGTGCTGAACAATTAATAATCACAGTGCATTAAAAGAGTTAAGATGCAATCCTTTTGATAGAATTTGAACATTGTCAAAGTAAAAGCCTGTCTCACATTTTAAACAAGATTGATTTTAGCATAAATCTGAAACGCTGTCTGCCCATGTTTAGTTCTGACTCTGGAAACAAGCAGGAGGCCAGTCCCTGTGCTCCTCAGAGTCGGAGTTGGTTCATATGGCACTAACATGTCACAGATGTACTTTGGTGCGAGGCCATGGAGAGACTTGTGCTGTTCATGAGAAAGATGGATTGTGTGAGGGTCCAATGGCACAGATAAGCAGCCATTCATCAGGGCAGTATAGCTTCCCACCACTCATACTCTACATAATGAGTTACACTTGAAAGCGCTTTGAATATCATGGATTGCACTGTATAATTTTGAGTCAGATTGATTTCAAACGCTTGTGCTATCCTCAGGTGGAATTGTCCCACCACAGTGATTAAAAAATATCATAAATATTTTATTTTTTTCCCAGCTGAATATTGATGATTTTTCCTAACATGACTAGCATTGGGATATTTAGACCCTTTTAGACCCTAAATTAGACCTAATTTAGACCCTAACATGTTGTATAAAATCTAACTAGCTCCCAGACTTGTGGCCTTAATCACATCTTTAGATTAGCTTTTTCAGATGGCTCATAAAGTCTATATATTGACTTAGGCTTTTTCTAACAAGTTGCTAAATGATAACTCATTGTCTACAAAATTACAGTGAAGATTTTGGCATGATTGGGTTGCAGTGTTGCTCAGTTCTAAGTTTTATTTCAATTCCAAATAAAGTCACATTAATCAGAGCATATTTAGCCCTCTCTCTTATGAAACCTTTTTGCGGAGAACCTGGCAGTACATTTAAGGAGCTGTGAAGTGGATCGGCGAGCGAGGCCAGGTCAGAGCAGCTCCCCGCGGGTACGGCATGATTCTCACAGTACCAGCTGGAGGACGGAGAGGAATGAGAATAGACCGGATACCTCATGGGGTCTGTGGAGTCCTGGGCCGTAGGATCAGCGGCGTCTTCTTCATTAGAGTTATCGCCCAGACAGTCCAGAGAGTGAAAAGCTACAAGAGTCACCTGGTCCTGGCTTTCTGCAGGCGTCTACATGAAGACAGAAGACACTCAATAATAGTGTAAACAGAAGGAAACAAGAGATGGATTTTATTGTTTACATTCAAGGTTTAGTGTTTATGACATCCTAGACAAGCTGCATTGTAACTAATGATTGAACGATATCGCCATTCTACTAAAATCTATCTAATTGGCACCACTAATGTACAGACATCTTCCTGTGGACCCACCACCTGCAGAGGATCAGAGGGACTGGTGCTATGAGCATTGGATGACAGCTCTCATTGTCACCCCCCGCCACAGAAATTGACTAATAAAGGGGTAGAAAATGAATTAATGAATGGTCTAATATAATCAATTACAACTTTATTTGTACAGGAAAGGTTAGGTTTGTACACATACTATTATCGGCAAAATGTGTAGAGAACTAGAACTAGTATGCTTATAGAAATGTATTCATGCATTATCTGAAATGTATGAATAAAGTTTAATGGAACTGTTTAATGGAATTAGTGAAGTTTCATGAAAAATATCATGGTCATATTTGAGTTTCTACAAATCAATCATTCGGTGCAGAAGCGCTCACAGTGACGACACATTGTTCTTGTGAACGTTTACAGATCTGAGCTGTGAGTGTGAGTGAAATATGAAAGTGCAGTGTGGCTTCTATCACTGGTCATTGGTGACAGAGACAGTTCTGTTGCAAAACAAGTGAGGATCTATCAGTAGAAGAAAAAGATCTTCACTAATTATAGTTTTCTTCCAATCAATGACGTTGTGTGCAGGTTTTCACCAATACACCAAGTTGAAAGCTCATTAAACATTAGCTTCATTGGCATACACAATAATCCACTATGGTGAAGTTTATCCTCTCATACTACACAATCGAGAGATTTAAAGATGACTTCATACTTACTTTTTTGTGTATGCCAATGATGCTAATGGTTTAATGAGCGGTCAACGTGGTATGGGTTTATCCGAGCTCATACGTCTGGATTGGATGTAAACTTGTTGTAGGTATTCGGGAGTCGCGACGGATAGTATGCCCAACGGGTGCATATTACGGAGCGGGTCACCTTGACCAGTGTTGAAGCTCACTGCACTTTTCATTATTCACTCACACTCACAGCTCGTTCTGGTATCGTTCACAAGATCATTTGTCGTCATGTGAGCGCTTCTGCCACCTAATGATTGATTTGTAGAAACTCTAATCTGTCATGGGATATTTTTCATGAACTTCACTAATTCCTTATTCAGTTCATTAAACTTTTATTTCATACATTTCCGATATTGCTTGAATACATTTCTATATGCATTCTGTTCTAGTTCTCTACACATTTATGCCGATAATCGTATGTGTCCAAACCCTAACCTTTCCCTGTAATTTTAAAGTTGTAATTGATTTTTTTACCATTCATTATTTTATTTTGTACCCTTTATTACGTCAATTTCTGTGGCGGGGGTGACAATGCGGCTGTCATCCTTTGTCATAGCTATCCAGTCCCTTGTCCTCTGCATGTGGTGGGTCCACAGGACGATGTCTTTAATTAGGGTTGCCAATTAGATAGATTTTTGTAGTAATGGCGATATCGTTCAGTTCATTAGTTACAATGCAGCTTGTCTAGGATGTTCAACACTATTCCTTGTATGTAAACATGAAATCCATTTTGTTTCCTTTGTTACACTTCTTATTCGAGTTGTCTTCTGTCTTCATGTAGCGCGTCAGAAAGCCAGGACCTGTGTCTCTTGTAGCTTTTCACTCTCTGGACTGTCTGGGCGTTTACTCTAATATGTAACGCCGCTGATCCTTCCCTATATATATTTTATGATTGGGAGGGTTTTTGTGTTGGGGACGTCCTCAGACCCCGAGGTGACCGGCTTACAGCTGGCCGACGCCGCCGACTGCGGTACTGGGATAGATCAGCCTTCCCGCGGGTGCGGCTCTGACCTGCCGACTCGCCGATCCACTGCATACAGCGCATTATATGACTGCCAGGTCTCCGCAATGGGTTCATTGTGTAGTGTTTATGCGTATTTATGCTCGATATAGGTTCTGTGTGGTGGGTTGGGGTTTGTTTCGGTATTAGATTATATCATTCACAATTGATTACTTTTGAGCATAGGTAGTGGGTGTCTTGGTATGCTGTATCTCTGGGTTTTTTTCCATATAGTCTATATGTTAGATCTGTCTGGGTCCTTCTGATTTTCGTAGCTTATGATGATTAAGCCTCTAAGGCTGAGCGTGGTTTTTGTAGACTACTTTATGGCTTAATTAGGCTAATTTTGGCGATATTGGCGTTTGTGAATAGCGTGAAGGATTTTAGCTTCATTTGTAAGCGGGTTAATTAGTATATGTTTGAGTTATTTTTCACATGTGGGGGACATTGCCACCTGAGATACACATGCTTTGAATATTCACTATCTGAAGCATAATTGACTGGCTATCCTTATATTCTTCGCTTCTGTGGATCTCTGTTTTGAAGGAGAGTGGTGGAAGCTGACTGCCTGATATGGGCTGCTTTTCGCCTCATGGGACCTCACTCTTTCCATCTTCTTCTTACGCTCTTGCCTCCTTGGCATCCACCAATGTACATCTGTACATGTTAGTGCCTATGACCAACTCCGTACTCTTATGTCACTGGAAGGGACTCCTCTTGATTCCAGATCAACTTAACAGTGGCTTCATGCTTTGCTTTTGTGCGTTATTCTTTCTTGTGGATTTGGGTTCTACCTTTGACTGTGGCGTCTAGGGGGACAATGTCACTTAATGAGTGCATCTTATCTCGTTTATGCTCGGTGATGAAGTAATTGGTCATCTTTTTATAAGTCGTGTGGTGTCTAACGACAAGAATTTATTGGGTCCTTACTTATATGCAATAGTAATAATTAAAAGGACATTGCAGGCATTTTGGACTGTATACAGTCATCAAACTGGTGTCTGAGTTGTATTGGCATGCTGGCCAGGCGGTCCTTGCTACACGTTGTAGGCGTGTGATGATTGTGCGATTAAATGAATGTTCTGACATGTTCAGCGTGCATGGACATTGTAGGTACACACTCTTCTAGAGGTCTTGGGGATTACTATGGTTCTTCTTTAGTCCCTGTTTCTATTGTCTTTGTAAGTGTGCGTATGCAAACACAGTTTTGTGGCATCTATATGAAACTCTACTCTGAATGATATAACAGGTCTAATCGTTTGCGGAAGTTACATAATCATGTTTGTTTGCGCAGATCTGCTCCGTTCTGGGGGATCATGTATTAGCCGTCCTATGGACGTCCCTTATCCTAAGATAATACTAAATAATTTTTCTTTCTCCGTTTGTATGATTTTACTCGAAAAGCTGCGGGGGCACTTGATGAAACCGATCCCTCCAGTCCTGCGCACAGAAAGGACCACCTCCTCTGAACCTCGTATGGAGCTCTTGGTGCTACTGTCTATGATAGATGTGCTAAAATATTAGTCACTGTTCGCTCAGAACAATCAGTTGAGGAATACCGCTGCGCCGGACTGTAGACCCTTCTTCTGATTTGGTATTCCTTTCGGGAGTTTTGAGCTAGAAGATTTAGATTTGGCATGTATGATTGTGTCTTTGGAGGGGGTTAGTCATTAATGTTTAATTAGGGATAGACTGTGATTTAGAGAACAATTGCCAGGTCTAAAGACCCTTTATCAATGTTCCAACAAATTGGATTTGAATGAATAATTGGCTCTGGGTGGGCTGAAGGTCGCCATCACTGCTTGCAACCTTTGATTGGGATTTATTTGGAATTACATATAGTATTGTCCAGTTGGGTGGTATTATTACATATTATATACTTGTGAAAAAGGCTAACAAAGCTACTTCAAATGCACTGACGTTATAAACTGGAGAAATCCCACAGTATGAAATTATGGATCATCCTTTATATAAATACAATTATTATACTGTTAACGATACTACTTAATGGCTTGGATAACTTCCCCTACGATTGGAATACCACGTTATTAAGCGTATCGTCTGGAATCTCCAACATAGGTTAGCCCGTACATAACAGCGAAGTCTTTTCGATAATGTTTGGAACTCAATACATTGTCAGCAGTGTTATGTTTGTTTGATTATGATAAATTGGCCCGATAAAAATTGTTCTAACGATAATTAGGTTCGGAGCATAATTATATACGATAGTTTAGTCAGCCGATTTATTGTTTTGTTTGTGTTTTTTTTTGTTGTTTTGTCTATATAAACTTGGTAACCAGACCTGAACAATTCACTTTGCTATGCTTGAATCACTTTTAAGATAGATCATTATATTGGTACAGTTTCTATGCAGCACACATTTTTTATCTGGCTTAGTATCTTTGATGCATCGTCCATGTGGTTTTGACACTTCGATCCTACCAAATCAGAGCGTAGTGTATCTGAAAACATACTGTTGCTACTCCATCGGCTCACAGGACTTATGACGATGAAACTTCAACGTCAAGCGAAATGAGGACACCGATCCCTTAAATTTAATCATTCTTAAGTGTTATACGTCTGGCAAGTATTATATATCTTGCATCTCCAATAGTCTCTTGCCTTCTTGATATTTTTATTCTGAACTTTAATTTTTATCTTGTTCTCTCCCGCTCTTGTACTGGGTGACTGAAGGTGCCTTATGGGCTGCTGATGCGTGTGGCTGCTGCTTTACTCTGTGTTTTGCCTCAGTTGGACCTAAAGACAGGTGCCCATCTCTTTCAACACCAACAATAAATATCCCACACCCCTATATCTAATGTCTCCATGTGTGTCAACCCGCTACGATAGTCGTAGGCGCATATACTATTTATTATAATAACAATGGTCCGAGCCGCAGGAGTATAAGGTAATTGTGACAGGAGATATGTGTCGTTATACAGAAAAATATGTAGAAATATGATATCCGATGGTCTATGATGACTATTGGCCATGAGGTTACTCATAAATCATTTTCTTTCTAGTCGTAGTTCTGGTTTATTGTGCAGATTGGGGCCGGGGTATGGTGATTCATCAGGCACAACTGATAGTAGTATGTCTATATTGATAAATGGATAACTGAACAAGATGGTACAAATTAGGAATTTAAGTACGTATCTTTGGCACATCTATAGGTAATTATGTGATAATTGTAGTTATGGGGGTTCTGCGTGTATTAGCAACAATCTTACGTAGTCTTTACTCTTTCTAAATAGGTCCTGGACATATTTGTGTGCGTATGGTTTCAGCGTAAGTTGGGCTTGTTTTAGATAGTATTCTCTACATTTTTGTTCGTACATCTTTCATCATGTGTGCTTCCAGTGTCAAGTATACCACGATGACCAGTTCATTGGCTTTACTACGACAAAATACGGCCAATGCCTGAGATACCCGGGTTTTGATTCTATTGTGCAGTGTGTCATTCTGACCACTTTCAGTTAATTTATTTTTAACCTACGATAGGCCTCCTCTGCTGCGCGCGCGCGCCTCCATATTAAGAGTACTTGTAGACTTTTGCTTTCAGGCACTGTCGTTTCGTTAATAAGTAACTGCTTGAGTATCGCGCTGATTTTTTTAGGCGGACTTTTTTTATCCGATCGAAAGTCGCTACCTTGATGCTCGGGCACGTAGTACTTCTTTGTACAGACCCAGTGGAGGACTTTGCAAATACACTATTACTAATTATCTGCATTTTAAAAGTTTCCAAAAGTGTAATTCCTGGTGCGGCTATTCTTTTTGATTTCCGTGTTTGCTGTGCACTTGTAAGATTTTGCTCATAAAGGTGACAACATTATTGGAGGCTATCATATGATGCGGCTGGCACACTGTTTGCTCAGGGTATATTATTGGGTATGTGTCCTTTTTTTTCCATGGATTTATAGCATTTGCTGTGATTCGGTGCATCTATCTTTCAAGTCCGTTGTACCGCATGCTAATTCCTGGAATGGTGCTGGATCCGATGCCACTAGCTCCTTCTGGGTTCCGGTTGGGGGTTCGTGCCCTCTTGATATGCGCCTTGTTAACCACATTAGTAATTGTGTGTGTGTTGGTGCTGGTGAAGTTTTGTAATGATACTTAAACTAACTGTAATACGTACAGCACCAGTGGTATTTTATAGATGTAACTTTGGGTTTATCAATGGCACTGCGACCGTATTGACATAATGCCTTTTACCCACGCCTAATGTAGCCTGTGGCAATCTTGATACAGAGGCGATGCAAGAGTTTTATATGATATGTGTATAAAGCGGTAAGATTTTGAAATTGATGCTCTAATTTAGTTTGCTCGTTTCACAGAAATGAATAAAACTCCTAGAAGAACCCGATCTAAAATCGAACGATCATACTCTTAGTGTATCTCATCATTTCCGTATTAATATAGTAAAGTCTTTTGTAAGTTTTTTCGGATAGACAATATATAATGGATTGTGTAGTAACATTTTTTTGAAAGAGTCTGACAGTCTTGCATTTATACGGGCTGCGGGATTAAAGATTGCATACAGATATTTTATTGCCTTTCTTTATTAAGCACTAGACGATTTCAGCAGAAAGACTAGTTTTGCGCAATGTAGTGCGTGGGGTATATTTATTCGTGGTAGGAAATGAGTAGTATGTGCGCTTTTTTGCGAGACTTTCCTCTAAAAAATATCTGTGTTTTAATCACTTGCCAACTCAACCGATGTACACATGATTGTCATCTTTTTAATGGCTTCATTACGGGTAGTTTCATTTTTTAAAACTCTTACAAACTAGGACTGTGAGGTGCTGATGTCCGAATTGGCACGTCCCATATGCTGAAAACCAAGTGTAACTCTGGTGAACGCCTGCTCCTATTCTTAAGCCAATATTCATGTCCTACTCATGATTCGCAATGGCCTTTAGAGGTGCAAGGGGCATGGTGTGAGGTGTTTGTCGGGTATCCTTGGTGAACGGAATGCCGCGGACCTGCTTACATATATGCTTACTATTGCGATTATGGCATTTAATATCAAGATATTCATGTATGTAATAGTTCATTGGTTATTGTCGGTTTAATCAATGGCCCTGTTGGTGCATAGCTTGAGGCAGGTCTGATTAGGTTCCAAGGGCAAGTTGCGTCTCTTCCTAATGGAACAAATTGAGAATTGAATTTAACAAGGTCTAGGGGGGCTCTTATTGGAGTTTTGGCCTGTGTCTGTACGCTTATGACATACCTGATAATGTCATCACGAAATCGACTCAGTATGTTTATTTTTTTGTTGTTCTCTTAGCACAAATGTTTGGCATGTTGTTACTGCACGTCTTTGCAAATAATTCTAGTATTAATGATTGTTGGTTGGTTCATGTGTTTCTACGTGGGGTGGGGTGTCGCCCTATTAGCTGCATCCGCAATTCAACATTATTTCATTGATAAATAAATATAATGACACCTCTTACTGCGCTTCTGTCCCCCCCTAGTCGTAGCCTGGCCACTTGTTGGGCTACGAAAAACCACGAAACCAAGCTGTGGGTAGAGAACATTTAAAGCTCTAAATTGTTAGTGCAACTTTCATTGGAATACTTAATAGGAGAAGAAAGTAAACATACCATGCTACGTAATTGCTATGTGCAAACATCATTTGTTTAAGAGTTAGGCTACAATTCTAGAGGGCCGAAAGTGGTTTGCATCTCATCATGATAGCACCGCTGCAATAAATGTTGAGCCATTCGAGGGGTAAATAAAATAAGATATTGTCCCGTTAGGCAGTTTCTATCCTATTTCCTCGTGTGGGTACCGTGTTTTGTCCCATATAAGGACATTTGCCCCTCTGTTGACCTTTCTTCTAATTCACTTCATCTTTTAATTGCACATGAGCTCCTTTCGTCGGTAAGCATCTAAACTTTCAATTTTAACTGCTGGAAGAAACGATCTTGAGATAAGGTTTTAGGGTCCTCTATTGAGTATGACTTTTCTGCAACCTAGATGCGTGATTGAAAGAGATAATATACTTTTTAATAGGTGTGTTTATTGTAGCATATCTTTGATAAAATAAAAATAAGTGGTGAGTGTGTAATGGCTTGCATTGCAAATGAAAATTATAATGATAATAAAGGCTTCTTCTATATTCATAGAAGGATAATCTTTCAGATGAACTCAATTCAGGAGCCACTATGCACACAGCAGGAATTCTAAGGATTAGGTTATCTCACCAATATTTACAGCCGCACCCGACAGATTGCATACCGTTCTTTGTCACTATTATGCTCATACGTTTTGAAACAATATAAACATGTATACGGATTGGTACTAACATGTTCTTAATGTAACATAGCAGACAAGAGGTAGGGGGGGGGGGGGGGGGATTATGTGCCATGTCTCCTGGTGTAAGGACGGCTAATCCATCTGGTGTGAGCTTTGTCATATAAAGTACGGTAGTGGGTTTCACTCTGTTCCCCATCGTTGAGATTTATCGATCCGGCTCTCCTCTTCAACTTTTGTGTATAGTGTATCACTGTAATATATACTCATCACCAGAGCACGTCAACAACTCACTAAAATTTGTTGATTTCCAAAATAATATGAATCGGGTTATATGCACCGGTGACTATGTTAATATGATTCCCGGGTTGTCTGCGGGACTCTTAGATCTCCAACCAGTGTTATACTTGATTGACCGTCACCGCTGTCTGTCTATGGTTGCAGGTTAGAAGTTCTAGTAATATGAGTTATGACGATGGCAATGGGGAAAATGTGGGTATGTCTTTTTGTGGACCTTATTATCAGTTGCAAATGATGTCTGATGTTCACCTTTTTCCTTATAAAATGAAATACTTTTATCAAGTCACGACAGGGAATCAGTACAGATCTGCTCAGTCGGCGCTCTGTGGGTCCCGTGCGCTGATATATGGTGAGCATTGAGTTGTGTAGTTTACCCTGCCGCACACATTCAGCTAGATGATATCCACTCCGGACCTTGAAATAGAACCCTAGTTTACGATAACTGATAATCATAATGCGTTTGGAATATTTTCGTAAGGGAAACGGATCTGTGTTCTGCACATATATACAAGTGATCTTCTTGCTCAGCGAAGTGATGTGAGTTTGTGGTAATATGGTAATCTAAATTTTTTTTATTACTTTTATGTGTATGGTGTTGTAGTGCGTTTGTGGCACATTGGTTCATTTATTAATTGAATAGTGTTCTGTTATATATTAAGTTGTAGGGGTAGTGTTTTGACTAAAAGATAGGAAATAGATATTGATTGTGTTTATTAATTGCCATTTGTGCTAGTGAAAGATATTTATATTTCATTTTAAAATATGCTCTATTTTTCAAGAGCTAGTTTTCATCTGGCTAAGATAAAGTAAAGTAGTGCTTTTATTGTTTGCTTTAGGATCCATGATTGATGAAAATTATCATTCCACATGCAAATTATCGGCAATCGAAGTCCTATACAAGGCATAGATTAATAAAGTTATTTAGCGAATATGATGTTTTTTATAATCGTTCTATTGTTGATAAGGGTTTCATGATCTGCTGAGCGTTTGGTCGGGTAAGGCATCAAACTAATATTATTTTTGGTTATACTAGTTTCTCCTATCTTTTTTTGAGCATTTTATATCGGGGAAAAAGAGGCTGAAATCGCACAGACAGATCTGTAAGATCACCTACACATTTGGGAAAAAGTGTAAACCGTACTTGTCCCGTGTCATTCTTTTCCATCCTGCTGCTGGATCAATCCAAGCCTATGCTCATCCCTACTGTCAACCCACTCTTACAGGTGAAATGCATCTTAAACACGATCCTCGTATGGGGAGAAGCCTCTTCCATATTATTATTGAAAGGGCTTCAAGTAGAATGCACTGCATAAGCAAAGCGGAGGAAAGAATTAGTCTCCGCGCCACTGCGCTTATCGCTGCATTTAGCACCATATTGTCGTTTTGGGGTTTTTGGGTTCAACGCTCAGCGGGTTGTTGCTGTGGGGACGTAGTCATTGGAGGATTCAAGCAACTTGGTCTTTTCCTCTATCCCTCTCTCAGTCGTCGGAGCCGTTAACCCTGTGATGGGGTGTCTTCACTAAAATTATGGGCAATGTTGTGAGCCTCAACAAGTGTTATTATAATGGTCATGACTAATATAAGTTTGGGTTTGGGTCAAGTTCATATCAAATTAAAGTACTCGCTACGTAAATCCGAATGGGTAATAGTATTCGAACGATACTAAATCAATGTCGCTCATTCAGTAAAGCCAATATTGAAGGGCCATTTTCCAGAAGAGGCTGAAGTCCATCTTTCACTAAAGTGCGCTCATGTAGGGTGTTGAGTAGCAAACCTTTTTTTTGCCTCTATGTTGTCTCTATCGTTTTATATTTTGACCGTCCGCTGATTGCATTAACATGTGGATAGATGGGGGCGGCAAGAACTATCGCTTCTATGAGCTTGAGTAATTGTGGTCTCTGGTGGTCATATCAGGAATAGCTCTATATACTATGCTATTAACAGCTTCTGTGGTTTTATTGGGCATATTTCTTCTCATTGCGTGTGAAGAATGCGTTACATAAGTATTGAATAATTATGTAGGTATGGCGTGTTTTGCTGGTGGTTTCTTTTTTCTCTGTAGCAAGGGCGCTCAGTGTTGGTTTTTTTTTGCATTGCATACTGAAGATTATAAGCAGCGGAGAATATTCTGAGTTTCCAGGAAGTTCGCCTCTTTGTTGTGCTCTCGTGGTAGTAAGACGGGCTGAAGCAAGCAGCTCTATGAAATGGTCAATAGCTCATCCATTTGTTTATTATTTTGCCTTTCGCCTCTCAATCAAATCACAATGTCTATCCTTAAATAACACAAACATAAACTTGAAATCTTGTATGTCCTCTCTCATGCCAAATCTTAAACAGTGTTATCGGGATTGGGTACATACTTATTGGTTGCCCAAACGGTGCAGAGTCTGAGTGTACTTGTTCGTAGCCAGTGGAAGCCGCCACTCATGATCCTCCTTGCACCCCGCCCTCACCCGAGCTGCGTGCCTCCCTCTCATCCTGTCAGCCATTTCACACAGCTGGACTGTTCGTGTACGGTCTACTACCCTTCCATACTGGTGGGTCATGATCATTTTAACAGGTGGGAGCTCGGTAGGCCACATCCAACGTTGGTGACCGCGAGTCCCGGGTCACGGTCAGTACTACCCCTCGTCGCTCTCCCTCAGCAGGGCAGTTCACAGGCATTTGGGGATATGAGCAATGTCCGTCGCTCGACCTAGTGATGCAATGCTGCCAAGAGATGCTTGAGAACATACACTTTAATGTTTTTAAGTTAAGTTTAGTTAAACTTATTATCGCATTAATTGGAGTATGTCATATGTCTCGGTTCTGTGACATGTTGCATCTGGGGTGTCTTTATAGCATTAGTGCATTATATTGGGATTAAGGTGTATAAAATAATTAAGATATGTTTGGCAAAGCTTGGAGACAATAATAGATAAGTCCTAGTGCAGCGGATTGATTGTATCAGATAGGACTGCCATCAACCGGAAGACATGCTGAGGCTTGTCTGCGCATGTCGGGGGGTTATTCTATAATTCGTTGATTGAGTTCTGTTTTAGGCATGCCATGTCATTCATTCGGGGTCATGCTACGTTCGCATATTCTTCTGTGGTTTGAGTGTTTTGTCACAGTTTCCTAGTTAATACAATTGTGCGACTCCGCTGTACAATATGATCAAATGTGTTTAAATAGAGTAATCGTTGAATGTCTTTTTGAACTTCAATCTAGACGGACGCCTGTACCTGGGGGTTATATATAAAAAGAGTCCATTTTTTGTGCATCAGGGGGGGGGGGGGGGGGGGTTGGGGGGGGGGGGGGCGCAGGGTGTCGTGGGATATATCGGTCGCCCCCTCGACAAGAAGTATTTTTTATTGTGTACAACAACAACAATGCTCGATATACTTACATGGGCATAAACTCCATTCGGAGGTGTCTGTCTACTGCTGCCAGGTAGGGGACTTTACTGTGCTTATTGGGTTTCGGTACATATATCCTCGCTCACCCAACGTCCCTCATGCTATCTGGGTGGGGGGGTTTTTTGGTGGGACATGCACCGCCTAGCGGGCACATCCAGTGAGTGCAGTTATCCTGCTTGAGATGAGCGGTGACCGTTGAGTCAAGAACTCACGACTTAAGGGTGTTATTGTCTTCGACTCCTGATCTGCCTCTTTGATTGTTATGCTTTGCCTGGGTTTAGGAGACTATTCGTCGACTTTTCAAATGGCAAACATCCTAAGAGCTGCTTAGACTCTCTGAACTTGTGTAGGTGCGTCCCCGACCTTGTGGCTGTTCGTGTCTTCTCTACCCCCAGACCTCAAGAAAATTATTCACTTCCTTAACAACAGCTCCTCAGGCTTCGCAATGACGGAAAGAATGACCTCATCAGTCGCGGCCATTTTTCTGCATGCGGCTTATTGAAACTGAATCTTTTGCTTTGGGGTTTCATTTTGGATCAAAGAAAGTAATCCTCCTACCGAATGCGAGTAAGCACACGAGCTTTAGGGTTAACGCCACTGGTGGGTGCTGGCGCGTTAAATTGGTGGCTTCTCCAGGTCCTTTAGTTACGCGTGGAGGGTGTTATAGCTGCATAAAAATTCTACATTGGTTCTGTAAACATGCGCGTGATAACTGCCACTTCGTGCACTTTTCTGTCTGTTCCCAGAGGAGGCGGTACATCTACTGGAATTTGTCTAGTTGACATATCTCTGATGTTTAACCAGATTGTTTTGAAAATGGTAGCCAAACATGTCAACATTAACAGTCGGTTGTGTGGCACGAACGGATACCGTCCTGATTTGGGGACTTTATACGCTGGTAGATGGCTTGGCTTAACTTAGCAAACTAATGTCTATTGTTGCAGACTGGTTTCTACTGTTGGTTTGTATTGAGGTGGTCACACTGGTTGGTCTGCATAGATGCTATTCCTTTCCTACTGAAATGTCAAGAGTCACCATCACATCCATACAGATGGTGAGGTCTCAGCAGACTCTCTCTGTTGTTGTATCCACATTGAAACCAGTGACTCTGCTGAGAGTTGGTCATTTTTGATTGTAGTTGTGCTTTTTGCAAAAAATCTGAGTGTTGGTTTGTTCAAAACACTTGGTGGTAGCTTCCTCATTGGATACATAGATATACAAATGCAACTTATTTCTAGTAGACGGTATATGATAACTATGGGCTTGTAATATAAATATGAGGATTATTTTTTTTTGTAAAAACATTCTAACCACACAGCAGCAAACCCCCGGCGAGGGGTGGTGGGGGGGTCGCTCTCCAGACGCTGTGGCCTATATTTCTCCACTGGTAGTGACTAGTTTTGGTCTCAGCTCATAATAAAACTCACGATTAAAAAATTTTCTTCTCTGTTAGCATTGATTATCATTTCGTGAGCCCCAAAACGCAATACGTCATTTAAATGCAAATACTTCATTGATAATGACATATAGTATTATCTCATCGGAAACCTTATAGTGGCTGGTGGGATTTAGGATCCAAGTTGGGCATGGGGATTCATGGTTTGTCACGTTCATTTGGACACGGACAGGCTTTACTAACAAATGGAAAAAAACCCCCCCCCCAGTAAAATACTTTGGGTGGTAAGTTGATACACACAATGTATTTTTGTTCTTTGAAGTAGTGGGGGAATTCTCCGACTCATACGATCAGGTC